>CM052704.1:100834647-100847490 GCA_028551405.1 Uromys caudimaculatus | reverse complement strand
CCTGAGTGAGGTAACTCGGTCACAAAAGAATGAACATGGTATGTACTCACTAATAAGTGGATATTAGCCCAAAAGTTCGGAATACCCAAGTTTCACTTAACAGTAACCGCTGGACTGAGAGTGAGGTCCCAGATGGAGGAGTTAGAGAAGGGACTGAAGGAGCTGAGGGAGTTTGCAGTCCCATGGAGGGAGCAACAGTGTCAACTGGCCTGATCCCCTGGTGCTCCCGGAGACTGGACCACCAACCAAAGAATATACATCGAGGGACCCATGGTTCGGAACACATATATGGCAGAGGAGGGCCTTATTGGCCATCACTGGGAGAAGAGGCCCTTGGGCCTGAGAGTGTTAGAGGCCCCAGTATAGGGGAATGCCAAGGTGGGAAGACGGGAGAGGGTGGGCAGGTGGGCGGGTGGGGGAGCACCCTCATAGAGGCAGGGGAGAGGGGAGGGGATAGGGGGTTTCCAAAGTGGAGACCTGGAAAGGGGGAAACATTTGAAATGTAAATAAAGTATCAAAAAATAAAAATTAAAAAAATAATAAAAAAAATTTTAAAAACCTCAAGTCAAAGTTAAAGAATAAAAAAAAAAGATGACTCAAACCTTAACTCTCCTAGTTACTAAAGATGTGATTAAAAAACAGCTGACTTCGTTTCCCTTTGTGCAAAGTAAAGTCTTACACAAAACTAAACGAATTCACGTACAAAACTAAGCAAGCCTAAGTGTTCCCTTTATCTGACACTACCCTGACTTATATTCAATGCATGATATTTCTTTGGCAGCAGATGATGTCAAAGAATTCCACAGTCATAGTCTTACTCCTTGCAGTGACCTAGACATCACTGAAGTATCTAAATGTGATTTCTGTTAAATTCAGAAGTCATTTAATTTTAGCTGAAAGCAATTTTCAGAGGAAGTGGATATGCAAAGAAAACTGTACCTTGACTTCCTCAGTACGAACGGCAATACTTTGTCCACAAAGCTCCACTGTGAACAGGGGAACATACTCCGACCCGTGCTAATACTTTCCATCGGAGCTGGGGTACAATGCACTCGACTTTATCATAGAAACCAATTTTCTAATGTGATGTGCGGAAAAAAAAAAAAGTGACAGGATTATGTGCTACAGGGCTAAATACTACAAGATGGTGCTGGATACTGAGTCACTAAGTGCCAGTGCCAAGCCACGCTTCTGGTGAGCTCTGACTGGAATTCTGATTTCAGTTTGGGATGTGCGGTGTCAATAAAGCTGTCTTCGGTGGGAGGACTTTTATACTGAACTGTGCTAATAGCTGTGTGATCCTTTCAATGCACTTGGGCAGCTACCAGAAAGACATCAATAACTTTAAGCGATAATTACTTTGCAATAGAAGCCTGCATTCTCTGTTAGCATGCGCATGGAGAGAATGCCCGCTGGATTGTTCTGAAGCTACAATCGGAGCATGGTCTTTTCTCAGCGACATGCTTTAGTCTCCTCTGGGGCAAACCATGCAATTTGCCCTGGGCCAGAAGGAACAATGCATTATAAATCAGCGTCTCATTTTGCTATAATTGTCTCCTTAAAATAGCTACAACTGGATCGATGTCTGAGATTGTGTTTTATTATGCTCATTCTTACAAGCATCACAAAACTCTGACTGACTAAGGCAGAGGAGCAGCTGGCTCCATGGATCCGAGAGAAGAATGTCCTGAGAGCAGTCCAAGAATGTCTGATGCACTTCACAAGGGTTCTGTTCTACAATTTCAAAGCCACATCAAAAAGTGATAATTGCTATCTGCGCTGGAAGAGAGGAAGTCTGGAATACTGGAACGAGACCAAATGCGAACAAGTTAGGGAGCCTTGCTGCTCCCCACATATGACTGTTACCTGCACATTATGACTCGAGGACCTGAGGTCATGATTTAGTTGATTGACAGGCCATAATCCTGTTCTAGAAAGCATTTCAATTCACTTAGCAAGATGAAAGAAAGGGCTGCTAATGAAAATGTACTCAGTCTTACAATTAATTACCTAATAAATGCATTGATTACAGTGGCCACTTTTTCTTTTGATACAGGGTCTCACTATCTAGCTCTAACTGGCCTGGAACTCTCTATGTAGACCAGGCTGGCCTTGAACTCACGGAGATCTACTTGTCTCTGCTTTCTGAGTCCTGGGATTAAAAGTGTGTGCCATTGCACCTATTTTATTTCAAGGCTGCTAAATGAATACATGCATGCTTCGTCTTTCTTGCTGCTTTTTCTGCTTCCACATCGCTTATGCTTGGGTGTCTCTGTGTCTCACCATCTCCCATAGGCACTCTGGTTCAACTAGTACAAAACCATCTCACCTTATGAATATCAGGAAATTGCGATGCTGTCAATAGTAACTGGCTTCTTTCTTGTTCATGACTCTGGGAAGAACTGTACTTTGCAAGAGCACTGGATCAATTCCAAAGCCCAGGGCTAACACGGGCTAAGTGTGGAACACTTGTCATGTGACTCATATTCCTGAGACTCGCCGTATTCATCATGAGAACCGGGGTCATGATTCCAACCCCGACTCACTGCTTGGAGAGACGGATGAGTTACAAATGAGGCCCCTGACAGGAAACAATGTTCATGAAGCTCCACTGCTCACAATGGGATGGTCTGCAGTTGGTAGTAATTACTGTAAGCTTCCTGGGACCAAAGTGTGTGATGTACTATACTTAATAGCACTTGATAGGCATATACCTGTCACTTTTTTCCAGCAATGGAGTAACTGAAGTCTTGCAGACCACCGCCACTGCTTCTAAATGTAGCAGTGAACTCAACAAGGTCTCCAGCGTGGACAGAAAGACACAACTGAATGCTTCTCATCTCAAATGCATACCGGTTTCCTACCTACACCCTTGCTCTCAACCATCAACCCCCTGCCCACACTATTTTTTGAGGCACCCCATTCTATGCTGACTACGTTACAGTAAGGGGTGACAGCTTCTATGGATGGATTATCTTCTGGTATGACAACGGGAATATTCTTCCCTCATTGATAAGCATCTTTGCATAAATAAAAAGGAGAGCGGGAACAAAAGTCACGCCTTGGGTGAGAGTCTCAATTGCTGTGTCATCCTTTGCTCAGCAAGTTTTCCCCTTCAAGGCTGTTCACTCTCCTCCTGGAGAAGACAGCATGAGATTTACTCTCCAATACTCATCTATCTCCAGATGTTTAAACTAAACTAACTATGGGATTTTCTTCTTGTTGCCACTGATTAACTAATATGAGTGTCAGAGGAGGGTAAGTCTGGGTCAGTTTGGTTTACATGGGGTTTGCAGCTAAATCATTCACTCACATTCATTCTCCTGGTCATTCATATCTCTCCCTCCCTCCCTCCCTCCCTTGCCATCTTGAAAGAAACCAGGAAGCATCGCTGAAGTTGCTTCTGGCAGCCACCTCATTAACTACAGCAGGAAAAAAACACTAGCTTTAAAATAAACATAGCAGAGACTTCATAACGAATTACAAAATTACCTCTATAAATTCACCCGTCCACAAAAGGAAATAAGAAAATTGGAAAAATTAGTCAACGTTAACTTTTTCAGAAATCTGATAGTTGGCCAATGGCTGTAACATGTGCACAAGCGTCTACACAAGTGAGACAGGTAAATTGTTGAGGAAAAGAAGTTTTGAGTTTTAGTTCATCTTATTTCCACTCTCCTCTTCCCACCTCTGTCACAGTACTGTTGCCACCAGCCTTGAAACAAAATAGGGCAGTCACCAGACAGACCCCAACAAGCTCCAGTGTTCACTACCCAGAATCAGTTCCTATCTGACCTGTCTGTCAGTATCCTGAGAAACTTTGTTTATCAGGCTATCTTTCTCTGACTTTGTTTACCAGTCTGACTTTCTCAGAAATCACTACATAAGAAGTTGCATCCAAGAACAATTGTTGGGAACAATCTGAAGCAACTGTTTAATGTCACAGCTACCTAGGGCAATGATGCTAGTTGCAGTCAACAAAAGGCTTACAGAAAAAATATTAATGAAAAATATGGTTAATGTAATACCTTTTCCTATAGAAACATTTCTGCAGATATAGATGACTGAGTGTGGAGGCCAGTGTATCTACCCAAGAAAGACCTGGGCATGCCTAATCTCTCACTTCTACCTGTGAAGTAATGCATGAGGTAAACGTGAGAGCTAATGTAGAACTGGACAGTCCCAGAGCACTGAAGGCACAGCCTTACAGACTTGCTCATACACAGAGCCAATCGACAAGAATGGGAGACATGTTGGTTCAAGGCATTTAAGATGTGTCCAATCATTAGATGAGCATTAAACTAAATGGTCAGCCTCCAAGGCAGTGTGTGTAACAGAACACAGAATTCATCAGTTTCCACAAATTAATAGGAAAATAATAGCAAAACTTATCTGTGGTATACATTGGGCAACAAGGTCTAAGTGCAACTTCCTCCATGACACAGATTTTGTAGGTGGGTCCAGTTATAACTTCTTCTATAGTGATGATATTTATTATTTATGGATAGCAAAGTTATGTCCAAGCAGAACCCGACAATGGTACAGATTAGCAGTTAGCACAGGTATAACCATTTCACGATAGAGATCACTTCATACTGCTCTAATCCCCCAGTGACAAGACACAGTGATGGGTTAATGTCACGCAAGTTAGTTAACATAGTACATCAATTGCTTGTGCATTGTTTATATGTTGAAGCTATTGCAGGTGGTTTTTAATAAAAATGACTTGACCACTTCCAATCATAACACTGAAGTTGCAGCCTTGTGAAATAATGACAGCTCAAAGATAACATGAAAGGGACTAGAGAGATGGCTCAGTGGCTAAGAGCCTTGGTGATGCATACATAAGTATCTGAATTCAAATTCCCAGCTCCCACATAAAAAGCAAGGAGGAGTTACACGTGCCTGTCACCCTGCATTGGAAGATGGAGACAGGCAGATCCTGGGAGCTCACTGGCTAGCTTTCAGTTCAGTGAGAGGCCCTGTCTCAAGGTGTCTTAGTTAGGGTTTTACTGCTATGAAGAGACACCATGACCAAGGCAACTCTTGTAAGAACATTTAATTGGGTCTGGTTTACAGGTTCAGAGGTTCAGTCCATTATCTCAAGGTGGGAGCAGGGCAGCGTCCAGGTAGACATGGTGCAGGCAGAGCTGAGAGTTCTACATCTTCATCTGAAGGCTGCTAGCAGAATACTGACTTCCAGACAGCTAGGATGAGGGTCTTAAAGGCCATGCCCATAGTGCCACACCTACTCCAACAAGGCCACGCCTACTCCAACTGGGCCACACCTTCTAATAGTGCCACTCCCTGGGCCAAGAATATACAAACCATCACACAAGGGAACAAGGTAGAGATGATAGAGGAAAGTAGTCAACATCTTCTCCTGTCCTCTGCATGGACCCACAAGAACACACACTGCATACTCACATGCATGTATTATACACACAAACACATACAAAACAAAGAAAGAAAAAACAGTTTTAAGTCTACAAGCAAAATCGCTGATTTTTTTTTTTTTTTTTTTTTTTTTTACAGTGTAACTTGGGAGAATCAATTCATTCCAAAAATAGATTTAAAATAAAGCATTTCACTAATATGGTAGAACTTCCATTATATATTTATAAAACTCAGGGTTATATAGAAATGTTCAGCAGTGTATATGCTGAATAAAGCCAGAGATATTTATAAAAAAAAAAAATTAAGATTGATTTTCTCTAAATGAAAATTAGGGTGTTTTGTTTTGGTTTTTTTACTTTTGGGGTTTGTCTTAAGCAGTCCCTAAACACTTGTGAGTTTTCCACTTCATTCTTGAAAGCACTCACTGAGCTTGTGGGCACAACCACAAATAGCCACTTCCTCGTGGAGTCCTGTAGGAGATGAATAAACCATGCCCAGCAGATAAGCCTAGCGCAAATAAAGCTGACTGCTTAAATTCTGGTCACTTTAATCTTTAAAGAGACATTTTGTTCTAAGGCTCTTCTAGTTTACTAATCTCTCCGGTCTTGTTATTTGTTGTCCTACAATATATTGAAATCATTTTACAGGGTTTAAGTCTTGCCTCTAGTGATTACATTTTCTTGTGGGGGTGCAGGTATATGAGCAGTGCATGTGGATGCTAACATATGTAGAGCTAAATGAGCAATGTAGCATTCTTCAACTCTCAGGAGCAAGCATCTCATTAGTACCTGTTCAAATGTGCTCTCATCATCTCAAAGACCGTGACCTCCAAAGCTGTCCTCTTTGGATAGGGAGTTGTCCCAGTTCTGCAGATTCTCTAGCAGAGTCTGCATACAGCTGTCAGTCAGCGAGATCAGCATAAGTTGCTACTTTCTGTGGTCAGAGGCAATGATGTCCGGGTGATGACTGGATTCTACCTCCAGACTCTGACGTTGCCACTTAAGCTAGTGATTTGATCTTTCTCTACTTCAGTCTCTAAAGCTGGGAAACAGAGGACAATACCAACACAGTGGTAGATCACAGAAAGGACAAAGTGAGATGGCACAGTTAAAGTGTCTTCCCAGGGGCTTGAGCACCCATTCAACTCAACCGCCACTGCCGCAATCACTACACAGTCCTTTGATCTTTTAGTAAGAGCAAAAATCTTTCTAAAACAATGAACTGCAGACAAATAGCTCCCTGACAGTTCTTTCGTCCTTTACCTGAAGTTACCTCGTTATTGCTTATTCATCTGAGTCAAGATGAATTCTTCCACAACACTACACAGTGCCTCTTACCTTGTCAAATGATAGCTCATTACCTTGATGTCCTTCCTGCCCACCAGTCTATCAACAAAAACCATGGAGACAACAGCAGCAAAAAAAAGAAGGCCTTTCTGGGATCCAAGATTTTGGTTCATTTGGATTGTTTTTTGTAACTTGTTTTGTTTTGATTTTTACCTGTGATCTTAAAGACTGAGATAAAAATGCTTACACTGAGCTCCCAGCAAAGTCATTCCATCCTTGCGAGACTTTAAGAAACTCCTCTGCAGCTCAGCCAACACATCTTGCCTTCTCCTGTAAATCCCTTCTTTCTTTCCAAAGTGTCACATGTGAGCCTTATATTCTGTAGTGTTCCGTGACTCTTCTTTGTTGCTTTCTTTGTCCAACCCCTAACCTAATTACAGATGCCTTGCTTTAATAATCAAGAATGATTGTAAAATTTTCAGTGAGTCCTATATACGCGTGGGGAGATGATCGTATTTTCTAGATGGCTACTAAATAGTTCGTCAGCTCTTCACTTGTTGGCTACTCACTGGGGAAGGTGGGTCCGATCATGTGCCAACTCAAAGTCATGCACGAACTCAAATATATGAAACACTTGCCTCCCCCCACCCCAGTAAAAGAATAAATGAGTCAAGTAGATACCACAGTTCTCACCATGGCACTCTTTTTGTCCCCAAGAATGTTTGACAGTACAGATGGTCTCAATTAAAAGCAAGTGGTTTCTAATTTATAGCACAGGAAACATTTAGAATTTGTTGTTGAAGTCAAGTTAGTGGAACCTAGTAACCCCAATCTCACCCCAGTCAGCTACCTCCATGACTTTAATTCGTTTGTACAGATTCCTGATGTGTTCATAAGTCTTTTTTATTACGAGTATAATACCCTTCTGGTGCACATTTTAAATGGGGACACAAGGGTTGACAGAGAGACACCACACCGCAGCTTCACCTCTCTCGACTTATGCTGCCTCAGGTTTGTAGTGGGAGCTGAAGGCCCAGATCAGGAGCTCCGACGATGGACTATAAATAGCCAGTGAGCTTTCACTCTCACATCCATCACATTGTCTAGCTGTGACATCAGTGTCCCCGATTTCCATAAAGTGTAATATTGCTTTCCTTGTACATGCTTTGTCGTCCAGCACCTCGACAAACACTCCAATAGCTGCTGGGTCTCACAGCTACACTTCCTGAACTTCTTGGCTTTGACAAGAAGTCGGTCCTAGCAACCATTCTTCTAGCAGCCTAGCTCCTTGGATGTATCCAGCCTCGTTTTTTCAAAAATTCAAACAGTGACACTAGAATTATGATTTTAACATATATGCACCCGCCTTCCAATAAACACACATGCCAACCCACAATTTGTCAGTCTTCAGGAAGTTAGCAGATGGGGTTGAAGGTTAAGTCATGAGGGTGGTTTTATGATCTGAGAGACTAACCACTAGTTTTCTAATGATGGACAATCCCAGCAGACAGAAGCTACAAACCACCGTAGATATCTCTCTTCTCTTACATAAACCTCACATTCTTTGTAAAAGGGACCTTGATATAGATATCATTTGCATTTAGATACGAATGCTTTTCACGAAAATAAGCAGCAGTGACTAGTAAATCAGTAAAAATTGTTACTTCATTTCTAGAATCTTAGAGGACCTTTCTGTACAATGGGTTTCCTAATTTGCTTTCTATTGCTATGACAAGACACTGAACAAACCAACATGGGAAGGAAAGAGTTTATCTCAGCTTCCAGATTCTAATCATCACAAAGGGAAATTCAGAGCTCAAGATGGGAACCTGAAGACAAAAACCAAAGCAGAGGCCATGGCGGAGCACCATACTGGCTCGCTCCTCCCGGAGTTACCTTCTTACACGCCCCAGGACCAGGCACAGTGAGCTGGACCCTTCCACATAATCACCTGTCAAGCAAATGTTCCATAGCTTGCTTGCATGCTTACAGGCCAATCTGATGGAAGCATTCTCCTGGCTGAGTCTCCCTCTGTGCAGAGAGCTCAAAGCTTGTGTATTGTTGAGAACAAACCACCCAGCATAATAGGTATTTGCTATAGCTTAGTAGGTCCACCTATGATGACTCATTCCTTTAGGTTAGGTAAAGCTAATTGAAGCCCATCAGCCTAAGCAGTTATTTTTATGTCTCAGATATGGGGGCTAAAAGCCACTCCTGGAGCAAGCGCCTCATCTTTCCTGCTTGCTGTCACTGACTGTAACCCTCCAACAGCATGTGGCTCCTCTGGACTTATCCCTCAAACACAGTGCTTCTCAACCTGTGGGTAGAAACCCTTTGGGGGTTCAATGACTCTTTCATGGGGTCACCAAAGACCATCGGAAAACCATTGGAAAGACATTTACAGTACAACTCATCACACTAGGAAAACTACACCTATGAAGTAGCAACAGTCTGGGGGGACAGCACAACATGATAAACTATATAAAAGAGTCACAGCATTAGGAAGGTGAAAAAGCACTGCTCTAGCACATCTACAACTTTTGGCCCTCTAACCTGTCTCTTGCTTGTACTTCCTTTATCATACCATAAAAAGCCCTCTCAAAATCTTTCCTGATAAAACTATCCAATGTAAAGTATTCTGCTGATAAACTCAACAAAAAGGGTCAACATGAGAAGAATAAAACAGAAGCTAACGGAACAGCTCTGTAACATGGAACCTTCCTCTCTGAGTCCACGTGTCTTTAAGCCATCAGTACATCCAGAAGAAACTTCTGTGTGAACACGGAAAAGCCGGGGTATCAGCCAGCTCGGCTCTTGGGATGAAGGGCTTCTCATACAGCCATGACAAGGGCTGGGGTAGGCCCAGATCACTACTCCATACCCTAAAAAGATCAGTTTTGAAACCTGAAGCCCACGTAGAAGCTTCAGATTTGACTCTGGTGACGCGCGGAGAAGAGCCACAAAGACGATTAAAGGCCTGGAAAGTGATATCTACCGGGTAAGATGAAAGGACCTGGGATTATTCTGCCTGGTAAAGGAAGACTGGTGGCTGAGTTAACATTCTTAAGGCATTTGCTCAGTTGTTCTAGTGACCAGATGGTCTCTGTGATGGGGGCAGGAGCAAAGGAAGTGGCCTTACATTCCAAGAGGAAGAACTTAAGTTAGATCTAAAAAAGATCTCTTTGAAAGTGAAGCTGTTTAATATTGAAATGGAATATTCACTCTAAAGTCCTTAAATCTGACAGAGATTATCATCTTCCTGTCACATGGAGCAATTGGGCTAAAAGAAAGACAGGAGGAATAAGTCATCTCAATAATCAATCTATTACCTATAAAACTAATGCAGCTATAATCAAGTTCATGGCAGATCAGGACGGAAATAGTTTTCTTAAGGACTGCAGGCTGGGTGTTACATTGTCACAGGCCTAAGGATTCTCAGGAAGCCAATTTTCGGTTTGTATCATGGCCTTCATCAAATACCACAAGGCAGCTCATGGCCTACACAGTTTTGAGTGTTTGTGATTTACAGACTCAGTTAGAGAGGTCCTTCCAGTGACTGAATGTGTAAATTCTTAGGCCTCTGACAATGTAACACCCAGCCTGCAGTCCTTAAGAAAAATATTTCAGTCCTGATCTGCCAGTTTCAGATCTCAATATTTGCGCTACCTCTATTTAAAGAGCCATGAACTCAAAAACCACTTGATAGGTTTGATTACTTTATTTGGTCAGAATTTTAAAACACTAAACCCCAACTTTCTCTGCATTGCATTATATCCCACACAGATAAAACAAAATTTGGCAGTTGAACAGCTATCATATTTTAGGAAGAGGCCAGGTGACCATATTATAACATTTGTTACCCAAATCAAGGTCATTTTAGAGTGAAGAGTGAACAGTGCCCCATTATTAATGACACCAGCACCGTGAATGAAAACCTGAATTCTCCAAGGCTAAACAGGAAGCATCCCACAGACCAGCATGGTCAGCTTTGTTATAGCTAAACAGACTTCTACAAGGTCTTCAAAAATGTGAGCCCCGGTTAGGATTTATAATTCAGAAGCTAATTAACTGGGATGAAGGTTTGAAAAGACAGTCTGTTTTAGAGGTCCAAATGTCTATTGAAAGGAACAGCCTAGAAAAGCCAGCAATGACAGAAACCTCACCTGAAATAACAATTGAGAATGCTCCACGTCATTCATGGAGCATAGCAATCAGAGAAGTGATACAGGAAATAGAGTCAGACACATAGGAGATGCAACCAGCCAGAGAGCTTTCACTGAGATGGAAGGGCTGGAATAGTCATGGATCAACTCATAGTGAATTTATAAACTTAATAGATGAAGTAAACTGTTAATTGGCCTCCGTTTATGTGCTAAGAGATTAAAGAATGTTGGTAGTTACAAACACCGTCTCATATAAGCTCATAATTAACCTAAACTCCAGCATATGGTAAGATAAACTCTTAAAGAAAAAAAGATAGAAGCATTATGATAAGAATCACAGCACAGAAGTAGATGGAACTTCAGCTACGATGACTTTGGCTTCAGCTAGATTGCCACAATGATGAGAGACAAACACATGTTTCTACCAAATGATCAGGACTAATCCTGAGGGTCAGGGTCGGGTTTAGGTTTGCTGAGGAGGAGGTCAGGGGGCCAAGAAAGGAATGCAGAAGCTGAGGCAGAACTGACAGCTATTATTTAGTTAGTATTTGATCTGTCAGTGCTCTTTTTATGTTTATTAAATACAAAAGTTATCCTGCTAGAAAAGCATCAACAATACCCCAAAGAAGAGACTTAGCTAATACAGACATCCAAACATGAATACAGACACTATCACAGCATATGTTTCAAATTCCATAAGGTTGCTAACATTTTCAAACAATGACGAAAGGGCAGATGAACAAAGAGCTCACGAGTCCCTCCTCCTCCCTAAGGGTCTACTGACAGGTGACAGCGGCTGGGGAAAGGGTGTCACTTTCTTCAAGGATGTAGCCACTGATACACTGCCACCCATCCAGAGTAACAAAGCAACCCCACACTACATAAAAGCGGGGTGGAGGCTCGCTGGGAAGAAAGAGTTCAGTAGGCGATGGGGGAAATCTAGGAAGGGTAAACGGGATGAAAGAACAAAAATTCACCATCGATACACATCAACACACATGCACACACGTGCAAGTGCACACACGTGCAAGTGCACACACGTGCAAGTGCACACACATGCAAGTGCACACACACACACACACACACACAGTCAAAGCATGGAAACAAAATAAAATATTAAAAATAAAACAATGATTCTAAAGAGCAACCTTCCAATTCTCCTCAAGGTTCTATCTGCATGTACCAATATCTAAGCATAAAACTAAGCAGAGATGAGAAGCACAAATGATAGTCTACACAGGATCGACTGTGTTAGCTCTAGAGATTGGATGCCAGCACTAGGCAAACCAAGCAAAGGTAAGCTCTAAACAGGAGATGGTTTTCACATTCACTGGGGAGATTCTGGTGGCTGGATATTCATGCAAGAAGACCAAATGCTGTTGTAGTCGGTGATGGGTGTTACCTTACCATAGAGCTTAAGGCTCTGGTCTTTCGGGAATGATTTATAACTTGTGAACTTCCCTACTGAGTTTATGCCAGTTAGCATATCTATATTTTGTAACTGAATCAAAGTAGTTCTCAATTCTAGGTCTCAAAATCTTATGTTTTAGGATTAAATTATATTCCAAGTTAATTGTACACAGAATTGACACTGCTAAGGTATTTTCTCAGTACCCCCTGGGAAACATCTTCATTTGTTAGTTATTTGTTTTATAAACTTATTAAATCGCCAAAATGCAGAACCATTATCTGCATTTTGCAAGGCAGAGAAAATTGAAATCAAAACTGGAGGAAACTAGCAAACAAAAACTAGGGGAAACCTTCAAGAAAGATGCCTGGAAAACATATGTAAGCCAACCCTGGGATGCAGGGCAGGTGTAATAACTACATTAAAAGATACCCTACAGGCTTGTGGAAAGGGTATTTCTAGATGGAAGTGCCTGATCAGAGCTTGATTCTAGGTGGAAGAAATAGAGGTGAAGAAAATCATCAAAATCCTGAAATAAGGAGGCCTGGTCTTTGTGTTTTCCAGAAGAGTCCAAGCGGAGCGTATGACA
>CM052704.1:100805838-100827394 GCA_028551405.1 Uromys caudimaculatus | reverse complement strand
GTAAGAATGCTCCATGTTCTAAGGACCATGAGAGCTGAGGGATTCTACAGAATTATCATAGTTTAAAAATAATCATACATGCAAATGCAAGGTTACTAAGATGTCACCCATTATGAACGAACTGGAGACACTAGACTAAAATAAGAAAAAGAAGAAAAAAACCTGTTGTATTGTGAACTCTGATAGCTAAATACTTATAATAAATAAAAGCTTGTTTGGGTAGGAAAATGTCTCTTCTTAGAATTTTCATTTAATTGAAGAAATTTGCCACTGGGAGCAATAAGAAAATATCTTCTATGATTTCACAAAAATTCAGCTTAACAACAATGAAAAATAATCTGTTCATAAATTATTCCCTTATAATATTTAAATGCCTATGTCTTGAGGATAACTTTGCCTTACTCTTCTTATTAAAATAAATTTTAAATCTTAAAACCTGTCACATGACTAAAGCAAACCCAGACACCACTGAAGTTAAAAATTTGATGCAAAACTCACAGTCTTTTGGCTTAGGCTTTTTTCTGAATGTATTAACTGCTGCCCAAAGCTGTGGCTCATCCCTAAGTGGAGGAACCCCTGGAAGGAAGGAGGATGAACACTGGTGGTCGGAAGGAACATGGAGAACTCTCAGGTGAAACCCTTGCCTCCTCTCTATATAAGAACTCCCAAAAGAGAATCGTGGCTCACCCCCAACTCAAACAGGTATTCATTTAAAGTGCAAGACTCTTTTATAAAGCTTTTCAATTTTTTTCCCCCTTAAATTAGAAAAAAGATAAGAATCTGATGGAAAGTCAAAGCAGCTATGGTGGTTTGAATAACAATGACCTCCACAGGCTCATACATTGGAATGCTTAGTTGGCAGAGAGTAGCACCACTTGAGAAGGATTAGGAGGTGTGGCCTTTTCACTGGAAGAGAACACTGACAAAAGACAGAAATGGCGACCAATAAACTCATCTCCTTAAAGCACTCAGGGTGTTGAAAACAGTTATACTTTCTCATTCACGTTTCCCTCACCATGAACACACTGTTAAACACCCTGAAACAACTTCCTCTGGTTCTGGAACACACTACAGTCTAAAATCTCTTCAGCTCTGTTATCTAATGAGTTAAGTCAAATGAGCATTTTTCAGAAGATCTCAGGTGAAATTTTCAAAACCCCAGTTGGACCAATGCTAAGATCAAGAAAGGAAGATTTACAATCATTTGCAAAATAAAACTTGATTGGTAACTAAACAGTGAGGGTTTTGTTTGGTTTTTTTTTCTCCATTTAGAAGTGTAGATGGTCAAATAACATTTACCTGGGCTGACTAGGTCAATTGTAGCTGACCTGGCCATAAACGACCCTAGAGATATTTTATTTGTACAAATGTTTATTGAGGGGCCACACCAACGGTGATGTTCCCCAGTAGGATAGAAGTGTATGGGATTTCAACACAATGAACACTCCAGAAGTATCCATTTCACTGAGAAATCTGAACGATGGTTGAATTTTGGTGAGTTTATATGATTTTCAATTTATAAGAAATATGGAGGAGAAAGAGCAATTGTGGACACTGAGTATCAAGTTCAGTGTTGAACAAGTCCATTACTGCTATCTTTCCCATTACCCAGAAGCCTTTACGTCTCCAGGCCTCAGTTTCTCCTCAGTCTACATTCTCACACTGGAAACGTATGTTAACTGTTCTTACCACAAAGATGATAGTTGTGTGAAGGAATATACATGTTAATTAGCTTAATTTAACCATTCCATGGTGTGTGTATATATAATGTATACACAAATACATACATATATACAAATATATACACATCAAAGCATTACGTTGCACATAAGAAATACGTAAAATTTACCTATCAGTTTTAAAATACATAAATGAACTTGAAAAAAATTATACTGGCTGAAGTTCAACAAATTAACCTAAAGGAGTCCTTGACAAGAACATAGCTAACTTGAGCACACTGACTAAGTCTCCTTTAGCAAGTTTAATGTGTCTCACCTATCAACCACACAGTGCAATCTTACCTCAGCTCACTTACCAACAAACATACACAACGGCTCATACCCTTCTGTATGAGTCAGTGTTTTGCTGACATAGTTTCTTTCAATAGCATCTGTGTAATCAAATTAAGTTCCTGTCCAAATTGCCACATTAAAAGATGAAGCACTTTATCATTCCTAACATCTGCACAAATAAAACTTCTGGATATGTAAAGGGGTTGGGGAATTTACGTTTCACAGATCATGTTCCCGTAGCTTGTCTTCATACTGCACTTTAAAACCCAACCTGAAGATAAATTTTCAACCCCAATCTGAAGATCACTGCACATAAAACCAGTTTATTGTTTCATCTCTTTGTGGTTCATATCTTATTTTGTAGAGTATTAATTCATTCCATATTTAAAACATCAAAGACAACCACTATGCAAGTCATCTGTGAAGGATGACAATGTACAGTTTTACATCTGGTAAAGAAAAGAAAGTGGTAACCACTTCTAGTAATAAAGGAAGAGTCTCCATTAGGAAAGCAACTTGTACTAAAAGAGAAATATTTACCCAGAAGGAAGTGGATCAAAACAAAACAAAAAAAGCAAATAAAATTTGTCAGGAGAGAGCTATATCTAGAGCCTTTTCTTCAGACTCATTTAGTATACCTAATAACTCCATTAGGTAAGTATTATTCTCACTTATACACAAAATAACATCAAACATAATTATTCCACACTTTATGTGGTCTAGGTGGTGTCAGTGGACAGTTCTGTCTCCCTCCATGAGGCTTTGCTGCCTCTAGATTAAAGGTGATTGGATACTTAGCCCATCTATGGAGGGGTGGATGCATGGCCACTGTCTACGCCTCTATCCCAGCACTCAGGAGACCAAGACAGTAGGATTAGGATTGTCATGTGTTCAAAGCTAGCCTGGGCTACATGGTAAGATGCTGTCTCAAAAAAGGGGGAAGGGGAATAAAGATAGGACTATGTGGCAAAAAAAGAAATGTGTCCGTGGTTGAAGGGGATATGTTTAAAAATACTGAAGGAGGAACTTGAGGAGAGCAGAACCAAGAAGCAACAGTAAGAAAGGAAAAGGGATTTCGGGGTAAGGATGCTGGGAAATATTAAGGGCTTACTTACCTTGAGGACAGACTGACCACCTGTTATGAGCTCACCATTTACCACAGAAAACAACTTTAAATCACCACCACCACCATTATTCTCCACCACCAATCAGCAACAGAACTCAGTGCATTCCCCTTTCTTCCTCCCCACATCCTGCTGGAGGCTCATGTTTCACAGCTGAGCAACTACAGTAGCTGGGCTTTCAGTCTCTATTTTGTATCCCAGAAAACCACACTTCACGTCCTAGTCTCCCAAAGAGTCCTGACCATATTATTGTTGTGGCAGAATTTAAAGTGGTTTCTCGCTAGCCATGCCACAGTCTTTTTATAGTCTTCTTGTCCCTGGTGTAGCCCTAAGCCAACTTCATGAGGTAGTTATTCTATCTGTACCTCAGCTTATCATCCAAAAAAAAAAATGGACCCAAATAGTACTAATCTATTATTTTAAGAAAAATATGCAAAACACTGTTAAACATGTGTCCGGTAATATCAGCTATCATTATGTTACCAACTTTACAGGAAAATACAGTTAGTTATTACCCTTCAGACAACTACTGTACAATGCTCCAAAATCAATGTTCACAGCAATAGTACAATAGCAGTGTGGGCACCAAGACTAGGATCCAACTGATACCACTTTAAAGCTACACTTTGAACCGCTGTGCTATGACGATAACAGACTGTCCAATCTCTGCCTCTGAAGTACATCAAACATTTGCTCCTTCCTCTGTTTCAAAGATCCTTTGATTTTCCAGCTACTGGCTTGTTAGGATCATTCACAATGCAGCCCAATTACTAACCTTTCCAAGGAATCTTCTCTGAAGTGTCAAGCGAAAGCTTATTATGGGCTACTGGTTCTGATTCCATTTATACTTTTATCTTCCCTTTCATGTGGTACTTATAGTTTATGGTGAGTAAAGTTTTAACACACTATATTCTCGGGTCACATTAACGTCTATGCATTTCTTCTAGGGGAGATGGGGTGCACGTTCATATGTGTGCAGGCACACATGCATCCTGGCGGCTAGAGGACAACCTCGGGTGTCGTCCCTTCTCAGGTCTCACTCCCTTTTGCTTTCTGAGATAGTTCCTCACTATGACACAGGGCTGGCCAAATAGCCTAGGTTGGCTGGCCGGCCAGTGAGCCCCAGGGGTCCCTCTGCTTCCACCTCCCTAGTGCTAGGGATACAAGTGCAGGTCCCATCACGCCTGTCTTTTCACATAAATGTGAGAGATCAAACTCAGGTCCTAATGTTTGCATGGCCAGCACTCTACTTGCTGAGCTATCCCCCCCCCCCCCACAAATCTTTCAAATGCATAGGCTCCTTATGTTTCATTTCCCTGGCTAATGCCTTGTGGGTAAGAACTCACTCCTCCCCCATGTACCTTCTCCCGGTTCTAGCAGATCTTCCACAGTGTAGATGCAGATTTCAAGTGGAAGTCATTGATTACCCATATGCATACATGGTATTCGTGTATGAAAAAAAGAAATCAAACTCTGTTCAGATAAGAGGTTTTCAAATGCTAAAACCATCTTCCCTAAAATACATGTCACAAACTTCAGAAAATTTCATTTGAAATTCTGTGGCTGCAAAGCAGCACCTGTGTCTTGCAAATAGACTATTGATACTTCTTAGTTGCTAGAAAAATGGGGTTTCATTGCCATGGTAACAAAAAACGCCTGTATATGAGAGCTATAATTCTATCACTGTGACTAGCGGCTGTTCCCTCTCTTACAGCTTTAGTTTGATTTAAGTAATAAAGTGCAAAGGTTATGTTGATTAATTTCCATTGCAGAAGGCAAGTCCCTAGTTCTGGGGCAATAAGAATATCACATTACATCACAGCAGAAGAGTCTCAAACTAGCTTCAGATGCCCCCAAACCTAAAGTCAAGATTCCCCCAAGAATGAACTCAGGCATGTGACATGCACTCATGTTATACTTTTAAGTATTTATATGTACATAAACAATACTTATGTACACAAAGACAAATAGTTACTATTTCCAGTTTTCATGGCTACCTGGGGCATCTTTCCCCATTTAATCCCATTTAAACAAAGCTAGTTTCAAAAGAGCAAAAGAATAATAGAAGGGAAAAGGAAGGGCAAGACAGCCAGAGGCTGGCTCATCACCCATTCATGGAGTCCTAAAAATAAAGATTTAATGGCTAAGAGGACATGAACAAACTCTCCCAAAAATTGTGACTTAGTATGCCAGAATTCCCACTTCCTGACCCCCTTTGATCAAGTACAAAGTAGAAGAGGTAAGAAATCCATTCTTATGTTTATCTGAGTTCCTCATTCAAAGGAACACCGGCATTTTTGACGATGTAATATTTAAAACGTTTGCCTCCTCTAAAGCTTTTAAAATGTCTATGATTCTGTGACTAGCAAACAAAAACAGGAAAATGTTTTCATGAGTTAATTCCTTAATTTAGAGAAAGCCATGTGGCAAAATGAAGAGAGAGAACGACAGGTCAAATTTTAGTCGCTGGGTAGGTAGGGAAAGGAGTAAAGATTTCGAAACTTAGGAAGAAAATATTTCATATACAAACAACTAATATTGCTTTCAAAAAATCTTATTCATCTCTTCCTAATGAAAGTTTTATCTTGGTTATACTGTCTGGCCAGTTAGCTCAGTTGATTAGTGTGGTACGAAAAACTCTGATTTTCTGGGAGACGTGTTTATAAAATAGATGGTAGTTCTACAATTCATGGTAAAGACCTAGAGATAGCGGGATGACGTCTGATATCAACGTTAATTGCATGGGAGTTGTTTACAGAAGATAAAATGTTTTTATCCTTTCTCCCGTAAGTTCCTTTGTCATGGTATGTTCTCATAGCAATGGGAAAAGGAACTAAGCTGTGCCTCATGGCCAAAGAACGCTAGAAAGGAAAGGGGTGACAGAAAGCCAGCCCCTGGAGGGCCAAGAGAGTCTGGGAGGCAAATGTCTTTGCGGTCACCTTCATCAGTCTGGGGTTTCATTCCAGTCTGAGCTGGTTTTATTTTGGGAGAGATGCTCTGGTTTTGATGTGCTGAGAGGACTGGAGGAGAGCAATGAGAGGGAGAACGCCATTTATGTCACCGTAAACCAAGGTACACAGGCTGGAAGGCTAACACAGGGACAGTGGACAGTGGTGAGCAGTGGAGGAGGGGAATGCACAGGAACTGGCATACGGAAAGGGAGGGGTCAAGAACAGTGTTGAGGCGGCTTGTTGGGACCATGACTGCCATTTGCTTAGATAAGGGGGAAGAACAGATTAGGTGGGGACTGATACTCTCAGTTGGATCATTTTGAATTTGAAATGCCCACCAGAAGACATCAGGGCTGATGATCAGAAACGAGAAATCTCTCACCAGACTTCAAGCCGAATGGCGTCATAAGCACTGCCAGGCCTACAAGCCTCTTACACAGGTTCACAATCCACACTAATGAGCTCCGGCTTCTGCTATTTTGGACCAAATGGTTCTACTTCTGATTGTAGATAATTATTAAACTTTATCGGATTTTTATAGAGCCCAAGATCACCTGGAGAGTAAACATTTTTCCAATGTACACCCAGGCTTGCTAAATAAAGGTCAAGACATAGACCTCATCATTTCTAGTTAATCTACTCATTATATCCTCTTGCAAGAAAGAAAACTGAAGTTCAGGTCCAAGTCCATGGCTCATGCTCTTGTTCAGACAGAGCTGACATTTCCAATTTTAACCATGCCACCGAGATGGAGAGCATCGTGATTTACTATGCTGAGCCAAGCTTGCTGACTGTACAACGTTTAATTAGAAAATGCTGAAGTTTTCAGGGCTGAGATGCACTGCATCGGTTCATCTTTCCCAACATAACCTATCAACTCCTCCGCTAGCAGAACTCAGGCAATGCAGAAGGCTCAGCACAGCTTAAGCCCTGTGCCTGTCATCCTGTGTGCAATCCCAATTTAAACAGCAGATGGCTTCAAACGAGTCAACAGTGTTTTCTCATTAGCACTGGTTAAACAACAGTGGCCTGGTCCTCACACTTTTCCCTCTAAAATTAATGTATCATTATGACAGACAAATACTTATTCCACATGTACTTTTGCTTTCATAACAATATACATTTAACAAGTGCAATGCCTGTGTTTCCACATTACCGGCACTGTGTAGAGAACATTTAAAACACACAGCAAGTCTGGAACACAGAGTTCTGGGAAAGAGGCACTGGTATTGCCCTCTGCTACGTATCAGTAGGGTTTCCTAATCTCACTTTCAGAATGTTAATTTGCTTTTTATCTTAATTTGTCTGCTAAATGACTGCTTAAGACTGGGCAAGTAGGGCTTTGGTAGTGCTTAATCTCAGCACTAGGGAGGCAGAAGCAGGTGGATATCTGTGAGTTCAAGGCCAGCTTGGTCTACTTAGTTCCAGAATAACCAGACCTACATAAGACAGAGAGACCTGTCTCAAAAAAGGAAGGGAGGGAGGGAGAGAGGGAGGGAGGGAGGGAGGGAGAGGGAAGAAAAAAGAAAAGTAAAACAGAAGAAAAAAACTGCAAAGATGAGCACACTAAAAAATCAACCTAAAAAAGAATGCAACAAATTTTCCTGGTCTACTTTTTTTTTGTCCTGGAAATAATAATGCCCTGAGCTTTGTGCATGTTAGTCAAGTCCTGTACCAGCAAGCTCTGGCATATACTTCTAAAACAGCAGACACTGCAACCCAGTCCTACCACACAGTCTTTCTCTCACATATATAATGCTTGTCTCCCCCCAGCTCCTCTGCCTATTGCTACCCATCCTGCCCAGCATCAGCAGGGCCTCCAACTCTCTTTTTTCACATGGTTTTTTAACCAAGCCTCCTCTTCGGGAGTAGCAAGCATCAGGGTTACATGGCTACACGGTAACGTGGTAGCATGACTGTTGCTTGGGTTAAGTGTGCGCTTGACATAATTAGAGAGAGGCTCTAGAGCGGCGATGTAACCCCATGCTCCAGAATCGCCAAGCAGTCACGGACTGGACTGAGTTCTCCAGAAGGTCCCGGAACTAAGACTTGCCTCCAGAGATTTAGAAAGCAGAGGAATAATGCGATTCCATTCCAATTAAAAACATATTTTAGAAAAGAAAGTTCAGTAGAGGGGCTGGCGAGATTGCTCGGCTGTTGAGAGCACATCTACTCTCACAGAGGACCCGCGCTCGGCTCCCAAAAGCCATATTAGTAGACACATACCCAGCTGTATCTCCGGCTTTGGGGGATGTTACACCCGCTTGGGGACTTGTTGGGTGCTGCGCTCACATGCGGACATATCCAAGATCAGACACAAGCACACGCACATGCAAACTAAATCTAACAAAGCTAAGCACAATGATGAACGCCTTACAATCCCAGTGACCCACGTGGCTGAGGCAAGACAGTGACACGCTACCTGCTAAAACTTAAAATAATAATAAAAACACATTAAATCATGTTCAATCCTCTGCCTATTCATCACTTGAATAAAAACTTTCTAACATTACATCACGGGAAACTTTTTTTTTCCCCAGAGAGCTGGAGAGATTGCTCAGTGGTTAGAGCATGGTTATTCTTGCAGAAGACCAGGTTCAGATACCAGCATCTACATGGAAGCTCATAACTGTCTGTAACTCCAGATGCAAAGAGTATGACACTCTCCTCTGGACTCCATGGGTACAAGATACACACAGTGCACATACACACAATGCAAACAAAAACTCACACATATGAATTAAAATAAATCTTTTTTAAAAAAAACTTTTTTCAAAACGGTTTCCTTCCTACTCAAACGTATTTGTAAAGATCCAATGCTCCAAAAAAAAAAAAAAAAAAAAAAAAAGCAAGATCTCAGAAATTAGAAAATATCCCAGTTAAAAGAAAATGTTCAATACCACTCTTCAAACTAAATAGAATTCAACTATGGATTTCCAGCATAATAATTTAATAGAAAATTGAACTCTTTGCTTTCTCCAATTAGTACAAAGCTGTACTATATACTTCCTTATCAATAACAGTATCAGCTAGCCCAAGGGGTCAGTCATTAGATATGACCTTTCCTCTCACGAGTTGATGTAGCCTATAATATTATGAGTTAGTTACAACTTTCATTTATCAAGATCGCTTTCCTAGTAGGGGCTAAATTTGCACTTTAGGAGAAATTACTTGGGAAGAAATATAAAACGGAAAAAAGTATTGAACTTAGTTTACCATAAAATCTAGACTACAATAAAATCACTTTTGAAAATCCACTTTTGGGAGAAAATTATGCATATTTGCAATGGATAAGAAAGAGAACATAGTACTGAGCAATGTTATTTTCACTGCAGGGAACATCCTAAGTGGGAAGATTTGGATTGACTATAATAATTCTGTGATAATTTAAGCATTTTTCTTTTTTTGTTTTCCCTTCAAAGGAAAGTATTTATGCCCATTTTATCACAGCTCTTATATATAGTTTATGTTGTACATTACTGTATTGTGTGGTTAGAAAATGGCGATCATTATCCAATCTTATCAGACACCTTGGTGTGGCAAGAGAGGACAGGACAAAGAGCAAAATCCATATATGAAAAGCTTCAGTTGGCAGAATCTAAAGAGCCTGCCCCTCCGGTGCTGACAAACACAGCGCATGCTCAGAAAATCACGTGATTTGCGAATGACTCCCCCCCCCAATAAAAAAGCCCCAAACCTGGGATACAAACATCCCAACTGAAAGTGAATTGACCTCGAGCCTTTGACCTTTCTCCAGTTCTGGTCTACTTGTACTCTTTTAAGGAACTTTCTCCCTTAAACCCTCTTCTGTTGCCATCCATATGTATCCCTGTCAAAAGTCCTTATTCCGGCATACAGGAACTGGAAATCCCAGCACACAGCCAAGTTTTTCATCCCTGCCTGCAAGCAATGTAACACAGCATGCATAGACCACCTTCAGGAAAGTTACTGTAGATATCAGTCACTGTGGTGTCATCAGAGTAGGTAAAACAGGGGGGCAGGAGAGATGGCTCAGTGGTTAAGAGCACTGGCTGTTCTTCCGGAGGTCCTGAGTTCAATTCCCAGCAACCACATGGTGACTCACAATCATCTTTAATGGGATCTGATGCCCTCTTCTGGTGTGCAGACATACATTCAAGCAGGGTAGGTACAACAGTTTGGAGTAGGGAAAAGACTTCTTTGACTTTTTTTTTTTTAATCATTTTTCAATTAACATGTATATCCCATGCAAATTAGTGCATTATTCAATCTTCAGTACAGAAGCTTCTTGAAGAAGAGTATAAAGTAACACAGAGACGCACAACACACTTAGGCAGTACCCAGAGCTGAGAGACTTGGGAATACTCAGAGCTGAATGGCTGTCTTTATCACACCTTTCTTTCCCCTTCAAAACTTACGGGCCTCCGCAGGCAAGAACAGACTAAGACCCAGAAGTAGGCAGCTTCAAGGAAAAAGCATTTTTCACACACAGTAGGGCTGGTGCACATATGAAGTCACAGACCGTTACAGCATTCCCTAGGTCAAGTCCACCAGAATCCCGGTACAGGGAGGAGGGAAGTGGGCACGAAGTCTCTCCCAGACAAGAACCTATAAGCAACTGATAACAGCTGGAAGAGGGAACATTAGACATTATCAAGCACACCCCAGCACTGGCTGTGCTCAGGCAAACGTGGCCAACACAAGTTGGACTCCATTTTTTAATAGCTTTTTCCTTTCTTTCTCTCTTTCTTTCTTTCTTTTGTTCTTTTTGGGTTAGATAGTTAGAACATGAACATGAGGTTGGATGGGTAGGAAGACGGAAAGACTCTGGGAGGGGCTGTGGGATGGGAAAAGAATACAATACATACTAATAAGGAATTCTCCAGAGAATAAATTTCAAACATGAACAGGAAGACAACACGGAATATGAAAGATAAATTCAATAAAAAGAAAATATCCATTAGAAAATTATAAAATATTGTCAAATGAATATATGGAGGTAAAGACATCCACAAACAATTGAGTCACTAATGAAAAACAGAACAAAAGATTACAATGCAGTCATGATAACCACCTATGTTTGAAACAGCAAGAGTATCAAACTCCCAGAGAGCCAGGCCCTAAGCCCTGGCCACCAGCAAGGGCGACCCGCGGGAAGGTGGCAGATAGCTCAGCAGGAGACACTGTCCAGTGTTCAACCCCAGCCCCCAAAGTGTCCCATTCCAAAGACGATGCTTTCCCCTCAGGAGCTTTTTCTGAGTCCCTCTGTGCAGAGTTTTCTTAATCCTACCACCTAGGTAACCCCCACTATCTCAAAAACAAAAACAAAAACGAAGAGCCTCGGGACACAGGTCTCCTGAAACTTTCTGGAGAATGTAGTCTTTCCTGAATGACTGGGGATTCTGACACATGGGGCTACTCTTCCTCTCCAGAATTTCTCTTTAATTGTCTCATGTTCACGCTTATCCTCTGTGACACCAATGCTGTATGCAACCAAGTGCCTTTGTCCAAAACTACAATAAAGACTTCCATTCTCCTGTCCCTGCATTGGGCACTGGAAAACCTGTGGCATACAAGTCTTTCACTAAAACTTAGGATACGTCGATAATTATCTAATACTGAACCAACATAATTCTATTTCATTCACTGACTACCTACGTATGTACCATTATTGTTTGAAATGCCCACTATGCATTGGTTCTCATTCCTAGCAAGCATCATTATTTTCATTTTAGGGATGATGAAACTGAGCTTCAGAAGGGTTTAAGGAAATCACCAAAGCCAAAAGGTGGTAAACAGCGGGGTGAAAATCCCAGCCCACTCTGGTTATGCCTAAGCCTCTTCCACGGGCCCAGTGGAAAATAACTGGCATTATTTTGCATTGACTATGAATATTATACTATTTTATATAATTGATACCCAAAGCATTTAAATGAAAACCTTTAAAAACCTTTTTAAAAATTTTAAATACCAAAATGAAAATGGAGTAAATGCAGATAAAACCATGCTGGCCCAAACCATTCAGTTATAAAGTGCACTAATTCTACTTAACCCAGTTCAACGTTATACGATTTCCTTTGGTTCTCTTTCTCTTCAATCTTACATTAGCGTTTATTAAAAAGAAGTTTTTCCCTCACTAAAATAAATTAGGTGAATATAGCACTAGATGAATTGCCCCCAAGAGATCAACTTGGTCAACTTCTACTCTGTCCACAGAGTAATGTGGAAATCCCACCTACCATCTTGGATTTGCTCTTCAGCACCAGAGGTTTCCTAAGTCTGTGCAATTCATTACGTCAAATATTACTGGCTGTCAGTCATGTGCCATGAACTAGGAGGAGAAATTAAGCCAGCATCTTTCCAGGGAGTACTTCATATAAGAAACTTCAACCTTCAACACCACACATATTTTTCATACTGATGATTTCCTTTTAACTTCAGTTTCTAACATGGAGCTTAAGACTGGGGAGAGAATGATCCTTACAGTATTCATTCTTACTTTTTCAAAGAAGTTGAAGAAAACTCTCCCAAATCTTTTAAAAATTCTAAAAGTATTTTTATTGTAAACATACTTTCATGATTTTTATTTCAACTTGGCATTTGGAATATTTTTGCAAGCTTTTGTAAGTTAAGAACCAACATTAGGCATAGTAGCATACTCCCATAACACTAGTCTTGGCAGGTGGAGGCAGGAAGGTTCAAGAGTTCAGAGCCAGCCTCAGCTACATAGCAAGGTAGGGACCAACCTAGGGTATATGAGATCCTGTCTCAAAAACTCAAAACAAGAATCAAGGTATCACCTTTCAGGTAAATTAATGTATACACTTGCTATGTGCCACTATTGAAATTGATCAAATGACTTTACAAGGACAAACTTTATGGTTCCAACAGACTTTAGAAGTCATGGGATCCAACACTATTATTTAATGGACATAAAAGAGAAATTATTATGAGAGTAGTAGCTGGGGTTAGCCCCAAATTTTCCTTGGTAAAATGTTGTCATTAATACTGGTTTTGTTCTCCAACATTTCATAAGGTCCTTTGAAAGCAGACTTTTTAATTAAATGAATACTAAGCATGTACTACAGATGAGACACTCCAGAAGCTAGACACTCCCAGAAATAACTAATAACTATTGAGATATAAATTATTTCTATAGTATTTTCTATGGAGAGCACTATATCATGTCCTCACAGATCTTCTAGCTATACCTGAAAGATTAGAGGGAAAGAAAGCTTATCATTTGAGCTTGACATCTGAGCAGGTCATAAAGAAAGGGGAGGCATCTGCAAGCCAGAGGAAGAGAGTGCAGAGCACTCCAGACAGAGGAAACAAAGATAAAAAGCAGGAAGGGGGCAAGTCTCAGGAAATCAAGACTTCCTGTGGCTGAACACTATTAAGCACTGTGTCCAGCGGAACAGAAAAAACAGGTTGGGGTCCATTTGGCCTCCTTCCAAAAAGCATAGGAAGCAGAACACAAGATCTGCATTTTAGAAATGTCCTGGTGTATGTCCTGTAAAGACTCTTCGGGGACAGAAGGATGAGAAGGGGTAGACTACATGTCTGGTGGAGTCCATGGCAAAGGGGATGAAGATAACCTATTACATACCACACACAGTATTACTTCGTAATCCCCTGTAGCTACAGGCTCTCCGATCTACCTTGTGCTTACAAAACTCTCAATTTATATTTAAAGAAAATTAAAATAACTGTCTGAATTGCTGAGTAGAAGTTCTCCAATAAAAGATAATGAGAACTTTAAATTAAAAATCAATTGTGCAATAAACATATCCTCAATTGTATTAAGTTGGATCCTGATAATTGAACATTTAAATTTAGTTCAGATGAGCTAAAGTGGCAAACAGAGACTTCTATGATCCTACTTTAAAAGACCAAACTGGCACTAAACTATGAGCAAACTGAGCTGCCAAATCGTCAATAACAGGCAGAAAATGCATGCAGCCTTAACATTTCTCTGCCACAAGAGAAGATACAAGTTATTAAAACAATGCATGCCCCATGGTTATCACATCTAAATAGGCACACTGTGTTGCTTAGAAGCAACTGAACTTGACTCCATCATTTCCAATGGTAACCCAAATGCCAAAGACCAGCTGTCTCAATTGATCAGCTGTTCATTCTAAGGCTGATTAATAATCATTACGTATCAGCAGAAAACACATCCTTATATAGGTGAACATATTCAAAAGTTCTAAATCTACATTTTCTAACTCTTCAGTTAAGAATTCGACTTTGCTGTACACAGATGACTTTCATTTCAAATTTCTAAGCTAAATGCATTAAACAAAGCAAAAACTGAAAATACAAATACATGATTTAATATGATCCTAATAACCCAACAGCTACTGTTTTAACTTGAAACTGCTTTGCATAAAGAAAAAGCATTTTTACAAACTAACTTCGTTATAGGAGCCACACTAAAGACTCTTCCATCAAATATTTTATTTAATATTGTTAACTATCTAGAAAATATACTAAGACATCCCAGAGAAAAGATAGATCCATTTAAGAAGGCTAAATACCTGGCCACTTGTCTAAATAACAACAACAATAACAAAAATGAACTAGTACAAGGGCTCAGAGAAATATATAACACCACCCTTTCTAAGGTCAGATTGAAGTTATCCCATAGAAGTTGAGAGCAGGAGCTGGGGAGAAAGGTTGGGGGAGCTGGAGGAGTCAAGAACACTACAAGACTTACAGAGTCAACTAACCTGGGACCATGGGGGCTCACAGAGACTGAACCACCAACCAAAGAGCACGCATGGGCTGGGCCTAGGCCCCCTACACATGTGTTGCAGATGTGCAGCTTGGTCTTCATGCAGGTCCCCTAACAATTGGAGTGGGGGCTGTCTCTGACTCTGTTCCCTGCCTCTGGATCTCCTTCACCCTAGCTGGGACACCTTGTCTGGCCTCAGTTGGAGAGGATGAGCTTAATCCCCCTGCTACTTGATGTGCCAAGGTGGGTTGATAACCGTGGGGGAGCTTCCCTTTCTCTGAGGAGAAGGGCAGGGAGTAAAGAGGGAGGGGCTTGTGAGGGTGAGACAAGGAGAGGAGGGAGGGGACTGTCATTGGGGTGTAAAGTGAATGAATAAATAAATAAATAAATAAATAAATAAATAAATAAATAAATAAATGGGAGAAAAAGAAAGTTGAGACTAGTTGTCAGAGGCTAGGTGAGATGAGGGCAAGTAGAGGTGAAGCTAGATAGATCATTACTAAGTTATAATTAGAATACAAAGTTGTGATATTTTGTTGCATAGTAAAGTAACTATAGACCACAGTAAATCACTGTACTTTTAAAAACCTAAGAGAAAATATTTGGAAAGCTTTCATCCTAAGAAATAATAAAAAAGGAAATAAGCACATTTAACTTGATTTTAAATATCTCACAATATATGCATCTCCCCAAATGTTGTATGATATCCCACTAAAATGCATAATTTTGTAGTTTTACAGATCAGTTAAATTTAAATAACAAACTTGATTATAAAAAATAAAGTTCAAGTCTATATGTAACATTCTTGGAAAGGCTAATGGGAAACTATTGTATAGCTAACTTGGAAATAATTGCTAACTTCAATATGATAAATTAAATATAATTAATACTTAAATAGACTGGCCCAAAACATAGTTATATACTTAAAAATCTTCTGACCTGATACATATGTCATTAACTTTACATTTTCAGCATGTGTTAGCACATCTAAACCCACTGATTATAAATTCTCACAAATAATTAAGACCTAGCAGTGTTGGCGATTGAACTTCCCTTTGTGCTTAAAATACAAAATTGGTTTTTATAAACAAGGTAAAAAGCAATGATCCTCTTTATGAAACCAATCTTTTACCCAAACTGTTTTGTGTCACTCTTTACAAAAGGCTAGTCTGAGTTCCCTGACAAAGGTCTGAATCCAGTAGCAATGAGGAAATGTCTTGCCAGTGGATCTATTTAAAAGAAAAAGTATTACTCACTTCGTGACGATGTCACGCACATGATTGGGAAGAAAGTATTGGATCTATTGTGCATTGTGTATGACCTCAAATTGAGAAAGCCATCTGTCCTTTTCCCCTAATAAAGGAACCCCTCTGAGCCCTTCTTGTGGACCGTTATACTTCTGACACCAAATGGGCTTTGAACTGACAGCTGTCTATCACAAGAAAAGCTCATCTCAAACCACATTTCCCCAAAGTTCTATAAGATTTAGTCTGAGATGACCATCCAGGTCCTAACGAGAAGACTAGTGTGTTGGGGACAAACAGGGTCAGAGATGTGAGTGACGCATCTTTGTGCCATCTCGTGACATGGAATAGAGAACAATAAACGTGGTCAACCATAGAGTGTACAGAACTGCCTTCAGGAAACAGGACCAGGGAGCAAGTCTGCTTTCACTGGGAAGCAAGTGCCCTTTCATAGACATCAGACACCTTCCAAAAGAGATGACTATGCCTGTCTTCTTTTCCTACGTGAAATGTTAACTGACGTGAGCATTTCCACTCAACCCCAGGCACTATTTAAAATAGCACGCAATGCTGGTTTTTTACCCTGCAAACTGGTGTTAAAAGCAACTGCTTGGTTGCAGAGTTTGTCTCACCACCAACCTGATGCCAAAATGACAAGAACTACATCACCTCAGGCAAGGTGTCCCATGACCATTTGCCTGCCTTCCTGTCATCCTTCCTCAAACCCACCCATACCTCAACCCACCAGCACTATCCAAGGCTAATCCCAACCTGTTCTGCAACCTTTTCCCTGGCCCACTCCGCCTTCCCTATCTACTACACTCACAGAACTGACTGTGCTTCAATGAATGGGTCTCCAAGGGAGTAGAGGTGAGAGAAGGAACATTTTCAAAGGTTTCATGGTAGAAGTTAGTAAGTGTGGGTGGTCTAGAAATTGATCCACGGTAATCGTGACTGAATTCTCAGGATGGTGACCCCACTACATCAAAAGAAAGCCATTTTAAAAGAACACTGTTTTTAAGTGTAGAGGTCCTCTTATTTCAGACAGAGATTTGTTCCCTGTTGCCATCTACTCCTGGACCACCATTCTGCTCCAGAGTAGAAATGGCCCACAGCGCACAGGAAGGCAATCACAATGCTTCGCTTACCATCTCCACCACCACCACCTCGAGACTCTCGTCTTTTCAAGCCATTCCCATCCATCCTGTTCATTTCATGCAACAGAACTTAGATTATTTTCTTGGTTCCTCCTCTAGAACTACTCTAATTTGCCAATATCTCTGTTAAAACCAAAGAAAAAAATGATATTTATGACTCAGACTTTGGAGCTCAGGATAGAAATAGCAGCTACTGTTCCAGGAACAATTTGTTACTCACTCTGCATTGGTTCCGACTTTTCTCTTTCCAACCACGCTTCAGAAAAGGATAAGGAGGTAGGAAAACTGTTTTCTCAGTGAACAATGTATTTAACTAGACAGGAACTCGTGCGTAAAGGCCATCATCATGCATGCACTCATAACAAGATTGTCTTAAAAGACTAAACTAACAAGTAGTCACTTCAAGGAGATAATCTGGCTGAGGAACAGAACACTTGGCTAAGCCAAGGCAGGGGCGGAAGACAGTGATGATCTTAACTAAATCTTTAGATGTAAAACCGTATTTTTTTTTAATTTCCTCTTGTGAAAACATCTAGCGACCCATTTGGATTGATGCTACATAACTATCACAACCATTCCCCGAGGAAACGCATGTTTCCATTCATCTCAACAAACAACGGTCTTTGTTGAGGGCCATAAGAAAATGTCACATTAGTAAACACCTTGGGTCTGCCTCTGATTTCACAGACCGATAGACTAATTTTGGTTTACTATCTCGTTATTGTTATACTGATACTTTCCGTGAATACAATTTTTCACCTTTAGAAGTCAATACGTGCTGTTATTTTAACAAAGGGGCTAAATGAACACAGCAGTCTGGGCCACCTCTATGCAGCAGCCCGGTAACAGACTCCAATCGCCATCATTCCAGACCAGGATAACTACCAGCCAGACAGCCAGTGTGCACATAACTTTGAAATGCACAATGACTACATCCTGTCTAGAGTTCGCATTTCCTATAGACTGAAATAGTATACCGGAAAAAGGAAACCTTGGCAGCCTCAGAGAAAATTTCGAGCCTTAAACTATTAATTTTATTGAATGGAGTCCTGTATTTCCTAGGGAAATGTCTTATATGTTTTTCCTGTAAAATGCTTATCCCTAGAGTTAAGCACATTGTACCAACTTCTACAAACTAAATAATGAACTAAATAATGCTATTAAATATATGAGAAATAGATTTCTTTTGAAAATGTATAATATGCCACTAAGATTTTAGGGCTGACTCGTTGGGAGAAACTGCTTTCCATTAAAAATGTAATTACAATAAAAATATTATCCCCATAGAGCTGTCTAGTTTCACTTAATATTTATGAAGAATTTGAGAACTTAAACATGACATTAATTTTCCTTAAATGAGGACTAATCTTGACAAAATAATTAAGCATCTTACATTTTCCTGATACAACAAAAATACCACAAACTACGCTGTTTATAGAATTAAAATTTCGAAGATTCCAGAGGCTTATTATAGCCTGCCTTGTAACATCCCTTGTCCTCAAGGACCCACCCTCATATGAGGGGAGAGGTATCTCCCTCAGGCCTCCTCCATGAGGGCATGAAGCCTCAGTCAGGAGAATCCTGCCTTCTTGCTCAGCCACTTCTAAGATCCCCAGCTCATGATACCAGTGCCCTGGAGATTAGGGGTCAACTACATGATTCCAGCATGGTAGAAAACTCATACCATAGCAGAAAGTAGAGCAGCATGCCACTTTGTTATAACTGACTCTCAATTCTATTTCAGTTCAGTATCAGCCTTACTTATACAACTTACAGTGAGATATTTAGATCCAGGGACAAGGAAAGGCATGAGATTTCATAGTCATGCAATTAAAGAAAAAGACACATTAAAATTTTTCTAATGTGCCTTTCACTTAACCAGAAGAAATTTAAATTTATAAAACATAAAGTTTATAAAAGCTGACTGTGGCATTAAACCTTCGATTAGGTGGTTATTTCCTTTACCATCTTAAATGTGAATTTAATAATTTAATACAATTTAAAAGTCATAGGCAGCCAGGTAGGAGGAAGCAACACTAAGGAGCAGTCCTACATGTGGGCATTCTAAGGCTGCGACTTTATTTGTTCTCTAGGAGAAAATACAGCTGGTTACAGCAAAAGTGCATTTTAATTTTAATAATCATTCCTGAGGTTTAGTCTTGAAGGCTTTGTAGGATAGAACTTTTGATAGTTTACTGCTAAACTATCTTCCTTAAAAATACCCTGAGAATAGCAACAGTCCCCTTAGGTCACAGTCACATGTACAGTTATTACCATAACAGCAGACTCTCCAACCCACAAGCAGCAGAAAAGCCTACTTTCTAGGGAACGTGATGATTCAAACCGTATTTTTGTTTCAAGTTTGTTTTTAAGGCTAGTTCCACCCTCAGTGAAATCATCGATGTGTTTTTTTTTTTTTTAATATGAACAATAAAGTTCCCACTGAGCGATTCTTCAGTTCCTCTAGAACACTCAGTAGGATGCTGATGGATTTATGGCTCAGCTTTAAATCCAGTTCCCTAAATGTAAGGAAAAAAAAAGAAACCAAAGATCCTACAAAGCCTTCAAGACTAAAGCTCCACAATGATTATCGAAATTAAAATACACTTTAGCACGTAACCAGCTATATTTTCTCCTAGAGAACAAAAAGAAAGTAATCAGAGGCCAGGAGACAGAAAAACCTAAGATTGCTACAAATAAATGACGGGGGAAGGACTGAAACTATTCCCACCAAACACCACTGACTTGACATAAAGGGTCACAGGACTGGGCTGGGGGGATTTTATTAATGTGTATTCATTATTCAAAATTATGGGTTTCACTAAGACACTGTCAAATATGTGCATCACGTCCTTTACTTGTGTTCATCCCCCAGTTCCTTCCTCTGCTGGACTCCTTCCTTTCCCAAAGTCACTACTCTATAAGCGTGGTGTGTGTGTGCGCGCACGTGCGCGTGTACAGTTTATAACTAGATTCCACACAAGAGGGAAAACATGGAGTATTTAGCTAATTTGGCTTATGTTGCTCAGCACAATGACCTTCTGCTCCATCCATTTTGTATAAAATTACTTAATTTTACTCCACTCTGAATATATACATTTCTGTCTGTTAAGAAAAAATGGTTCTGCCGGGCAGTGGTGGCGCATGCCTTTAATCCCAGCACTCGGGAGGCAGAGGCAGGCGGATTTCTGAGTTCGAGGCCAGCCTGGTCTACAGAGTGAGTTCCAGGACAGCCAGGGCTACACAGAGAAACCCTGTCTAGAAAAACCAGGAAAAAAAAAAGAAAAAGAAAAATGGTTCAAGGACAGTTCTGATGTAAATTGTACAGAAATCAACATGTATCTTCGTAACTTAGAGTCTTTGCCACCATAGCTGCAGCACTCTTTCAATTTTGTATTTTATTATTATTTTGTGTGTATATGTGCACTTGCATGTGTGCACTACTTGCATGTGCATGTATGAGTCACAATACAAGTGGACACAAGGCCAGAGGACAACAGTCAGGGCTCAGTTCTCTCCTTCCAGAAATCAACTTCAGGCCCTCATCCTTACGTGGCATATTGTTTTACTCACAGAGACATCCCCATCCTTGGAGAGCTCACTACACGGCCCATCTGACGCCCTTGGAGGGTTCACAACAGTTTGTGGGTGCAGTAAAACTAGGACTTTCATTCACTCACTGAGTATGGGTCAGCGCCATATGCTACGGAATGAAGATATTCACAGCTTTTAGTCTGCAATTGCACTCACAGGCAACCATAGCTATACCCCACAGACTTAGGCATCTGATGATCTATTGCAAAGTTACTTATCAACAAGGTGAGTTCCAGGTTATCTGAGGCTACATAGTAAAACCCTCAAAAAAAAAAAAAAAAAAAAAAAAAAAGGGAAACCTCAGCTTGGGCCACAGGGCTCCACAGCTAATCAGCGCCAGGACAAAGATCCCACTCAGATCGTAAGAGCCAGGAGTGGGCCAAAGACGCGCCCCACAGCTCACCAGGTACTGCCCTGAACCCGCAAGACACAGGGACGAGGTAGGCAGGCCTAGAAACCCCGCTGGATCCCAAAAGCGGGCGGCTGTAGCAGGAAACTTCTGCCCGGGACACTAGGATTCCATAGACCAGCAGCTCCGGGAGAAAATCCTCTCTCGCAGGCACGCAGAAAAGCCCCTAGCAGGGGCAAGGCGTCCCCAGAGCTCACTGACTCCTCCCGCTTTCTGCGGGCCACAGAGACTGTCGGTCAGCAGCTTCTGGTGACGGCCGGAAACCTCAGCTTGGGCCACAGGGCTCCACAGCTAATCAGCGCCGGGATCGCAAGAGCCAGGAGAGGGCCAAAGACACGCCCCACAG
>CM052704.1:100737355-100805338 GCA_028551405.1 Uromys caudimaculatus | reverse complement strand
AGGGGACACGGGGTTTCCAAAGAAAAGGGGAATCATCGGAAATGTAAATAAAGTATCAAAAATAAAGAAAAAAAAAAAAAAAAAGCAACCAACCTGCAAATGTGTTTAAAAAAAGAAGAAAAAAATAAAAAAAGAAATTACACTGATAATTCCCATGATTGTGCTATCATACAGATACAGTGAGGTTTGCACAATAAGTATGATATTTCCTTTATAAGAATGTTATCATCCTTTATGCTAACTTTTATTAAAAATATTTGGTGTGTTCTAGATATTTCTTTGAAGCACTGAGCAAATTAATTTTAGCTACCTCTCACTACATTACTTGATTCAGACTCCATGTAAAAGGTTTTGATGTAAATTAAACATTTACTCTATCAAATGATTCTGCTAACTGCTTAAATTCTATTTCCATTGCTCCGCCTATGGCAGAGCACCGAGGAAACAGGATGAAGAGCACAGCATTAAGGAGAAAATTCGCAATATACTTAACATAACCGGCCACCTATCCTGATGCATCTCAAGATAAAATAAAGGCATTGAAGCCAAAGAAAGTTGTGTGAAGTTCATTCTTCCTTAGAAATGCAAACTAGGCGTATGGCTGACGTGGGCAGCCTCTGGGGCTGAGCTACACACTGAACTAAGGGCTAACATTTGGCCTCTAGACCAGACTAAATATGAATCAAGACTTGCTTTCTTTGGCAAAGTTCCTAGACCAGTTACCTGAATGCATTTGAGCTGATTTTACACTTATGCTGACAGCAGGACCCCCTAATCGAATGCTCCCCACACCACAGCCTGGCCTTTCAGGTTTGCCTGTTGCCTTCACTGCAGCTACTCTACCCTCTGTGTGCGTCCTTCTCCCTCTTCCAGCCGTACTCCTAACTGGAAAACACCTGACTACCCTTCAACAATTTCAGCTGAAGTCCTACCACACCCTCCCCTTAACGGGTTCTTGGTGGTAGATAACATTTATCAGCCCATGCAATGCCTTAATCTTAGCCACATTATTTTATGTGAAAGAAAGAAAAAAAAAAGTGCCCCGGTTACATTGTGTTTCCCATTTTACAGATTCACGATAAACAAATTGCTTATCTTGTTGATTTCAGTGCCCCACACACACACTTGTATCACCTTGAAAGCCTTTTTCTTCATAAACATTTGTTGCTATGAAAGACTAAGGGTCTTGGAGAAACAGTTCAGATAACATACCAAAAAAAAAAAATAAATAAATAAATAAACAAAAATAAACAAAAAAGGAGGCAATCAAAAAATCACTGGGTTCTGTCCGCCTCCGCCTCCGCCTCCACCTCCCACCTCTGGCTCTACCACAGCATCTCTCAACCTGCAGGTCGCAACCCCTTTAGGGATCACATATCAGATATCTTACATGTCAGGTATTTACAGTGCAATTCATAGAAGTAGCAAAACTACAGTTATGACATCGCAATGAAAATAATTCTATGATTGGGGATCACCACAATATGAGGAACTGCGTCAAAAGGTTGCAGCGCTGGGGAGTTTGAGAGCCACTGCTTTGGCATTTTATCAGTGTCAGACAAAAGCACTTGATCGGTTCTTAGCAAGTTCTCAAGTCAGGTGAAACCAAAAATGGCTGGAAGGTTATTGAATGATCATTATTCCAATATACCCTGACAAGGCTAGCGTTGGGTTTTATAAATAAATGGAATTTCAGATGAAAAAATAAAATTCTCTTTATATGCCCTCCCTGCGTAGAGAAAATAATGCAAAATAAAATACAGCGGACACGGTTAAGCAGCACATGCTAAAATAGTGGGACATTTTCATTAGGGATAATCTCTACTGTTGATAGAATTACCCACCAGCAAGATACTCACCAACCATAAGCAGGAAGAACTGGGATTTGCTTCTCCATAACATTTACTAAAGGAAGACACAGAACTTTTGTAGATTATGGGACAAATACCATTTATGAGCCAACATTTCAATTTAGTAACAGGGTTAATAAACATATTGTGTTTACTCTGATGCCAAATATAATCGGTGGAGAATATAAATCAGGAGCACGGAACTGAGTCACTCACAAACATTTTTCAAACCATAATGTAGTTCCTTGCAAAATCTATTATGACTAAGGGCTGTGTCATTACACTTTGCCTTTCTAGTTATTTTATATTAGACATTTACATCGACCACTGTTATGAACCCAGGTGATTCCCTGAAGTACAGAAATGGAGAGAGGAGAAGGTAATTGCTTAGCCTTAAGCTCCAAAAGCCCAGGGCAGAGGCAGCCCTTCCTGTCACACTGTTGGAAACACGTGTTGGTCCCTGGATACAAGAAGCTGGTCTTCCAGTATGGTTTCTGTTTGAAACAAACTGTTAGGATTTGAAGAGCCACTTGCGTAAGCCACGCCCACTGACGCAGGCACAGCACTCAGCACCTGTACGGACTTGGTGGGCAAGCTAAGTTAAAAGGAATAACTGATTTCCACAACCACGAGAAAGTTGACCAGCATCTAACTCAGTAAGCTTCTAACACGGAAGGCCATGGGGTAAGTAATCATTGCTGCTGTGGACAGTACCATGGGATTTGGCTCTGCTTCACTGACCTACCCTTTGAAGTATGACTTCGTCTCCAGTTGCTTTAGAAACTAGAAATGCAGGGGAAGCTCGGTCCTCCAGAAAAGACTGTCTACACCACACCCTTCCCAGTTGTCTGACACTGATTCTCCAGGAGGCGTCATAGAACTCGGTAAGTTGAAGCTAAATAATGCCAACGTAAAATAAGCTCTCATTTATTGATAGGTAATGAGCCAATGCAAATTGGTGACAAATTGAAGTCACCTGAGGTAGCTTCCCACTTTCATGGTGGACAAATCCATTTTGCCTCTGTTTATATATCCATTTCTCATTCCTAAACTGTAGTCGTCTTTAATCTTTCCTTTAAACTGCACAGAACATCTTATTAGTTCCTTCCATAACAAATTAGGCTCCTTAAGCCACGTTCCTTTTATATCATCACGAAAAGAATCATTTCTGGAGAGATGGGTTAGTTGTTAAGAATACATAGTGCTCTTGTAGAGAACCAGGATTCAGTTCCCAGCACCACATAGCAGCTGACTACATCTTTTTTGTTGTTTTGTTTTGTTCTTAAGATGTATTTATTTTATTTATATGAGTACACTGTAGCTGTCTTCAGACACACCAGAAGAGGGCACCAAATCCCATTACAGATGGTGGTGAACCACCATGTGGTTGCTGGGAATTGAACTTAGGACCTTTGGAAGAGCAGTCAGTGCTCTGAACCACTGAGCCATCTCTCCAGCCACCTGACTACAACTTTTAACTCCAGCTCTGGGAGATGTGACACTCTCTTCTGGCCTCTGCAGGCACTGGCACTCAGGTATAGACTCTCACTCTCGGGTTCAGGCTCTCGCTCCTGCTCTCGCTCTCGCTCCCGCTCTCGCTCTGACCAGAAAGGGAGTACGGTCCTCTGTCTTTGTAGTTTCATGGGCACATGTGCTGTTCCAACAGCAGAGCCTGCTGGGACAACGCTGCTCCACTGACAGCGTGACGGAGCATCACCCCTCTGCCCGTGCACATTTGTTGTGCTCACTCTTAGATTTCGGAAATCCAACTGATGTTATTCATTGCATCACATCTTATAAGCCTGAAGCCAGTATAACTGCTTAAAATGCTAGTAGCACATGAGTACAGTTAAGCAAAAGTGCAGACTGGTAATAAATTGAAAATGATGAGGGAGTGATATATGATACACATAGGGCGCTATGCAGCTGATTATAAAATTCCTCCGTCTAGGCTTTCTTCCTGACGATTGATGATGGAAACATGGTTTTTTTCCCCCTGCTGGAAAAAAATATGAAGGTTTAAAGTAAAACATACTGAGTCTAACGCATTGTGGGTTTATATAGAAAAATACAAAATATACCCCAGGTTTCTTAATCCAAGTATATCCTTTGCTATAAAAGTAAATTAGCCATTTTTATATTCAAAAAATGGCAGCATAAATTTTTCCAGTATGCATTGCATTCCTCATTCAGAACTTGATTGCAAGAACAAGACTGATATTCAGGAAACCATCCTTAGAAGTAGCTGGAATTTAGGACCTTAAATAACTCTGCACAGAAGGAAACTGAATACAAGAACATAAAAGCCTCAGTTTCTTTACAGATGTCATTTCTCAATGCTAGAGGTTTTCTTTTATTAAAAACTTCCAGATGCATCACATGAATAGAGAAGTAAGTCAGGCTTCCAGGCTTGCTGTGTAAACTGCGGCCTGGGGATCCAGCAGCACTGCGGCAGGAGAAGCAGCACTGGGAGACAGAGTTGCTTTGGTTACATCTCTTTTCTCCTAGTCTACAATGCCTTTATTTGGCACGTGATCCTTTCCGCCTTCCTCACTTGATCAACTCTCCTATCTCTGCTGCTTTATAGATAACTGACTTCTCCCATAAAATAAAGCAGCTAGCTAAAAAAAAATAAAATATATTTTTTGTCTAGGTGACCTTGAAGTCCATAGATTGAGACTTCTGTAATCAAGAGAAAATTGCTCACCACTGACTTTTACAGTGGCAGGGTGTTCTACTGCATGTCCTACAAGATGACTGGGGCAGGTGCTGTACTCAAACAACTGCCCACAACCTGCTGTTCCTACAGCAACCAACGGTGCTGACGGCAGTGGACGCCAAAGGCAGGTAGAGGATCCGACATCTTTCAATTCCCCTTATGCAGCACTTGCTATAGTGGGAGCTAGAGACAGATTTATACTTTCTCTGTAAAACATACTGCATGCCTTGCCCAGTATTGGATAAAATATCACTAATTTCTAGAGACTCTATAACTGCTGGAATCTACAACCCATGCTAATATCCAAATTCAAATGAATAGTCCTATCTTTTCCAACACTTTCTCTATAAAGATACTTAATGATTTGTTTTATTTTAGGTGTACTGGTGTTTTGCCACATGTGTGTATGTATGAAGATGTCAGGTTCCCTGGAGCTAGAGTTACAGACAGCTGTGTACAGCCATGTGGGTGCTGGGAATTGAACTTAGGTCCTCTGGAGGAGCAGCCAGGGCTCTTAACTGCTGAGCCATCTCTCCAGCCTCTTCTCTGTATAATTCAGCTCCATCATCTCTAGAAGTGCTTCTAGTGTAGAATTCTGGAGATGAGTTCTGTGTTGACAGCTGCGGCTTCTTTCTAAGCACAGCTGACAGTGTGACACCGGCAGCTGCCTTTCTGTAGTTTCTCTAACAGTGTTCTATGGAGTTCTAAGATTCTTTGGAGATGCCCCAAGGGCCTCATGAGGAAAATGGTGAACAACAGAGGGTTTTTATTCTTCTATTTAATAGGTAGGGCCTTGAAAGTGAGCTCAGGAGTTAAGAGTATATACTGCTCATGCAGAGAATCAGAGTTCAATTCCCAGCAACTACATTAGGCAGCTCATAGCTACCTGTAACTCTACCTGTGGGAGCTATGTCACTCTCTTCTGGCCTCTGTGGCCACCACATGTGTGTGCATGCACACGAACATATGCACATGTATCTACGCATTCATGACTAAATAAAATCTTTTTTGAAGTGGTCAGCACATTTAGTTTGTTTTGCATTTATTATTATTTTTGTGTATGTGTGCATGTATATGTTGTGTAAAAAAAAAGAGTAAGAAACAGTTTGTAGAACCTGTACTAAATGTTGTAAAAAAATAAAATAAAATAAATGGCAGGCATTCTTATAAAACTGGAACTCTCAAGAATCTAAATTATTAATATCAGATGAACACAGTTTTAGCATTTCTAGCAACTGATGCTACTGTCTATCAAACATGCTCTTACAGAAGAAGGGATTGTTGGCTGATAAGACTAAGGACTAAAATATGAGGTAAAATCAAGAATGCTTCTGTTTCCACAAGTTCAACAGAAGCCGTTGTAGACACTCCAAAGACATATGTGAATATGTCTCTGGATATCAGAAGCGAGACAACAACCTCACATTATTCTGGGGTCTATAAAATTTGAAATTTGAAGCTAAAAATCCCCCATTTCACAAATTCAATTGCATTTACTTCTTTGTTTTCCTAGAGACTGGAATACCAGCCCAAAATTGATAGCTGTGAACCCATCTATTTGCCAGCCATCAGTGCCTAACATAAATGTGAAATCGGGCTAGAGCTGAATCTCAGTTAACAGAGTGCTTTCTAATATGCATTACACAAAACCAGGGATAATGGTGCACACCTGTGGCCCTAGCACTTACACAGCAGAGACAGGAGGATCAGATCAGAAGTACAGGGTCATTTCCTACCTTGTTTTGATTCCAAGGATAGCCTGAGCCACATAAGACTTTGTGTAAATAAAGTAAAATGTGATGGATTTTAAATATCTTGAATGTAATAAGAGACTGCAACCTTCAAACCTTAAAGAAACCCCTTGCTTCCTCCACTAATATTTTCTATTGCAAACAGAGGTCAAGAATGAGATCAGCAGTGGATGTAACTGGGAAAGGAGACGGTAGATGGGGGAGGGGTGTCCTGCTAGTCAGCTCAGTTCCTCCTCCTTGTGGTCTCAAGGAGGAGGTGCTTGCCACCTGGTGCCTTGTCCTCAAGGAGTTCTGTCATCCATTGGCCTATAGAATCACCATCTGAAGGAATCTCGGACACTCGTGAAAAGTGTTCACTCTTAACGTGTGATTCTCCGCTGACTTCAGCATCCCACCCTGACGCATTTAATCCTTTACATCATCGAGTTGTAAGTAGTGTGTATATATATATATACTTGTAGAACAAAGCCCAGAAGATACCAACAAATACCCATATCTGGAAATCAGGCCTCTGAGCATACCACAGTCCTTTTTAAACAAAAATTGGGGCTGGAGGTATGAAAAGTATTAAGTATCATGCTACATAAAAACCACAGACTGAAATTTTACCCATTTTGGCAAACCAAGGAGAGTGGGGCTGCTTCTGCGTTCAGCCCATCCCAAGCTTCAGCCTGCAGCCCAGACTGATTCACCCCTTGTTTCCACATTCTCAGCTTCCATTAAACCACCAAGTATTGTTTATAAAGGTGTAGGGGGAACTAAAGCACTTTTTCTTGATAGGTCTTGGATGGCTTCCACTCAAGATAACAGACTGATGCTATTTGGATAAGTGTCTACTGGGGATCCCCTGGGTCAGGAAAATGCCCGCAGCTACAGAGCAGTCCTGATTCTGGCATGTCTCCTCACCTGCTCCTGTCTACCTAATCCCCATGATGACTGAACATTCCTTCTCTGTTCCCTAAACCTGCCAGTCAGACACTGCTTTCATCAATACCGTGTGCTTGACTCTGCACAATGACAAAGCAACGGGAAGCAAAGTCGGTTATCACAGCCCTACAGGAGGACCGGTCCCTCCACAGTCGTGTTAGAATGAGCAAGAATGAACGGAACTCCTCCAAGGACTGATAGCTCTCTCTCTCTCTCTCTCTCTCTCTCTCTCTCTCTCTCTCTCTCTCTCTCATAACTCCCAGCTCATCAAAACATGAAATTAGTAGCAAAGGGGACATTTAAAGAAATAGCTTCTTAGCTTACAGACAAGCATAGCAAACAAGTTAAACACAGGACACCGCTTCAAGAGGCAATTTGTCCTTGGCCCTTTGACTAGGGCATTTTGCCAGCTGTCTCTACTAGACCAACTGAAAGGGCCACACCCAAACTGTTGTTCTCATTAGAAGCAAAACAATTTAACACGAATGCTTGGCAGTACTGGCATGTCACACTGTGTTGTTTAGTCTTACAAGAGAATGCCTGACGTCATCATTAAATGATATTCGAGCAACGGCATTCATGGTCTACAAACTGCTTCTGATGTACTATATAACTAAGATCTATACATTATGAATCTATTGCTTGCTGCACTCAATTTGATGTGCAGACTCGGGAAAGGTGTAGCCTACATGAAATAATAGTAAGAAATCGTTTTCTATGCTTTGTGTAAGGAATGTATTTACGGGGTCTTCTGAAACTGTGGGAAATCTGTCCTTCAGCCAGACACCTGTGCCTGGTCCTTCCCAGTTATGAATGTGAGGGTTTTCGATTTATCTACACTTGCTCTCACTCCATATATAATCATTTTCATAGCTGTAGAAGGGATTTGGAGACCTCGGAAAAGAATTATTGATCTAAACCTCTTCTGTTTGGCTGCCTGGCTCCTACCTTCTCTCTCAGCTCTTCCATAAACATGCCTGCCTTGCATATACTTTTATGTGAGACACCAAGTGAGAACCCAACACCAAATTCTATCCGCAGGATGAGCCAACATATTCTCTCATCTGAAGGTCAAACTGTACAGAGGCCAAGCCCCAAATGCCCTTGTATGTCCAAGGCCCAGCTACCTCGAAGTCGAGGACTCGGCTAAACAGAGCTTTGATGGATACGATGTTTTTGTTGTTGTTCACTATTTGGAGTTTCTCCAAACCAAAACTTTTCTAAAATAAAGCTTCTTGTGAGTTCACAAGTGAAGTAAATGTGAGCTGTCAGGGAGACACAGAGGATCTCAAACTCAACTGTGGTGGATAGCTGCCCAACTACAAATTACAATCCTTAAAGCAGATGAAATATAAACTATGCCTCAGTAAAGCTACTAAAAATAAGTCTGATAATAAGTCAGATAGGTAAGCTATCTGTCAATATCTGATTCAAAACTACAAAGATACTTTTGACTACCCCACACTCAAGTCGCCCAGGTTCTATGTACTTTACTCAAACTTTACTCATTCACCCACACTTTCAAAAGAGCTCCCTGGAACATTGATGAACATAACTTAGGAGACTAATATCTGTAAAGAACAAAACATTACATGTGCAGCAAAATGTGAAACTCTACCGTGACTATCTGTGTGCATACATACATGCACAGCTGTTCAATTAAGCATAGTTTTAGTTCCAAGCTTCTTGTTAATTAGACACTTGGTTCCCGGCCTGTATCTCAAAGATTCTTTTCTCATCTATAACCTGTAACTCTGTGCACTAGAGTGAAGTAGCAAGAAATATAACTGATTTAAGGGCTTGGCTCAGTAGTGTAGCTTAGCAGTGAAATGTAGGAAGAACATTGAAGAGGCAAAAAGATAAAAGACAGCAACCACAACAGAACGAATACCCACTAAGCATCAGAGTGCTCACAAGAACCAACACCCTACAGGAAAGCCTTTTCTGAGTGTGTGTGTGTGTGTGTGTGTGTGTGTGTGTGTGTGTGTGCTTCAGATGAGTAAATGGAACACACTTTGGTTCTTTGGTTCAACCAAGGTCACACATCGTCAGAAGCCGATCCAGAATCCCAGCCTGGGGGTAACCTGCTCTAAATGTTCATTCTCTATTCCTCATTAAGTCTTTGGCTTCTGTTCCCTCAGATGTGGGCAGGAATCCTCACCTTGACTTAGTATGTTAACCATTTTCACTGAGTCTTGGCCTCTTCATCTATAACAGTAAATCACTAGAAGTTCATTTTCTAGGTTGTTATGAAAATTAGAGAGTACATCTCTTACGTTAAGAAACTATTCAATAAATAGCTCATCTTTCTCCCACAGAAGCTCTTTCCTGTGAGAGGGGGAAAACAACAACAACAAATTATAAATGTTATTACCTCCTTACATCCTACCTGGAAAACCCCTTCGGGAACTTGGGTCTATCAAAAGCTATTAAAGCAAACACAAACAACATAGCATTACTTTTTCTGCCATGGGCCTTTGGCTCTATTCCTGAGACTGTCAACAAGAGTGTCAACTTCAAGGGGTGGGCATCTGTCCACAGGAACTGAGCTGAGGTCACAGGCTTGTCTAGCTCTGTCCTATAAACAGATGTCTTTGTGACAACTCTTAGTCACAGTGAGCCACAGCTAGAGTCAAACCAGGTGGGAAGTGTTGTATCTTCTTTCTAATCCTTGGCTGGCCGGCTCATTCCCTAAGACAATATCTCACTAACTGTATTTCAAAATAGTTTCTCCAGGATACAGTGTCTTTTTATTTGTCATGCCTGATTATTATACAAGCAGTAGGAACTGTTTCCAGAACCGTGATTATTTGGTTCTGTGTGCTGGAAGGTACACACCTTCCAAGAGTTACTGCTTAAGAAGCCAGGTAAAAGTCTGATGTGATGTGAGTCTCTAGTGGTGGTTAGGAGGTAAAGCAGCTGTTACTGAGAGCCAACCCAAAAAATAAAAAAAATTAAAAAACCAAGGAAATCCCACTTAAATTATCCTGTTAGGATGAGAAACACTCCACTGTAATCTTCCAAGATAACATAAGGCCAACTCTAAACATATGAGCTTTCTTCCAGATCTGGTGATAATTAGGTGACATTTAACGTCATGAACCATGTCTTCACAGATAATAGAACTCAGAGTAGTAGAGGTCACTTTGCAGCTTTTTACCCAATTCAGTAAGAATCTCGTGAATTAAACACAAACTAATTTAAATACAGTTAGCAAAAACCGTACATACCAAAAGTACTGGACTCCAAGGGGTGTGGTCAGTGACTCTCAGCACCAGGTGTCTGCAGAATTTAAATAATCCCAAGCAGCGATGAGGTGATTATGTATTTAATCCTCTGATGGAAATGTGACTTCCTTAAATATCTGACTCCTGAGGTCTGTCCCAACTTAAAACTACTAAGAACGAAAGCCACATTTTCAAATCTGTACTCCTTGATTTTTCTTCTAACATGAGAGGTAACTTAAATTTTCAAATATTCACATATAATTATGTATGTATATCTTCCCTCTGTGTATTGGGGGTGAAACCCAAGGTCTCCTACATATTAGGCTAGTGTTCATCAAGATCTCCAAACTTTTTTTTTTAACTTTTTGATTTTAAGACTGAATCTTACTAAGTTGTAACCTAGGCAGGCACTGAACTTGCAATCCTCCTGCCTCAGCCTTCTGTGTAGCTGGGATAAAGGGATTTTTGTTTTGTTTTGTTTGTTTGTTTGTTTGTTGGTTTTGGTTTTTTTGTTTTGTTTTGTTTTTTTGTTTCTTTACCATCATTCCAGCACTGTCTTCTCAGTCAAAAACCTTTATTTGAAAACATATATATTTCCAGTATGGTAACAAATTTGATTGGATATATAATTGAGCCATAGGGCCAGTGAGATGGCTCAGTGGGTAAAGGCACTTGTCACAGAACCTAGCTTTGATCCCTGGGGTCCACTTGGTGGAATTACAAAGATAACTCCTGCAAGTTGTTCTCTGATTTCTATACAAGTGCTATTGTACACACACACACACACACACACACACACACACACACACACTAAATTTAATTTTTAAAAAAGGTTTTTAAGTGTGTGTGCTATACAAACTGGTGTTCATATTTTAAACTGGTGTGTAAGGTGGCAGCTGCGTTGGCTGTGGCAAAAAAAAAATAATAATAATTTCAGGATATTAAAAAAGTACAAGAACTAGCCCTTCCATATACAACCATTCAGCACTTAACAGAGAGAATTGTGTTGCTTGACAATTTCCTGCACTGAGCTTACCCAAACTGAAATGGCTATATCATCAATAAATGACGTAGTCTTGTGAGATCTCTATCCCACACGGCGTGATCTGTCCTTGACCAAATGGCACTCTGCAACATCTAACTATATACAGCAGCAAGTATCATATTCTTAAACATTAAATAAAATGTAAAAGAATCACTTGACATGCCTGATAAGTGACACTAAACTGCTCATAATAAATGAATTACATTGTTTATCTGAAAAACACTTTAACACTGGTGGGGTTTTGTGACGTATATTCCTGAATCCACTCAATGTTTCCAATGGCCATCATCCAAGACCTTTTAAACTGTTAAATCTACAGATAAATACCAAGTCTCAGAGGTCTGTGAATGGAGAGTCACAATTCTGCCTGGATGGGGGTGGAGGGAGTGATATTCATTAATGCCTCTCTTTCCTATTCTCTTAGGTATTGTCACTAAAACAGTTCCCTAAAACTTCACAGAAATCCACTTAAAACATAAGAACCTGCCCTGAGAGGGCATTAAATTGTAATGGCTCATAATGGGAGTTCAAGATAAAGAATAGCACTTTAGTTTTCATCTTCTGCTTCAGGACAGGGGAGAGAACCTTGTTGATAGAGAGAATACATGCCGGTGAGGAGTTCAAGGTTATTTGCACATCTGTTTGTCAAAGGCACACAACAAACCTGTACTGGTAAAGCATCAGACACCAGGGAATTCAGAATTTTAAGAGTTCAATGGCCATTTTCAACAACAACAATGACAGTGTTTAATAAGATCATGAAAGACTTTCGATCTGAGACTCTAAGAACTCTCTTCATATACCATCTTGCCTATATTATTCACGGCGATCATCCCTAGCTTCCTTGGTTTCCCATAGCAGACCTTAGCATGCTGCATAAAACAATATTTAGGGCTTTTCTGCCATCTTTTGGACTGAGACATGTTGGTTTTATTAAAGCAGGTTGGGTCTGCAATCTTTCTCCACTATTATTACAGGTAGACTTGACAGCACAAGACCCTTTTTTTCTTTCTTTTTTCCAGTGTTCCACTGTGAAGGAAACATCGTTAAATGAGGTCCAGTTTACCTGCTGGGCAGTTGCACTCTGAAGGTGCCTCCCTGGCGATTCTTATTTTAGCCATATGTTCGTAGGATTTCTGTAGGGAAAGCAGAGGGATTGACACAGTATCAGTAGCTCTGAGGAGAACGGGACTCTCAGGGGCTCTCTGGCCACATGCCTGCTGCACCAGCATCTGATAGCTTGCATAAGGAATATTTACATATGTACTTGGACTCTTGTCAAAAAGTAACAGGATCCAAGTCCTAAAATAAGACAATGACCACTGGCATGGTAGCAGGATTGCAGGGTTTGGCTAACATCTTTCTCTAGTCCTCAATTACCAACATCTCTCTTTCAGCCCAAGCAGAGGCAGTCAATGCAAACGCCTGGCCGTGCTACACGGCAGGTCTGAAGACACTGCCGAGAGTGCATGCGTGAATGTTAACTCTACACAGCCTCTCCATTGGAAGTCAATAATAGCTCTACCTTCCTTAATACCTCCACTGCATCCTTTACCAAATATAAAACTTTTTCAAAGTGTTTGGACGTGAAAAAAGATTCGAAGGGTGGAATTTATGATCCTGAATCTCTATAGGATTGTTCCACTCGAAAGTGATTACCTTTTGTATATTAATAACACCTGTTTTCCTAACCTTTCCCTGGGAAGGAGATATGAGATCTTATATCAACAATGAATAGTCTCCGTTGAAGTGAGAGATCACAAGAGACTCCAGAAAACTACAAAAAAATAAGGTGCTCCTCTACACACTCCTGTTTTCCAGGTCACCCTGCCCTCTTTTAGACGCCCATATATGTTTAGCATGCAAGCACTATGGAAGACTAAGGGAAGATATCAGCTACAGACTTGGTACTAATCAATACCCAAGTGTGTGTACTTAACACACACTCCACACTTGGCACACACACAGTCAAGGCAACTATGCAGACAGTAAAGGTTCAAGCTAGTCCTGCTGCATGCTGGACTCACACCTGTGCAAAACAATATTCACGTGCAAAATACCCAGCCTTTCACACCTGAGCCAAGAGACGCTCCACTTTCTCCTGAACCATTGCCTTCAGCTCATCCATGGTGTCAGGCAGCGGATGGAAGGAAGGAGTCCCTTTACCAGATTCAAGAGCAGCAATCCTCGCCTGGAGGTCGTTGGTTTTCACCCCAAGATACAAACAAAAAACCACAGCAACCACTGACAGTAGAGTCGCCAGGGCCGCGCACGAGGGCATGGTGCCGGCACAACGCTGTCCCAAGGGGCGCGGATCTTCTGATCCAGACTCTCGCCCCCCTCCTTTCCCTGCAAGCTTCTTCACCAACATTGTGGCGGGGTCGCCGGGTTCCGCTAAGCCTTCCACCCTCTACCTCCTCCAATAATCTTAGAATGAGAGGAAGGGCCGGTTCCTCCAAAGTTCAGTCCCTGCGGCTGCACAACTAGTTGGTAGAGTCGGAGCCCCCCCTCCCCCCGGCTTGGAGATGGACCTGCGCGTGGCTCGGCGTCCGGATCAGCAGGCGTGGACCGTCCTCCAGACTCCTTCTCCCTCCCCTGCTAGCTAGGAGTGAATACCACCCTCCGGCCGGGGACTGTGTGGCGCCGGGGGTGTGGGGGTCACAGCTGGAATGAAACCCACCAGGGCAGCTCTTCTGACCCCCCAAAATTCAACACCTCCTTAGTGGTCCCCCGCGCGGAGGCGCAGGGTCCGAGAGCCCCTCTCCCTGCTCCGACCTGTTGAGTCTGCCTGCCTATCTCTACCTTTTTCCACCCGCCGACCTGTCTCCCACCTGGATCAGTTCAAGGCCAAAAAGAAAAGGAAATACAGAGACCCGGCGAGAGCGCGGCTCCCGTGGGTGGTAGAGGAAAGAGGAGAACCGAGTAACCCAAGCAGCGATCGCGAGCTGCGAGGCCCCAAAAGTATCTCCGCAGACCCGCGTGTGCGAGCCTTAAATACCCCGGGATGCTCTCGTGTGAGACTGTGCGCGCGCGCCTAAAGCGCGGACCGCCCCCTCCCGCAGGAGCCTCCTTATTAGCATAATATATTCACCTTCGCCCCTCCCGCCTGGACCCACGAAGGGGCGGGAGCGCGGGTGGGAGCGGAGCCCGAGATCCTTATTAGCATAATATATGCAAATAGCTACAGCAGCCACTGTGATTGGAGAGGAGCGTGGAGACCCTTCCCCCTCCCACCACCGAGTAACTTGTCCCCCTAAGGCCATCTCTCTGGCCTTAGCCAGGGGCCGAATCGAGGTCTGCTGTGCGGAGTGGTTTATACAGGCTTAGCCCAGCGCCCCCTCTCTACTTGGGTTTAAAAAATGGAGAAATGGCCTCCTGAAGGGAAGAACGGAAGCAGAAGGCTCCAGCTCTCCGGATCCTCGCTCAAAGGCAGCCGCAGGAGCTCCACCATCTAGCCCTAGTGCGACGTTTTCCCTCATCCCTCAGTTCGTTCCCACGTGCCCAGAGGCAAAGTGTCTGGCTGACGTCTGCAGGGTACCTTCCCCACTTCCCTTCCTTCCCACGCCTTGCAGCAGACTCTCCAACAGACTGGAGAAGTTTTCTCGCCCCTCCCCCGTTTCCTCCTGTCTTAGATGCTGTTTCCCCCAGCTCTGGGCTCCTACTCTGTACGAGGGTGCTAATGTGTTTTCCTGATTCGCTGTTTTGTGAGTGTTTGAGGCATACACATTTCTCAGGATTTAGGAAAGAGCTGAAGAATGAAGTCAAATTTTCCTCTTCCTTGACTTTCAGCTTGTTATTCCCTCTAGATCAAATTACAAAGTCTCTACTGGGATTTTTTTTTTTTTTTCTAAATTGATAACAAGTAGTATTTTGCATCCAATTGACTTCGAAGGAAAAAAAATAACCCTAACTCTTCCTCTAAAAGACCTTCCGTTTTGCCTTCTCATCTTAAGAAATGCCACGTTTCTTTCCCTCCTTAACCACTAACCGCAACCAGTTACTACTATAATCAATGAACAAAAATACCACACTGAACAGTTGCTTCTCGAGTGTAAACTGTAGTGCCAAGGGAGAAGCAGGATAGACAGAAGACACTAGCAGAAAGACTATGTCTTCTAGGCATATCAGGAAGCCTACATCTATGAAATCTCAACAAGTGGCTGCATAAACAAGACCCCAAGACCTGAATAACAACAGTGCTCACATGCCTACCTGTATCGGGATGCTTGCATGAGACCCCATGCCTAGAAAGAGAGCTATCAACAATCAACGGCTGCTGGAGGAGACTCCGTTTTCTTCTGGGACCAGCCCCAGACTGTCATCTCTAAATACATATACATATGACAAACACTAAATGGATTCAAAAAGGGTGTGTGTGTGTGTGTGTGTGTATGTATGTGTGTGTGTCTCTGTGTGTGTGTCTCTGTGTGTGTGTCTGTGTGTGTGTGTCTGTGTGTGTCTGTGTATGTGTCTGTGTGTCTGTGTGTGTGCATTGTGTATGTCCGTGTGTGTGTGTCTGTGTGTCTGTGTGTCTGTGTGTGTGTGTGTGTCTGTGTGTGTGTGTGTGTGTGTTGGGGATTGATCCAGGCTAAGTATGCTATCTACCATTTAACTCTACCTCCAGCCAAAATTTTTAATAGGTCAATTCTTTCCACATTCCAATTAACCGCAGTTGCTTAGTGTGGGTGTTTGGTGGGTGGTGGTGGTGGTGGTGGTGGTGGTGGTGGTGGTGGTGGTGTACATAGCTTGCACACTTTTTCTTTGCCAGTCCTCTCAGTGTTTTCTCCTTGAGCCTCTGCTTTATGCCATCTTTTGATCTACCTATACTCTCCTCAGTGGAATTCCTAATGACCATCTCTTAGCTGTTGAGCAATGAATGCGTACACCAAACCCAAACCTCCTGAGCCTCAGAATCATACAGCTAACCACGTGACATTCTTCCCTCACTAGCAAGTACAACTTACCTGCATTGTCCCTCCAAGCTCTGCTCATTCCCTTCTCAGTATGGAGCTGACTTCTCCTCACCCTCCTCTCCATGTTCCCCTAAATTCCTTCAACGCATCCTGTCATCTCCAGGTTGTAAACCTTAATGTCTTAGATGTCCCCACCTGACACCTGCCATCTCACCAAACTTACAGTTCATGGTGTCCCTCTGCATACCATTTTTCTAGACATATGAAAAGAGAATAAAGACCTCACACAAAAACAAAAGCCGTTTTCCATTGTGATGCCAACAGCACACAGTTCATGTGGCTGATGCCGTGTTCCGTGGAGGCTGGCCATGAGAGGGTGCTTCAGCAGCTCTCCTAAGCTCTTAGAATGATCAGATCTCAGTGGAGAGATGAGAGTTGGAATTTTATGGATTTGAGACCTTTATCCAGAGGATTAGATTTGCTTTATGTCTTTAGTGGGCATGATATCTCAGAAATATGCCAGCCATTAGCACTAAGATTTCAAGACCCAGAAGATTCTCTGCACCAAATTCAAAGAATGCATGGATTAGCAAGGCTCTGGGGTCTGAACCCACTTTGTTCTATAGAGTTGACAGATACCAAAAATCAAAAAACAAAAAGAGTTAAAATAGCTCTAAAAATTCTATGGTCCAGCTGACTCCAATTTGCCTATGGTTTGTATCAACAGTAGGAAAAGGCAAACAGCTGGTCGATGAACAGGGCCATGATGGAAAGAATAATACTGTACACACACACACACACACACACACACACACACACACACACACACGCATGCCCTAAGCTCCAAAACATCTAAGAGGCAAAACATTTGTAGATGAAGTTAACGTTCTTAAGGTGGAAAGATTTTTCTATGTAAGCACAAGGTCCTTATAAAACAGAAGCAGAATTTCAGAGGGAGAGGAGCTGTGTCAATGGAAACAGGGGTTCTGGGTATAAATACTGTCTCTGAAGATAGAAGAGAGTCTAAAGCTTTTATTTTAGAAGCAAGAAGAAGGAGTACAATGGGTTCTCCCCTAGAATATCCAGAAGAAGAGCAGCCCTCTCAATCAACACTGGGACTTTAGGAATCCTGACCACCAGAACTAGAATTACTAAGCTTGTTTTGGTTTAACTGCTAAGTTTGTAGTTATATGTTATGATGCCAAAATAACAATAATCAAAATCACCGTCTTTATCTGTACAGACAGCATCAGAAGTCACCCTGGAACCACCCCTAAAAGTCAAGCAAGCCACAAAATACTGAGTCCTTGTAGCCCAAGGATTTGTATATTGTTGACACGTTGGCCTATTGCCAGGGAATGACTGGAGAGCACATCTGCCAGATCATACAAAATCAGGATGCCCTTCACAGAAGCATATTACCCTGAAAACTATGTTCTGTGGTCTTGATGCCTTCTTGTGGAACAACAAACCAGGGGCTGGAGAAATGGCTCAGTGGTTAAGAGCACTGACTGCTTGCTCTTCCAGAGGTCCTGAGTTCAATTCCCGGCAACCACTCGGCTCGCAACCATCTGTAATGAGATCTGTTGCCCTCTTCTGGCATGTCTGAAGACAGCGACAGTGTAGTCATAAGCATAAAATAAATAAATAAATCTTTACAGAAAAGAACAATGAACCAGCCAACCGTGCAGGCAGACAGCATTCTCCTCCTTCCTTAGGCTCTGACCCAGGACTCATCACAGATGGAATTACCACCACTGCCACCGATCATTTAGGTCATCAAATACAAGGAATAAACAGGGCATCTGACAGGCAGGCGTGGCAAAAAGATAAAGTGAGAAAGAAGGTGTCTAGGAACGAAAGCAAAGAAGTGGAAGAAAGGGCTCGAATGGGCTGTGAGATGCTTTTCAGTGTAAGGAGGCACAGTCCTAACGCCTCTAGCTGATCCAGAATGGACGTCTGTGGATGTTAGAAATCTACACATATTTCAAACTTGGACTGTTCATGTGTATTTGGAAAGATTACTGACAGATGAGAGTTGGTTGGATGATTACATTATATTGTTTTATGAGGGTGTTAATTACCTTTTTAAAAAAAACTTCAATTTGGGTTATAAATACCGTTCAATGTCATTAACTTTCGAAGCTAAATTTCTAGAACCCTGACTTCATCCACTGTTCACAGCAAATGTACCCAACAGAAAGACACATATGCAGGGATTTCTGCCTTTCTTTGTACACCCACACCACCTGTTGTAACCTCTAAGTGTCTTAATAAAGAAAATGACGGCGTAAACTGCACGGTGTCACATGCCATTTTATAAACTTCAGAGGAGAGCGTGTAGTCGTAGAGCCATCTCATAGGAAGGCAGTGTCACAAAGGGAACAGGGGGCCAGAGTTGGGGGGAGCTGGAGAGAGTTGAGAGGACTGAAGCTTACAAGATACCATTCCTCTACAGCCAGGCAAATTTCAATAAATCACAAACAAATTATAAATATCTTTCAGAGCAGACGAGCAGAAAAGAAGTATTTGGCTCCGAGTGACAGCTGAAAAATTCCCTTTCAAACAGATCAAGGAACTGATCCCATTTGCACAAGCCTGGTTAAGCAAGGGGCTTACAGCTGTATGAATCCAATAATCTGGACGGCGCACACCCGCCCAGCTCCCTGGCCGCTGTGCCGTCAGTGCTCAGTCTGTTGTTCTGTTATATTTGGAGGGAGTAGGAGAATTTTCTTCTCAAAGCTTAAATAGTGAAGTACTAAACCTACCAAAAGATGTTTCTCCAAAATCCACCAGTTACGTTGCTGATCGAAGCGAGGGGACATGTTGTGTCAAACGGAAAATCAGCCTTTTCATGAGATGCTGTGCAGTCAGAACGTCCCTGCTTAGCTGAGTCAGCCCAAGGTTGAGAACCCAGATGCCAAGGCCATTACGCTACTTAATAGTCGCGCAACTTTGAATAAATGACTTAGCCTTTCTGTGCTTCAGTTTTCTCCATCTATAAAATAAGGATAATAATATTTGACTAATAGGATATTTTGCTAGGAGAGAATAGGACTGCACATAGAGACATTCTATGGCACGGTTGGTATGAAGTGCAGGGAATACACTAAATATTATTGATACTACTATTATTATTACTTTAAAAGTGCCCATTTGCTAACTATAGACACTCAAAGGTAAGAGCAACACCCATTTTTACACTGAGTTTTCATTTGTATACCATGATTTAGTCCTATTTCAGTTTATGTGAACAGAGTGGTCTCAGGACCACCTTCCACTTGTTGCTGGATGATTTGAGAAACTCTTGCTGTATCTTACATCAATTTTTATTTATTGCACCTCTTCTAGAACTTCATATGAATAAAATCATGCATCATATATTCTAATATGCCTGGCATCTTTTGCACAATATCGTTTTGGAATTTATCCACAGTATTATACATTATAGCATTTTTTTTTCTTTTCAATTGTTATTTTTACAGCTTTCCTCTTAATTTTTTAGTAAACACTTGGATTATTTCTAATATTTTGCTATGTGGTTATTCTATAAATGTTTATATGTATATTTTTATTGTGTATAAGAACAGGCTGGGAATATAGCTCTTTCAGATAGCAAAATATTTTACAGTGCATGGTAATCAACACAGTCTGCTACTCCTCAGGGTCAGAAATTAAGCCAGAGAGCAGAAATTAAAAAAAAAAAAAAAAGTGAAGACAACCTACACACAAACAGCCTTTACAATGGCAGAGGAAGGACCCTACAGAGCAATGAGAGCGAGAGAGATAGAGATAGATAGATAGATAGATAGATAGATAGATAGATAGATAGATAGATAGATAGATAGAAGTTTCCATTCATTATGTGCTATATGCATATAGGGAGAAAATGAAACTGAATCTTTTCTTCAAAGAATATACAAATATTAAGCAGGGAAAGTTTATAAACATAAATGATAATCGTATAAAAAACATTGGGAAAATAACAGAAAAATGTCTTTGTGAACCTCTTTAAGGCAGGGTTTCCTAACAAGACACATGAACAGGTAACCACTAAGGGAATGACTGAAATACATTAACTTTAAGACTCTTACTTTTAGGTTTTGTCTTGTTTTGTTTTGTTTTTACCAAAAGAAAGACTTAAAATGAGTGAAAAGATAAGCTACAAACTTAGAGAAGGTTATTTACAAAATGTAGAAGTGAAAAAATACCTATCATTCAGAATATGTCCAAACACTGCTGAGAAAGAGAATGAACCAGAAAAGTGAACAAGAGCTCAAAGAGTACTTTTACAAGCCAGAAACTAAAATAGTCAGAAACCATATTAAAATATGTCCAAGCCCAGAAATAATCAGAAAAATTTCATACTGTAACCACAACACGATACCACGATTCTTGCCCCAAGATGGTTAAAACAAAAGATATTAACCAATGTACGGGATGCTCTGTTTGCTTTCCGTTACTGTGATAAAGCTGACCGAAAAACATTTTAGGGAGAAAAAGGTTACATATAACAGTTCATCAACTAGAGAAGTCAAAACAGGAAGGTAGGACCAGGAAATGAAGCAGATGCCACTGCAGAATGCTGTTTATTGTCTTGCTCAGGGACTCTCCTTATACAGCCCAGACCCTCCAGCCCAGAGGCCGCACTACACACAGTGGGCTGTGGTCTTCTACATCAATCACCCATCAAGAAAATGTCCACAGACCCATCGGCAAGCCAATCTGATGGAGGCAACGCCTCACCTGAGGAGTCTTCTTCCCAGGTGTGACGAGTTGACAACTGAAGCTAAGACACAGATCCTTTTTTTAAAAAAAACTGAACAATCTCTAAGACACACACAAAGCATCGTGGGAGGAGGTTTAGAAGGAGTGGCAAAAAGTCTGAGATCCTATAAAAGAAACAGATACCTCTCGGTCTTAGTTGAGACCTTAGCTGAGGGCTGGTGAGGAAGATGTGTAGAGGTGGACATTGGAATTCTGCAGCCCGTAGTAACGAGGGAAGTGAACGAGACCTAAGATCTTCATCCAGAGTACTGGAGGTGCCAATGGGTTTTTACGGCTTCTATACAGTATATATAAAAGGAAGTTAAGTTCCCAGGTCCTACAGGTGACAACTAGCATTAACAATAAGAGGTGACTTTTGGCTGGGAGGTGATGGTACACACCTTTAATCCCAGAAGACATAATCAGGAGGCAGACATAGGCAGATCTGACCACCCTGGTCTATACAGTGAGTTCTAGGGCAGCCAGGGCTACACATAAAGAAACCCTGTTTCACACACACACACACACACACACACACACACACACACACACACGGGGGAGGGAGTGGGCTTTTGAAGATAGCCATGGTGCCTGAATTTTAAGCTACTCCAGAGGCTGAGGCAGGAAGGTCACAAATTTGAGGTTAGCCTGGGCAACTTGGTGAGATCATGAAAAAGGAAAAACACAGAAAAAAACTTATGAACAAGATAAAAATCCAGAACCCTTCCAAAATCAGAAAAACTGAGAAAATGGGGTTAGGGGACCCCTTCTTAAGACCCAAGAAAAGTCTTACGTGAAGCCTCAAAAAACTGCACAGTTCACAGAACTCCTGAATACCTTAGCTACTATCCCCCTGTCAGCTCAGCCGAAACCCAGCATAGAGCAGCTTACCTCAGGAAAGCAAATGCCAATAAGACATATGTGAGGCCCAATGCTTCCTAAGAAAACTCTATTAACAAAAGCTGTACTGCTGAAAGGACTGACGGAGGTTGTGGGGGTGCAGAGCCCTTTCCAGTACTAAACCTCTACATCCAGGAAGCATCTGGAAAAAAAAAAAAAACTGTGGCTGCAAACACAAGCTATCTTTCATGGGAAGAAAGAAAGCTTGGCACACAGGGGAAGGGAAGGTCAGAAGGCAGAGCCAAGAGCTACAGAAAACCATTCCCAGGGAAGAATAGACCTCAGTGCTAACCAAAGCACTTAAAAACATTTGCTCGTTTGGGTTCCTGCTTTGGGGCCTCTCCTTCAGATAGCCTCTTCACACCTCGGCTTCTCTGTCACGTGTCCAGGAACCGTGTCGTGGAGCAGTGTCGTTTCCAACAAACGCCAGTGATTGACGCAAGTCACATGGCTACCCCATTTCAAAGGAAGAGGACTAGACCGACACAGGAGCTGGAGGTTCACTGGGGACCATCGACATGACAAACAACCACAGAAAGGAAGTATAGTCAGAGCTATGCGAGACAATAAAGCAATGCTCAGACAAATGGATGGTAGCACATCTCCCAGGAGATGTGCTGTGGGTAAGACCATCAAGGCAGTGGGATGTGAAATGGGAGGCTGCAGGTACCGAGTAGAATGCTTTGTAAAAATGATTCAAGTGATTACTGACAGCAATACCTAGGGGAGCGCTCCTCAGCCCCAGTGGCGTATTAGACACACACTCCAGAGCCTCTGAGATTTTTACATAATGAGGCTGGGAGGGGTCTGTCACTGGCAATACTTAAAAGATCCCTTGGGTAATTCTGATTGGGAGCTAATTCTAGTGTTAAGTGAGACCCACTACTTTATAAATGCCATTTGAAATGAATGGTTGAAATGAGCAGTAAGACATAATTGTTGAGAGCAAAAATAAAGAAAAAAATGCACTAAACTACAATAACTATCTCTGTGAACACTGAAATCACAAACATAGAACTCAGAGATTCAAAGCCAGGATAAAGAACCCCAGGCTTCCGGTTTGTGCAAGAGCCAACTGGAAGAAATATGGGAATATAGCAAGAAAACATATTTGTGGGGGAAACTTTCAGAATTTTAGTGAAAATAATATAAAGACCATGGCTGGGACAGTTGTATAGTTACATACAAAAGAATGAACTTGGATCCTATTTCACACTAAATGCAAAATTAACCCAAAATAATCAAGAAGTAAAACTTAGGAAGAACTCAAACTAGACAATACTTAGGAAAAAAGAAGAAACAAGATATTTTCAGAACTTGTTTTTAGCCAGTGGTTTCTTAGATTCAACACCAACCAAACAAGCAATAAAAGGAGAAATGGATAAGTTGACCTTTATCAAAATCAAGAACTTTTATATTTCAATGGCCATCATCTGAAACAACCCACAGAAGGATAAGTTTCCAAAGCACATGTCTGATAAGGGACTTGCATCTAGAAAAACACAAAAATACAACCCAACTTTAAAATGGGCACAGAGGGACTAGAAAGGTGGATCAGAAGTTAAGAACACTTGCTGCTCTTCCAGAGGAACAAGATTCAATTCCCAGCACCTAAATGTAGTCTTACAACCATCTACACACCCCACGTTCTGGGAGATCAGACACCCTCTTCTAGATTTTATGGATGCTGCATATACAGGGTACACAAACAGATATATATAGATATATAGATATATACTTTATTAAAGGATTACATTATTTTAGATTTATTTATTATTTATATGATTACACTGTAGCTACCTTCAGACACACCAGAAGAGGGCATCTGATCCCATTACAGATGGTTGTGAGCCACCATGTGGTTGCTGGGATTTGAACTCAGGACCTCTGGAAGAGCAGTCAGTGCTCTTAACCGCTGAGCCATCTCTCCAGCCCAAAGGATTACATTTTGTTTTAAATTTTAGGTATGAGGCTAAAGAGATGCCTTAGCAGTTAAGAGCACTGGCTGTTCTTCCAGAAAAACAGAGTTTGATTCCTAGCACTGATATGGTAGCTTACAGCTGTTTGTAACTCCAATTTCAGAGGATCTGATGTCCCCTTGTGGGCTCTATGGGCCCCAGGACATGTGGTACATATACATACATGCAAACAAAACATTCATACACATAAAAATATTTTTTAATTTTTTAATGGGTACATAATCTGAGCAGACATTACCCCAATGAGGACATATATTTACTAGGTATACAATAGCCATTGACTGGAGAGAAATGTAAAAGGAAATTGCAATAAAATTCTTTTTCACATCCACTACAATTAGACAAAAATATAACAATGATTGCCATCCAATGTCAGTTTGTTTGAATTGATAAAACAAAACACTGAAGACTAAGTAACCTGGAAGCAACAATTCCATCTTCGACTGTGACCTCCCATGGCAGAAGGGGTCAAGGGGTATCTCTGGATCTCTTATACAAGATGGGAAATCCAACCAAGAGGGTTCTTCCCTCCTGAGTTAACTGTCAAACGACCCATCCTTCTAACACTACCACCTTGATCAAACACAACTGTAAAAGTAACTTTTATTCACCAGATATAATAGTTGTCGCAGAGGCTTACTGCTGAATAAGCTCACCCTTATGAGTTCTTTCTGAACTCTGGCTGGCTGGTTCAACTCAGCTGTTCTGGCTCATACTCCCTCCAAGCTGACTGAATCAAACTGGCTTTTCTCAGCTTCTCACTGAGTTGCTATGCTTGGAAAGACTGCCTCTAAAATCCACAAACTGAAATGCACTGACTGCACAGAACTGAACTCAACAGAACTCCTCTCTCTCTCTCCCTGTGCTGCTATTTTAAGTCACCTCTCCTTCCTGTCTTTCCTTGTGAGAGTTGGGTCTATTCTCTCTCCGACTCATTCTGTCAAATCTTTCTCTAAGTGATCATTTTGTCTGCCCCTCAACTAGACATCACCTTCAAACAAGCCTATTTCCCTCCACAAACTAACTTTACCTTCATTGTTTGGAATTAAAGGTGTATACTAAAGGCGTGTCTGTATTCCAGGTAGAGTAGCCATGTTGCTAGATTAAAATTCCTCTACATTCTGCTATTGCATACCCAAAATAATACAAAACGCATGTCTACACAAATATATGCACATGTATTTTTATAATAGCGATGTTCATAGTAAACAATCAGTGGAAACAACCCAAATGGCCATCAAGTAACAAATGAATAAATAAGATATAGAATGCTCATTTAATGGGGCGTTATTGAGCCAATAACAGGAAATGAAGTACTTTATATATGACACAACATGGGTAAACCTTGGAAATACTATGCTAATTGCATGAAGCCAACACAGAAGAATTCTATATGAAATATTTCAAGCAAGCAACTAATTGTCACCTAGGTGTAGAGTCAAAAAGGATGTGAGATGGCTGGTAAAGAATATAATGTTCCTTTGGGGAGTTTTTATTTTTGAAATATTTCAAAATTAAATATAGTAATGGTTGCACAGGTCTATGAATGTACTAGAAACACTGAGTAGTCCAATTTAATCATTTTATAGTATGTGAGTTATATCGCAGTGAAACTATTCCAAGAAAATATACATTATTTATAATTCAAGGCTAACCAGAGTAAACAAAACTTGGATATATTTTGGCAGTTCCTTAAAAAGGTAAATGTTAAGTTTTCCTATAAGCCAGCAATTCTACTCCTTGACATACCCTTAAGAGATGGAAATAAATGTATTCTGTATAGAAAGGTGTCCATGAATATTTATCTCAACATTATCACATGTAAAAATAAAAAACTAAAACAAAGGCCCATCAGTGGATGAATGAGTAAAGAAAATGCTCTATCTGCATAAAATGTAATAACGTTCAGGCACAGAAATTCTGACAAATGTTACAAACTACATGAAGCTCAAAAAACACTGTGACAAGTGAAAAGCCCAAGCCCAAATGGCTACATGTTATAGGACTGTTTCTTGCAATGTAGCTAGAACAGACAGATCTATAGAGACAGAAATCAGATTATTAGTTACCAGGTATAGGGACAGGGCAAACAGAGTGGTGATTTATGGACATGAGGCAACTCTTCTGGGTTGATGAAAATTTTTGAAACTAGAAAGAGGTGACAATTGTCCAAAATTGATAGCACACCCTGAATATAAAGTATATAAGACTCTGAATTATACACTTTCTACCTGTTCATTGTAAGTTATGGAAATTCTACCTCAATTTAAAATTTCTCATAGAATTTCTATACTGGCTAGCCAATAACATAAAGTAGGAAGCTAAATCATGATGACTTTAAAATTGTCTTCATTCTTTTAGATATATACTTCATCATCAGTATATATCTTCTTAGGAGTATTAAAAAAAACAAACAAACAAATGTTACTCAATTCTTCCAATGTCCTACGTTTGACAAAACAATTTTTGATACTTTATTTACATTTCAAATGTTTTCCCCTTTCCAGGTCTCCCCTTTGGAAACCCCCATCCCATCCCCCCTCCCCCTGCCGCTATGAGGGCATTCCCCCACCCACCCACCCACCCACTCTCGTCTTCCCTCCCTGGAATTCCCCTATACTGGGGCCTCTAACACCCTCAGGCCCAAGGGCCTCTCCTCCCACTGAGGCCAACAAGGCCCTCCTCTGCCACATATGTGGCCAACACCATGGGTCTCTCCATGTGTATTCTTTGGTTGGTGGTCCAGTCTCCGGGAGCACCAGGGGATCAGGCCAGTTGACACTGTAGCTCCCTCCATGGGGCTGCAAACTCCCTCAGCTCCTTCAGTCCCTTCTCCAACTCCTCCATCTGGGACCCCACACTCAATCCAACAGTTGCTATGAAGTGAATCTTGGGTATTCCAAACTTTGGGGCTAATATCCACTTATTAGTGAGTACATAACGTGTTCATCCTTTTGTGACTGAGTTACCTCGCTCAGGATGATATTTTCAAGTTCCATCCATTTGCTTGTGAATTTCATGAAGTCATTGTTTTTAATAGCTGAGTAGTACTCCATTGTGTAAATGTACCACATTTTCTGTATCCATTCCTCTGATGAGGAACATCTGGGTTATTTCCAGCTTCTGGCTATTATAAATATGGCTGCTATGAACATAGTGGAGCATGTGTCTTTATTACATGTTGGAGCATCTTCTGGGTATATGCCCAGGAGTGGTATAGCTGGGTCCTCAGGTAGTATTATGTCCATTTTTCTGAGGGTCCGCCAAACTGATTTCCAGAGTGGTTGTACTAGCTTGCAATCCCACCAGCAATGGAGGAGTGTTCCTCTTTCTCCACATCCTTGCTGGCTGTCACCTGAGTTTTTGATCTTAGCCATTCTGACTGGTGTGAGGTGGAATCTCAGGGTTGCAAAACAATTATTAATAAACACAGTAATGCTTCTTGTGAGAAGCATGTAACCTTTTTTGAAGCATATTAATGTTGGTTATCTGAGGTTTCACTTTAGTTCTTTTCTATAATTAGTGGGATATTTAGCTAATTGTTATCATGTTGTATATGTTCTTACTCTTGCCCCTATTGTCTGGATATAAAATATCATTAAGAAATCTCCTTAATGGAAGTTAACATTGGACAGAAGCCTTTGCAAATGGATAGGTTGTAACATCAGACAGATTCTGGCAGTGGACTGCAGACAGACATCCAGGCAGACTATATATTGTAACCCCCTCCTGAATTACATCTTCCAGGCCACCCACCTTAGACACATGTGCTGCGTGTCTGGCACCTGAGTAGGAATCTCTCTCTGACTTGCAAATCCAAGATGTATAAGCCTTGTGGTAGGTACATTTTGTCATCCTGACCTGGCTACTCTCCTGTTGTCATAGTAACAAATCCAATTTAGAGAGCTTCACACAGATGATTTCACAGAGTTTCTAAAATGACTAATATTTGCTACTTTTCAATAACCCACTCAGAGGCCTAAACCCAAGTATCATATGGAGTCTTATAGCACCCAACCTCAAGGCCAACCTTAATCCCACCTAGTCACTCCTCACCTATACACACCAATACCACACACACACACACAGACACACACACACACACAGACACACACACTCACAGACACACACACACACAGACACACAGACACACACACATAGAGACACACACACACAGACATACAAACACACACACAGACACACAGACACACAGACACACACACACACACACAGACACACACACACACACTGGTGCCTTTCTGAAACCTAGGAAAGCACACTGCAGTGGTAAAATATACCATTTATAGAATAGGCCTGAAGAAAGGCCTACGAAGGCCTACTTGGGAAATGGGCTTTGGTGCCATTTGTAGGACTCCATTGCCCAGAATTCCTGGCATGGTTGGAATGGAGGAGCACAGCAGAGTAACTGGGTGGGCTTATGCCCTTAGCCCAGTAGAGTGGGGGACTGGAGAGGGGTCCAAATAGGACCCTAGAAAGGTTGGGCCCAGAGTATATGCACTCTGGTGGATGATCAACCATCTTTCCACAGTTTTAAGTGGATCTAATAACCGTGGTTGAAGAATCATTTCACTTGGGATCCCCTTTATTACAATGAGGCAAGAAACCTGAACAGGAAAGACGGGTCACTGGCCTGCTGCGGTGGAGGAAGGCTTGTGGCATGTGACCTTTCTGTCCTCACATGCCTGCTCTCTGAGGTGACCAAGGCCTCTAAAGTGAGGCTTACTCTAGCGTCAGTGGATGCCGGAATGGTCTCCTTGGTCTCTCAAGACAACTCTTTACCATCTTCTTAGATCTTGAGTGTTATTAACAAAACATCTTCTAAATTTTGCCCGGCCATTTTAGGCTTTTTCTTTTTAAACAAGAAAGTTGGGATGAATTGGAATCAGCCTTTACTGAAAGTAGAAATCTCAAAATTTGCCTTGAGATATGTGGGGTTTGGCAAATCGAGCCTGGGGAATGGACCCTAAGCGAAGCATCGAGTTTCCTTTGTTGAGCTTTGAAAATGCATTCTTTAACAAACATTACCTCACTAGCACCTTCTGAGCACTGCATCCTGTCAGTCGCCACAGGAGACCGCCAAGAGGGTGCAAACAGGAGAGAGACACAAGCTGCACCATTAAGACCATCTGATTCTAAGAATGAAGTAATGAGTGTAAATTTAAAATGGAAGGGGTAGGCATGGTAGCACATGCCTTTAATCCCAGCACTCAGGAGGCAGAGGGGGACGAATCTCTGCGTACAAGGACAGCCAGGGCTGCACTGAGAACCCCTGTCCTGAAAAACTAAACTAAACAAACAAAGGTGCTAGGAGGTGGGGGACAGAAGATGAACTGAGCCTGCAAGTACCCAGCCTCGAGAAGTTACAAACCGAAACAGAGATGTCATGTTTTGCGAGGACTATAAATCAAAGGTCTCAAAATTGCAGGCCATAGACTGGATTCAACCCACAAACGTGTTTGGTTTGGCCCACACGGCATTTTTAAAAATAGGAGATTTCCCACTTAAAAAAAAAATCCGGATTTCCATCTTCTGTAAGTCAAAAGTCCTGGCAAGCGTCCTCCTTGCCAACTGGCAAGCCTCAGATGGAGCTGAGCAGAGCAGCCTCCTCACAGATGGCTTTTTTTCCCAAGTCACCACATTTCCCATCGGTCCGCCCTCAGCCTCCCCACGTCCCTCACACCCAGCATGGATCACTTTCCAAATCTAATGAAAAGCACTGTGTGACTGAAGCTTTCCCCCCTGCTCCTGGAACCAGGCAGGGTACTAGGTATGGACTCTGTGTCCATAAAACGTTATATACACAGTTAACCCCACTCTCCTGTATGAGACACTCATTTGAGAGTCCTTATGGGCATTGACGCTTACAGCCCCTGTGTGTTTGCTCTGTCCCTGAAGAAGAGTCTGTGGGAGGGCCAGCTCACAGAGCACCTTCCCATCAGTCTTCCTTCCAGAGACTCTAGAGAAAAGCCACTACCAAGAGTTCTATGTCAGAACAGGGTTGAGGCATTGTGTCCCGGCTGTGATGATGTGTGTTGGGTTTTGAGTATTGGAGTCTCATATCGCTCCTCCAGCTCTTAGGGTATGTTCTGTCCTCTGAATCTGACCACTCATCATAGAGGAAAATTTGCAGATCAGCCCCGAGGCGTAGAAGGAGCAAGAGCTAAGGGGCATGAGACAGGCTGACCTGGCTGGAGCTTCACACCAGGACCATGGGGTTGCGAAGGGTCCTGGAACTTCAGTTAGCTGGGAGATCACAGGAGTTAGGGCTTCTGGAACTATGAAGTCAAGACAGGCATTGGTCACGTATGATCATGGCTAAGATAGGCATTGGTCATGTATGGCCATGGTTAAGAACAACTGTACTCCATGTTGGTAGCATGACATCTTCAATTCTAGCAATAAACCGTCATTTTCTCTGTCACAGGCCTCTCATCAGGAGGGCATAGACCCATCTTTAAGAGATGTCCCTTACAACAGACAGTTAGAAAATAAAATCTACCTAGCCATGGTGGTACATGTCTGTAGTCCTGTACTTCAGAGGCAGAGCCAAGAAGGTTGAGTGTTCAAGACCAGCCTGGATATACATAGTAAGATTCTGTCTCCAAAGGAAGGCAAACTAAACTGGCTTTTCTTCTGCGTGTCAAGGCAGCTATGAAGATCAATTCAAATAATAAATGTGAAGTTCCAAGACTACCACCTGATATATATCAAGTACTTGATGACTGTTAGCTTTTATTACCACTATACTTTACGTAGTGCTATGGACTAAGTGTTAGCATTCCCTTAAAATTCATCTGTGAAAACCCCACTCCTCAGTTTGATGATATTGGGGTGGGGTCTTATTGTGGTCGTGGGAACAGAGCCTCCATAAGAAGTCTCACAGCCTTACCTCTTGCTCTGCATGATAACACACCAAGACCATAGAGCTGGTCATACCCAGGCAGTGAATATTCCAGAAATGTAACCTTGGACTAGCAGCCTCTAGAACAGAAAGAAATCAGTACTGCTGCTTACAATTCACAAATCATTAAGTATCTCATACTGGGATTTTGTTCATCCTTGTTATATCCCTGTATTAGTGAGAACAAAGAATGAGTGAGCAGACACTGTTACAGCTGCTCTACATGGAGAAGTCAGACTGGTCTGGAACACTAAGCGTACATGGTTACATATCAGTGAATGGCCTAGAAACAGAGGTGAGCAGCACCATTTTCTTCTTTAGCCTTTTGTAGAGAGTTTACCATGTCTCTAAGATTTCACTCCCAGACCAGAGATCTCTAAGCTCAAGCAGAGCTCAGCAGGCCAGGCTGGACACTTTCTGGCCCCCAGCTCACCTCTCAACTTGGACACTGCAGCCTCCTCTGCATCTGACTTTGGCTTAACATCGATGGTTGTTGTCTGACTCAGACTCTCAGGCCTTCATATTGGCCCATGTTGTTCTTTGTCAGAACCTAGGGTTTCATCTATCCCCTAAATGATTCCGACTGGACACACTGGCCACAGTCCACTCCTGCCTTCTCTTCTGCTTAAGGCTCTTTTCAAGTCTTATTCTTCTATGGATTGGGTTCCCTGATTCCACAGGGAATATACCCATTTGTGGAGGAGTATACCCAGTTTTGTTTCACAGCAAACTGGTTTAAGGATGTAGGTCAGTGGTAGAGAGTGTGCCCTGTGCGTGTGATGCTCAAGTTCCACATTCAACATAAGAGGAGGAGGGGGAAAGGAGGACCATAGTGTGTAACTCCCTAAGTTTGACACAAGGCGCACATCAGCATAACCCATACCCAGACTCGGAAACACATTCTCTCACCCTGTGCCACGGGAGAACTTTGAGCTTAGTCTGATTTCTTACTTTCTCGTAATCATACTGGGGTCTCATTTCGGACATCTCTGCTCAAACTATATTTGTATGATTTACTCATGTTTTGCATTATTAATATGCATGTTTATTTACTTGCTATCATACTGTATTTGTTCATTTTGCTATTATTGGCAATGTGGGTTTGATACAGGCTTTTTGCTTGTACAGTTTATGTGTTTGTTTTGGCTCTTAGAGATGGTGTTACCACAGCAAGCTTGCCCTAGAGGTTTAGCAACTGTGTGTTTTTGTGAAGAATGAGACAGCTGACCCATCCGGCTTCCTGTAGTGTGTTTGTTTTGAATAGATACATCTTGTTTCAGTCCATTTCCTGGTACTATAACAGAATAACGGAGACTGGTTAGCTATAAAGAGAGCAGGCTTATTTGGGCGCACAGTTCTGAAGCAGGGAGCTCAACATCAGCATATCTGATGAGGGCCCCTGGATACCTCACAGTAGAGGCAGGTGACATCATACCATGAGGGTGCATTCAAGAGCAGTGAACACACAGCGCACACGGGGAAGACCAGATGACCCACTTTAAAACAACCTACTCTCAAGAACTAACTTGTTTCCTTGAGAATCCATCCAATATTTTTTAAAGTCCCCCCTCCTCCAAACCCCACTATACTGACCGCCTTTCATCCTGAATTTTGGTAGAGACAGATGTCAAATGTAGTATTGCCACAGAGTGTTTCAAAGTATCAGCAACAACGCTCACTGCTGTCTGTTGAGCTCCCCCTACATTCTCACCCACACGGGCCTTTAGAAAGGAGGAGGGCACAGAGGTTGCACAGGGCAGGGCGGGACAGGGGAAGCAATGGACAGATGGATGTGAGCAAAGTACCATGGCATACACGCATGAAAATGGAATGTAACCAAATATTTTGTAGAATAAGTGAAAATTAATTTAAAGAGAAGAAAAACAAAAGGAAGTCATATGGAGCCTTAATTCCCTTGTTCGGGATGCACAGCCCCCTTGCCCCCAGCCCTGTTCAGAGTCTGTAGCTCCCCACCCACCTCCACCTTCTAAACTCAGAAGTATTCACATGAAAATTGAACCCTACAAATGATCTATAAAGAGATGGCACTGCCGGGCAGTGGTGGTGCACGCCTTTAATCCCAGCACTTGGGAGGCAGAGGCAGGCGGATTTCTGAGTCCGAGGCCAGCCTGGTCTACAGAGTGAGTTCCAGGACAGCCAGGGCTACACAGAGAAACCCTGTCTAGAAAAACCGAAGGGAAAAGAGAGGGGGGGGGGGCACTGCACTAGACATGGTGAATTTCCCGTAGGCTCCCCATCCCGACCTTGCCTTGGCGCCATGTGATTATGTTAAAGGTGCCGGAAGAGCCCTGTAGTCAGGGCTCCCTGTAACCGGCTACTCCGTCTATGTGCATGCAGATTTTATAAGCCTTCCATTTTAAAAACCAAAACTAGCAGTACCCTACTTTAAAATATTAAGAGCCCTTTGAAATGATCCAAACTTCCGTGAATGGGAATCATACAGCTTTTTTAGGGGCTTTTTTTTTTTTCTTTACAATAGAACTATGACTTCAGCGCCAGAGTATTGGAAACATCGCGAAGCGAAGATTAAAGCTTATTGCCAGTATATGATACCAAGACCTAAGGTCTGATTCTAATTAAATCCATCCGACAGAAACCCACTCACAGCCTCCTTCCTAAATGTAGTCTCCTTTACAAGGAAAGAGATCACGTAAATTCTTAGGTATTCAATTCCCTTACTAAAGCATTTCCCAGTGCTAAGTTCACTTTTTTTTTTTTTTTTTTTTTTTTGGTTTTTCGAGACAGGGTTTCTCTGTGTAGCCCTGGCTGTCCTGGAACTCACTCTGTAGACAAGGCTGGCCTGGAACTCAGAAATCTGCCTGCCTCTGCCTCCCAAGTGCTGGGATTAAAGGCGTTCGCCACCACTGCCCAGCCACTTTTTTTTTTTTTTTTTTTTTTTTTAACCAAAAGTAGAGGACCGGTGAGGCACTTCACATTTTCAAATCCACCTCTGTGATCACGTGGTCTTCTACACTTAAACGTTTGAGCCCCCATTTAATTCATGAGGAATTGTGGGGAGGAAAGTGGGGAATTACAGCATGTCTGCTCCAAATAACCCAGGGCTTATGAGAAATAAGTAATGCATGCTCATAAGTAAACTTGCGTTTGTAACTTCCAACTTGTATAAAGAAAAATGTCCTTAATTTTATATCTCTCTTGGATAAAGAACCTTATTGTTCTTTTCAAAGTACAGCAATGAAATTCCAAAATACTCTTCCAAACAGATTTCTAACTCAGTTGAGAGACTCCGTCCCTTTTTGTGCACAATTTATCCATTTCTAAAAAGAAACCTAGGACCAGAGAGGGCACTCAGAATTGGAGAATGTTCCCTGTGTGCAAGGCCCTAAGTTCAGTCCCCAGATCTGAAAAATATGTGTGTATACATGTGTGTATACGTGTGTTTATGTATGTGTGTGTGTTTCTGTTTACCTGAGTCTCTCCCCTTCCCTCCTTCCTTCCTTCCCTCTCCCTTCCTCCACCAGGAAAACTAACTGAACAGCATATTTGAATTCCTTATGTACCTCATATTCTAATTTAAATACAAATTATAAACCTTATACAAAGGGTCGGTATGATTTGGGTTTTGTTTTTTGTTTTTTTTGTTTTGTTTTGTTTTTGGTCTTTTAAAAAAGGAAAAATACCCTGTGCCATTTCATTAAAGTTAAATGGCTTTCTTGCAGACACCTACACGTCTGTTCACCTCCTAAGCTGCCCTCTGTGGTCTCTAATTGACTTTTCCTAGACTTCCTTCAGCCATACGTACATGAGACCTTCTATTCTCCCCCAAGTCATACATTTCGGTCCTATTAACACTGGTGGAGTTTATGTGTGTGCGCACCGGGGGAGCCGGGGCCCCTTAAACACCTTTTTAATGGAGCAGGTTCCTTTCTCTCTGTCCCCTTTCACATTCCTCACGCTGGACTGTTCCTTACCATCCTGTGCTCCCAAATAATGACGTTCTGATTTCTTTTTCAGCTCTTATACTTTCTTCTTTATTGAACGCTGGTGCTGAAAGTGGACTCGGCTTCCCCTCTTTAATTGGCCATTCCTGGAAAAGGCAGCGTGACTAAGTCATTACTACTGGGTCTCAGAGTAAAACCCAGGCTGCCTTCGTTCAGGTCCTTTACTTTGCGACAAGTGTGTTTAACGCACAGACTATTTTTTATCCTCCTGAAGCCCTTCTGGCCAGACGCTAATTAAGTAATGAATACATATTTACTTAAGAGACTAAAGATCTCTATTTCTTCACATTAACGTGGAAATAAATAGGCATGTTTTTAAACCCCTACTTTATAATGTTTTTGTTTATATGTTAAGGAGGGTTTTTTTATTATTTTATTTTAAGTGCCTATTACACAGGACTTCAGCAAAATGTCCAAATTTAGACCAGGAGAGTGGTAGAGCAGACTACCTTTGGAACTATAAACCCCTGACATGCAGACTCCCCATGCATATGAGAACAATCATATTTTTGTTTAGCTCTTAGAAGTGTATTATTCTTTATTGTTCTTGTTACAGCTTGATGGATGGAGTTACAATCCAGTCTTGTTTTCTTTTCTTCTTTTTAAAGGGGAACTCGCTGAGCCTGTGACCAAGTGTCTAGCAGAGCACTGAATGTCTTGTAACATTTTCGGTCACATGAAGTCACCGTTTTGGGTATCTCAATAACCACTATGAATGAGCGTTGAAAACATTCATTTAAAATGAATGGTTAGAGCATGAGGGGACATTAAATCAATGGAATCCAATTCTATAATTTAATCTTTATTCTACTATAGAAATTAGAAAGAGTCCTCTAAGCAGGGATGGTGGCACACAGACCTTTAATCCCAGCACCTGAGGCGAATCTCTGTGAGTTCAAGACCAGTCTGGCCTATGTAGTGAGTTCCAGGACAGACAGAGCTATATAGTGAGACCAGGACTCAGAGAGAGAGAGAGAGAGAGAGAGAGAGAGAGAGAGAGAGAGAGAGAGAGAGAGAGAGAGAGAGAGAGAGAATGAATCTATAGGTGCAAAAATACACAATAAGCAATGAATTTTTCCCAATTGGTCAATGGAATTTAAACCTTAAACTGCCTAGTCTTTTATCCTCATATTTCTTTTCTTAAATAACAGAATATAGCCACCCTGGCCTTGATTAGCTACATCTCTGAAGAAATGACATTCTGATGGAGTGGAGGATTTGTAAACTAAAACCGATGAATGAGAGATCTGTTAGAATATGGAAAGGAATAAGAATAAACACCACAATGTGAGTGTCACTTTTTATAAAAAGCACGCGATATGGGAGCCATGGCCCATCCTCTAACTGTCCACTGCGCTCTTGTCCACGGCATCTCTGGCACCACAGTAATAGAACTCTTAACCTACCTCAAAGTCTTTTTTTTTCTTTTTTCTTTAAAAAAATATTGTCCTCGGATAGAGGACGTATCAGATATTAAACTGATAAGAACAGATACTACACTTGATCTTAGCCGAAAGGCCAATACCTCAAAGTCTTAGTAAGACATGTAAATGACTGGACCCGCAGGGCAGCTCTGGGGCTGAAAGCATGAGATGTAAATGTAAGACACGAGAGCTGAGTGGCTGCTGTAGAGCAGGATGTTTAGAACTTGGGGAAACCCGGAGGACACACCCCGTTACAGCATGGATTCCAGAGGAACTAATGAATTATTGCTCAAGGGTTTCCTTGCTCTAGCCTCCATTCACCCTGAGAATTCCAACTGCTGGAGCCTGCAAATCCACACTCTACGAAGCGAAGTGTTCCACTCAATACAGAATGGGGTCCAGCCATCCGCGTGGAACTTACACACTGATATCTTAATACATGCACATACTAATATGGAGAAATTAACTTATAATAACCTGAATTTGTATTGAATGTGTCTGCATTTGAAACCTCCATTACAAGTCGGCAGGTGAGGGCAGCAATAAGGAGGGACCCAGCCCCTCCCAGGTAATCTTGACTCAGTTTCCCACTCTTGCCTCTCCTCTCTGACTCCTCACTCTTTCCAGACACCTTTTTCTTACAGCTTGCAGGCATGAGTTATGGGTACCTTATAGCCACTATGAGTGAGAAAAGACAAAGACCTCTTTGGTTCTTTGGTTTTTGGGTTGGTTTTTTTTTTTTTTTAACTTCGAGCTTTTGTGCAACCTCATTATTTTGACATTAAATCTTGAGCTAATGCAATAAAACAGCTCTTCATAGACTGCAGCAATCTAAAAAAGCCTGAGAGGGTAATGGAGTTCGTGAAAACTGACTTTATGTTCTCTGACTTTCAAGGTTGGAAAATTTTAACTCTGCAAAAAAATGCATTTACACACTTTTTTCATTAATGTATTTTCCATTATGTCTAATTTATTATGAAAACCAAGCCTTTATCAGGATAATTAATCAGATCTAATAGGCAGGGGAACATTCGGGGCTGTAATGCCTAGCGTGCCAGCATTCAAAGGTGAGCATTCTGGGTGAAGTATGATGTTTGGTGAGCACTCAATCAGGAAATCTTAGGTTGGAGGCCCTGTTCTCTTCGAGCTGAAAGGGACCATAATGAAATAATGGCTTTTAACATTAGCTTCTTCTTGATGACTCAGGAGAGAAAGACACCCAGGTAATGGGGGCCAGAGCAGATGCAAAAACATGCAATAGAGCAAATGACAGATTGTGTAGTGTAGAGCAGAACACCAGACATGGACTCTCTCCAGCCTGTCTCCTGTTAGAAGTGGTGGCCCACAATTCCTCCTCACAGGAGAGTCTCATTGGGCGAAAACCTGTACCAGTCCCACAAAACCTTGCCTCCAGGTGCAGTGGGAATTCCAAAGTGCTGGGCTCAGTATTCTCCTCCCAAATTAGAGAACTTTGACCAAGCTTCACCTACTTGGTCAAAACCTCTTTGCCTGGAGTCCCAAAACATCTTTTTGTAAGCCCTCTCTCAGCTGACATATCATCCCTTGTGTGGACAGAAGCATCAGCTCCACAGCGACACTTCTGATCTTCAACTCAGATTCTCCCCTGGGTGTGTGACCTTGGCCAACTACTTAAGGTCTTCGAGTTTCTGTTTCCTCATCTGGCAGATGATGATGATGATGATGATGATAATAGTACCTCGTACCTGGTTCATAATGTTTCTGTGGATATTAACACGTAACAGAATAAGTATCAGGCATATGGAAAGAACTTTGCAAGTGCAGTTCTTACTGAGTGGGTTGAACTCAATTCTCCACACTGCCCCCCAATGCTCGCTCTCTCTCTCTCTCTCTCTCTCTCTCTCTCTCTCTCTTTCACACACACACACACACACACACACACACACGCATGCACGCATGCACAGAATGCCTTCAAATCCAATCTAAGAATGTTTCTTTTTTCGCCGGGCAGTGGTGGCGCATGCCTTTAATCCCAGCTCTTGGGAGGCAGAGGCAGGTGGATTTCTGAGTTCGAGGCCAGCCTGGTCTACAGAGTGAGTTCCAGGACAGCCAGGGCTACACAGAGAAACTCTGTCTCAAAAAACAAACAAAAAAATAAATAAATAATGTTTCTTGTTTTCTACCCTTGGATGAAATTTTAAACCAATCCAATAACATCTGCATAATTACTTGGTGATTCTAATTAATCTCTGTTCCAAGAAATTAATTTGAGTAATTAAAATATTGAGTATACATGCCAACAGAGCATCTAACTTTTATCTAACACGGAGCTTTATCGATCCCAGATTGAAGACCTGGTGTGTCTGAGAATAGAGTTAGTGAGTAGGACATGAAGGGCCTGCTTTTGCTCTGCTGCCTGTCTTTCCTCATTCTCTGCCAGCATCCCTGTCAGTGTTCCCCGGCCTTCCATGGAAATAATGTGTTATGTTAAATCCACAATAATGCTGGCCATGGCTAGGACAGTTGTGGACTCCTCTGAGCCTGGTAGTGAATTAAAGCAAGGACTTTCATCAAATCATAATGGATTTTTCTTCTTTTCTATTTTATAAGTAAAAGGTTATTTGCTAATAATCTTAACTCTAATCCTGTGGGTGTTTGTCCCAGACTCTCCTTGTTGGGATCTGTCACCATCCTCACAGCACTTTGGACAAGATAACTTTAAGAAGGCTCCATGGTGAGTCTGCTCCCTCATCGTAAGCCCTGACTGGTGACTCCTGCATCCTTGCCTTGCAGCCTGTGAGAAAACAGCATGGCTCTCTCCTATTCAGTTTTTTCTCCTGAGGCTGGTATATGTATTCATGCATCTTCAATTCCAAGGGACTTGTGTCAAGCTTCCCACAAGGCTCCCCAAAACCTCCCTCATGTGACCACAATGTGAATGTTCACAACCTAAACACACACCCTCTGAAAGAGTCTCCACAAGCCATCTGCTCTCCAAAGCTCTTTGACCTCTGACCTCTTCCGTGTAGTATTCCCAAAACAGGCACACACACCACCACCTGTGGCACATCGTGTGATTTGGCGTGTATTGTTTCATGAGCGATTTTGGATATTCAACTAGAAGTGTGATCCGAAGTTGGTATAGCCTGAGTGCTGTGTTGAAGACTTTTCCCCCCTCCCTATCCATGGTGCTGCTGGAAGGTGGTGGACCTTTAAGAGGTGAGGTCCTAGCAGAAGGAAGTTAGAACCCCAGAGCCTGCCCTTGACCTGTGTTGGAAACCCATTCCCTTCATCTTTCTATCTGTGGCTGTCATGAGATGACCTGCTTTCTTTAGTATGTATTTATACCATATTGTATCACTTCACCATAGGCCCCAAAGCAACGAGCAAACTGACCATCTACTGAAATCTCCAAAAGTATGGATTAAAATAGTTACTACTACTCCTCCTCCTCCTCTTCCTCCTCCTCCTCCTCTTCCTCCTTCTCCTCCCACCTTTCCCTCCTCCTTCCCCTTCCTCTTCCCCCTCCTTCCCTCCTTCTTCCCCCTTCTCCTTCCCCACCCCTCCTCCTTCTCCCTCTTCCTCCCCATCCTCACCCCTTCTCTCCCCTCTTCATTCCTCTCCTCCTCCCCCTCCATCTCCCCTTCCCCCTTCCTTTATTTTCTGTCAATGTATATATGAAGGACACATATGTCACTCTGTGTGTGTGTGTGTGTGTGTGTGTGTGTGTAGTTCAGAGAACAACTTGCAGGACTCTTCTACCATGTGTGTCCTAGAGCCTGAATTCAGGTCATCACATTGGAAGCTGGTACCTGTACTACTAAGGACATCCCCAGGAGCTACTGTCCGATAGACATATTCTATTTTTTAACATATGCCTTCACACTCTGTGGATCTCACTTCACTTAGTATGAGTCTATTATTTACACCTCTGTGGTTTAGATGCAAATGGCTCTGAAGTTCAAGTGTCCATGTAGTTAGTTCCTAATGGAGGAACACTGATTTCTTTTGCAAGAGTGAGCTTGGGCAATTGAAATAGCTTATACAAAAGAAGAGTATAAAAAAGGAAACAGATTAACAAACACATCCTGGTTTGCTCAGGCTTTCCCTGTCTTAGCATTAAAATGTCTATATCCCCGGAGATTCCTTAATCTCAAGCAAACCAAAATGATCGGTTTTCCCATTTATAGAGCCAGGTGTGATGCTTAATATTTGTCCTAGTTAGCATTAACTGTCAACCAACACAGCCTAGAGCCACCTGAAAAGGAGTCGTAATTGAGGGATCAGATTGGCTTGTGGGCATGGCTGTAGGGTATTGCTCTGATGAATTGACCTCTGTGGGCAGCACCATTTCTGTAGAAGGTAATCCTAGACTTTATAAGAAGGCTTGCTAGGCAGGAGCTTACAGAAGAGCAGAAAGCAGCATTCCTCCATTGGATGTATCTCAAGTTCCTTCTCTGTCTATCCTTCAGTGATGGATTGTTGTGTGTAACCTGAAATAAACCTTTCTCTCCCATACTTTGCTTTTGGTCAGAGTATTTCAAGACAGCAATAGAAATTAAACCAGGATACTATTTTATTTCAGCTCAAATGGGTTAAAGAAGGTCCAAATACATGGCAAAATATTTCCAGATGAGTTTGTAAAGTTTTCTGTAAGAAATTAACATTTGAGTCAGTAGATTAAATAAAGATGGTGCTTTCTCACCCGTGGAAGTAGGTCTGGGCATCGTCTAATCCACTGGGAGCCCAAACCCCAGTAGAATGGAAGGTTAAGGCATTTTCTTTCTCTTCCTGAGCTAGGACCTCCATCTTGTGGCCTCACACATCATAGCTATGGATCTTGAGGACTCACCAGCACCTGCTCCAGCTCTTTATCCTGGGACTACAAGTTACACCATTGGCCATCTGGTTCTCACTCAGCCACTCTACACCCTGGCTTTCTTGGCTATCTCTTGCATGTTATGGGAATTCTTGATCTCTGTAAGCCCACTTCCAAAGACTGATTGATTGATTGATTGATTGATATCTTTCTTCCTTTCTTCTTTGTATTTTGAGACAGGGTCTCTATATATAGTCCTGGCTCCCAGAACTCACTATGTGAAGACCAGGCTAGCCTCCAATTCACAGAGATATGTCTGCTTCTCCCTTCCAAGGGCTGTGATTAAAAGTGTGCATCCCAACAGATATTTCTTGACCTATGATGGCTCAACTTACAATTTTGTAGCTTGAGGATGGTGCTGAATTCACACTCAGCAGACACTGTATTTCAGATTGTGAACTTTTGATCTTTTCCCCTGCTAGCAATATGTGGTTCCACTCTCTGTTGTGATGCTGAGGTATACCAGTAACCTGCATCTCCCGGTCAGCTCCACACTCATTTCGAAACAACCAGGACTCTACAGTACAGCATGCAGCTAAGCTGTGATGCTGCATGCAATGTAAATACAGAATGTATTTCAGCTTTATAGTTTTGGTTTATGATCTGCTTAACAGGCTATACAGGTCACTGTGATGTAAGAAGCATCTGCATCTATGCATATTCTATTGACTGGTTTTCTGGGGAACCCTGACAGATGTGGTCCAGGCATTGGAAGAATGGCATTCTTCAGAGAGAGAGAGAGAGAGAGAGAGAGAGCGAGCATCTGAACACCAAGCTCAAGCTCCTGCCTCTCCTGAGTCCTTCTTGCTTTCCTCCTTGCTTTTGCCTACATCAAAGAAAAAAAATTTAAAAGCACCAGGTGAATCTCAAGGCAAAGGACTGGAAAGCTGGATAGGTGTTTTATGCAAATTTTAAAGGGAAGTTCTAGAACATTGCACTGCACACTTCTCAAAGACTCTTTTGTACCTCTTTTGGATCCATGAACAGCAAAGTGACCTACTCTAAGTCACACAGCAATTATAGGGGAGTCACTATTTCTTGGTTTTGGCTTAGCCTACCAAGCCATTTTTCTTGGTAAAAAATGTTCTGTTTGTTTGAACCTCAGTTCTCTCTCTCTCTCTCTCTCTCTCTCTCTCTCTCTCTCTCTCCTTCCCTCCCTCCCTCCCTCCTTCCCTCCTTCCCCCTCTCCCTCCCCCTCCCTTTTTTAAGAAATAGGGATTTTTGTTGTTTTGCTGTTTTTGCTAACTCACTGGCTAGTGATGAGGGCTGAATAAGGCAAGTTTGATACCATGTGCAGAACCCCCTACTGATGCCCCTGCTTCCAACGCATCTTGGCCTGGTCAGATGCTTATTTTCTCTGTCCTAAGCATTAAAACGTGCCTGCCCAAGATTATCCATCATTTGTTTCCTCATGCATCCCAAAAGAAAACCAAGAAATATGAACAGAAGCACAAGCCTTGGCTAATGGGGGAAAGTAGACCGTCTCGCTGTATCCAGTTCAGTCATGGGCTTCTTTCTAGGATGTCAAAGTTGTGTGAGTGTGGGTAAAAAGGAAATACCACTCCACCTACACAGGGCCCAGACCCAGAGGACCAGAGAGGCAGGCGATAGTTGAGTGCAGGATCAGAGAGAACTACCAAGAAAGGACTTAAAGCCTCCTCTTCCCCACATTCTAGAAATGTAGTGAACTTGGGGGCTGCGGGGGCCAAGCTCTTCCTCCCGCACAGAGAGGAGGGAGCCTTAGTTGAGGAAATCCATCTATATGAGACTGGGCTGTAGGCAAGCCTGTAGAGCATTTTCTTAATTCCTGATTGAGGGAGGGAGGGCCCCGCCCATTTCAGGTGGTGCCACCCTGGGCTGGTGGTCCCAAGTTCTATAAGAAAGCAGGCTAAGCAAGTCAGTAAGTGGCATTCCTCTGTAGCCTCTTCATCAGCTCCTGCCTCCAGGTTCCTGCCCTGACTTCCTTCAGTGAAAGACTAAGAAGAGGAAGAAGTATAAGCCAAAGAAATCCTTTCCTTCCCAATTTGATTTTGGTCATGGTGTTTCATCATGGCAGTAGCAACCCTCACTAAGACAGTATCTCATGATCATTTTTGCATTTGTCTGTTACATTGTTTGGTTAGCCTTTAGGATGGCTGTGTGTGTTTATTCACAGTGTTTACTACAGGCTTTTATTTAAATGTGAGTGCTTTGTCTGCATGTATATCTGCACCACATGTGTGTAGTGCCATGGAAGCCAGAAGATGCATCAGATGCCCTGGAACTGCATTAGCAGATGTTGTGATCTGCCATGTCGATGATGGAAACTGAACCCAGTTCCTCTAGAGCAATCAGTGCTTTAACCCCTGAGCCATCTCTCTAGCCCATACAAGGCATCCTTTACTAGACCTTTTACCCATATCTTTTATACTTCCTCTTGCATTGCTATGTCTCATCCCATCTTATCCACCCCCCCCCCACCTTTTACCATCTTCCATAGCTTTAACAATCTCTAAAAATCTGAGAATCTTAACAGTAGTCCAGCTACTTTGTCCACATTGATTTTCTTGCTTTTCAAAGTTGCTCTTGTCCCTATCGTCATCTAAACTACTTCCCTCTCAATCCTAACCTTAGTGACTGAAACCTGAGTTGAGTACACTCTATACTCTCCTTGTTGTTTTTATCCTCCGACAGTTATTGAAGTCAAGGGGCCACTGCTGTTAGTTTCCTGGCACAACATTTGCATACTGGGAATATGCAGCAGTCAAGGTTGTCTTCACAGTTAATATTCTACTCATGGGACAATGTTCCCTGAGCTGCTGGCCTTGGGAACTATTTTATGAGCCACCCACTTCAACTCTACTATATCTAAGCTTCACTTGACCATTGCAAATACTTCAATTGAAAGAATATAGCTGATTTAAAACTATCACCAATGGGGGAAAACCCAGATTCATAAATCCCAATATAGTAGCATAATGAATATAAAAAACCAAAGTTTCATGAGTCCTCCAAAAATTGCTAATTTATAGTAACAGCTCCTAGTGTAAATGAGTTAAATGAAACCACAGACAGGAGGCTGAAACTAATGGTTAACAGTGTGGTCAAAGAAATCAAAGAGGAAAATCAGCTCCTACTGAGAGCACAAACAGCTGAATGTAATAAGCTGTATGTAACAAGTTGAGTAACAACCAAATGTAATAAGGTAGTGCACAATACAAAAGAAATTCAACACAGATAAACAATCTGAATGTCAGAAATAGAAAACTTGATAAGTCAAATAGATCTGTGGAAAATCTCACCAATAAGGAAAAAGGCAATCTATGCGCTTGACCACAAGGCAGAGAAACTGGAGTCATCAAACAAGGACAAAAGGAAGAAGATGCTAGCTGGAAATCTAAGATACATGTGATACTCTAGAAAGACCAAATCTACAGATAATAGACATAAAGAAAGAGAAGAATCCCCTCCTAAAAGCATAAAAAAATATTTTTGAAAGATTTAGAGCAGAAATTTCCCAAGAGATAGGGAACGAGATGCCAATCCAGATACAGGAGGCATTTAGGATTCCCAGACAGGACAGAAAAGAACCATCGTCTTTAAAGCATAAGTAAAACCCTAAATACACAGAACAGATAAAGTACACTGAAATCAACAGGAGAAAAACATCAAGTCCCATAGAAATACATCAATTCATGTTCAAAATAACAGCAGATTATTCATCTGAAACTTAAAAGGCCAGAGACCTTGGATGGATGGATTTCAAGTTCCAAAAGACAAGTGCCAGCTCAGATCACTATACCCAAGCAAAGCTGTCTGTCACTATTGAAAGGAAAATAAAATCTTTCATGAATATTAGATGAACTCATGACCACACTAAGCTGCCTCTATAGAAAATACTTTAAGAGGTTCCCAGACTGAAGAAAAACAAATTCATCTACCCAGGAAAGAATAATCCATGGTAGAATAATACTGAGCAAGAGAGGAAAAGAAAACTAAACACTATAAAATCAACAAAATGACAGGACTTAACACGCACATTTCCATTATAACTCTGAATATTAATGGTCCCAATTCCCTAATCAAAAGACACAGACTAGTAGACTGGATTAAAAAGTAGGAGCCATCTGTTTGCATCCAAGAAGTGTGTGCATCACCCCCCCACACACACGGGGGGGGGGCAGGGGGGGGAGGAGAGAGGATGAAATGAAAAGACAGAAAAATATTTCAGGCAAATGGACCTAGGAAGCAAGCAGGTGTCCCAGTTCTAATATTTGACAAAATAGACTTAAAACCAAAACTAGTGAGAACAGATTAAGGTCCATAGTGCTACAGTCCATCAAGAAGACAGTAGGATTCTAAATATATACTTCCCAAACACAGGTGCACCTGATTTCACAAAACATACTTGTTGCTATAAAGTCACAGAGTAAACCTAGCACAATAGTTGTTGTGGACAGCTTGTATTTTGATGCTAATTCTGCTCTCCTGGGAGGGGCTTTGAACAAGGAATGACTTCTTGTGAACCATCCCCTAATGAATAAAGGAGCCAATCACTGGGCGAGTAGGCGGGACTTTTGAGTTGGGTGGAGGAAGAGAGGAAGCACGAGAGAGTTAGCTCTTTTTGAACAGTATGAGGACAAGATGTAGCTACTAGTGTCTCCTGGTTTCAATGGCAGATCCGTCAGGATTTGCCACTGGACGATTTAGATATAATAAGGCTTACAAGATTAGGACTTTAGTTGTTGTGCCCAGCGATTGAGTTATCATTGTTTCTGAACTAAGTTTGTGTTGTGTTTTCCTTCACATGGTGGCTCCTCTGGGTTCCAGAGAGAAAGGTACAGCAGCAAAGTGTGAGTCTGCCTGATGTGCACCACAAAGGCCGTGGGGGATTTGAAGCACGGTGCTGGCGTGGTAGCGACCCAGCAGTGGGAACTTAGTGAGCCGAGCATAGCACGGGAACTCAGCATCCCTTTTTAATATTTCCCACAACAAATAGTAGTAAGTAACTTCAATATCCCACTCTCACCAGTTGACAGTCACCCTGACAAAACATAAAGAATCATGTTAATTAATATATTTCATAGATCAAACGGACTTAACAGATATCTACGGAGCATTTCCTCTAAGCACTGCAGAATATGCTCTTTTTTGTCCAAACAGCCCATGGAATGTTCTCTAAAACGAATTGAAATAATTCCTTTCATTCTATTTGGTCCCAGAGCAATAAGGCTGCAAGCCAACAACAAGAAAACTTCTAGAACATACAAACCCATGGAGATTAAACTACACACTATTAATTGAATGATGAATAAGTGTAACAGAGATATAAAAGAAATAATGCAAGTAAATTTAAAAATTCTTACAACCAAATGAAAACACAGCACTCCCCGGGAACCCACCTGCCATGCCAGCCGGAGAAACAATCTGTGAGCAAGAGATCTTCAGATCTCCACCTGATGGCTGGGCAGAAGAGAGAATAGGGCAGAAACTTCCACCAGCCAGGGAAGAGGAGGTGGGGACAGGGTGGAGCTGCAGATCCGCAAGGAGGAGAGGGTCCTAGAAGACACTGTGGGAAGAAACACCTAAGCAGGCAGAGCTAGAACAATATTAAACTGCAGGAATCGTGGGGATGGGAGGTAGCCAGATTAGCATAGGGGGTTAAGGTGAATCACTTAACTGCCGGGATTCCGAGGTGCAGCTTGAAACAAATCTTGATTTCTCTGTGTGGTTATTGGGGACTAGCAGAGGTAAAGAAATGCAGCTGCCTGTTTAACTCAATGGTTACATTCGTATTAAAAATAATTCACTCAACAGAATACAACATAGCTATAGTTCCAAAGAAACCCCAGAAGGATTCTCAATACAGGTTAGTATTCAAATATTCAGATGCATGCGTTCTTATCTTTCCCAATGCCAGTTACAAAATTTCTTTCTCTGTAAGTTCATGGTGAATGACAGTTCAGCGGGACAGAAGAAACTGGTCTCTCGCTAAACACCTGGTTATCCAGTTTTAACAAGGTGACTGGTTGCCACAATAACTGAGCTGTTTCTACTTAGTTAGGTCCCACTGGACCTTAGAGTAAACATACAACATTAGTATTTTAGGGGTAACCTACAGCAAACCACTAATTTAGGGGTGGTCCACACATAATGCAAACAGAGACTATTGCCTCTGCTCTTTCTTTTGGCTTCCTGTTAGTTACACCAAGGCAAGATTCTTCTGTTCTGCCTCAATCCACATTCACTGATTTGCAAACACAGGTAGAGCTCTTGGACCTCGCTCCTTATATCAGCATCCTTCTGTGGTTTGCTAGGCATGTGAGGTTTCCTTTTAACTTTCAGACTAAAGTTCTGCTGCATATAGCTTTCTGAAAGGCCATTCTGTGTTGTAGTTATCCTTCCAAATGTTGCAGAAATAGAGCAGAAAAATGGCTTCCGTGCCGAAATGCTGGGTTTCACATGTTATGAGCGGCAGTGAGCAATTTATCTGTTTCTTACGGATGTTGTTTTTCCTTTGAGAGCAATTGGGCTATAGGCGCCAGGTAAGTCATTACTAGCTTTTGCTATTTTTCATTAAATGGACAACTTGTAAGTTCACCACAAACTCCTCCTTTCTATCTGGTTATACAGCTACACAATATGTTTTGAGGTTTGTTTGGTTGGGTTTTGTTTTTGTTTTTTGTTGTTCGGTTTTTTGTTCTGGGGGAAGAGGAGAAAACAGGATTTTTTTTTAGCTTGTGCTAAGGAAGAACAGGGGTTCCAACCAAATAGTTTTCCATAATTAAACCATTATGAATTTTTTGTTATTGTTATTGTTATTGCTATTGTTGTTTGGGCTTTATTTTATTTTATGTGTGTGAGTATTTTGCCTAAATGTATGCCTATGCACCAAGTGTTCATGTCTGGTGCTTAGGTAGGTGTCAGTAAAGTATGTCAGATCCCCTGGAACTGTAGTTAGATAGAGTCGCGAGCAGCCACGTGGGCGCGGGGCATCAGACCTAGGTTCTCTGCAAGAGCAAGTGCTCTTAACCACTGAGCAGGCCCTATCATGTTTTTATAAGAGCAGAAAACTTAGGATAGACAGTAAAACACTAACTCATAAGATACTTTTGAGTGTGAGTTGGGGTGTGTCAGGAGCACTTGCTGGCGCGTGGCCTGAGGGCACACAGAGAGAGAGTGTGCACCTGTGTGTTCAGAGCCCATGCCACTGTGAAGTCAGGTGATACAACACCAGCCAGCTCTGCTGGAAACACTGGAGTTGGTTGTGCAACTGACTTTGGATTTATTTTTGGTGGTTTACTGATGCCTAACGTTTCACAGTCTCTGCATTCTGGTACACAGCCCACCGTTAAGAGGCTGGGATGCACGGACATCCTCTCTTCTCCAACTCTACCTTTTCTCATGTGAGCTTGTTTGACCCCTTCTGGACTACTTTCTAAATCTCAAGTATCAGAATCCTTTGCCCAGATAGTTCTCAGCCTGGTACTAGAGTTTCTAGACCTACAGATGACCAAGGGGCACAGCAGTTGGAGTATTCACAAATGTGCACAGGAAACACTTACAGTGTGAGGTAAAACTAGGAACGGGAAGAGAAGGGACTAACTCCCTTCAAACACACACACACACACACACACACACACACCTTCGTGTCCTCACAGGAAGCTCCATGTTCAGAAGAAGAACATGTTTTACCGAAGAGTTAGTTTCTCTTCGCTTATATCATATGTAGACAGCTCTACTCTTATGTTGACCCCCAATCTCGGGATTGCAAAGCGTTAGAGAACATTGGATTCAGGGGCATCCGTCACTAACAGTGAAGGGAGAAACTTTATATTCTTCTCTAAACATAAATCATTTGAGCTGTAACACAGCAGACGTGACGGTGAACGGGGACAGAGCTCTACCATTAAGATCAAACGGTAGCTTCAGTCTCTTAAGTTGCGCTCTTTGTTCAGAAAGCACAAGGAGCCAGATAGGGCATTCTTCTCTTGGCCACAAGAATTCCATCTGCAGAACAGTGGCTCCCAGGCTGCCAGCTGCTCCCCACTCCCCGGCTGTAAGAATGCAGCCGAGGTTGAAAGCTTGTCACCACGTTGGAGCCAATACCCACCTGTCCCTCTTGTCAGTCTCCTTCTGCAAAAATCTTCCTGGGATTTAAGCACTTAAGCCATAAAAAAAAAATGGGATTTGCCTTCACTCTTTCTAGAACAGCAAGATGCACCCATGCATCATATATCTGGGGGTGAGGCCGCCACTTTAAAATTGTGATTAAATAAAATGACAGGTGGACAAAGCTATCACCGGCCATTGTAATTATTCTCGGGACTTGTGTGCTCATTTAAATTGCATGTAGATTTTATTTGTCTTTTTAAATATCTGCTTGTTTTATTTTATTTGTGTTGTTTGTGTGTGTATGTGTGTCACACTAATGCAAGAGCCCACAGAGACCAGATGAGACATCAGATCCCTTGGAAACTACAGTAACAGTTGTGAGCCACCATGTAGGTTCTGGGTACCTAACCCAGTCCCCTGCAAGAGCAGCCAGTGTGCTTAACCACTGAACCATCCTCCACAGCCTATGTTTTATTTTTCAATTAAACATAAAATAGAGAAAATGATTTTAAAAATGAGAGAGAGAGTCTCATAGTTATAATTTATGCAAAATTATACCAATAAATGAAGTCTATTTCCCCTAAATGAAGTTAATGTGTGTATTTACATGTATTTTCGTATATCATGAGTCTAACCTTTTATACTGGGAGAGCAAGCACTGCTGTGTGACATCCATCTCTATTTCAATATCTATATTTTAAATATACATATCAATGGGTTTGCTTCAACTTTGAAATTTGTGAACATGTCTGTCTTTTCATCAGATCGTGAATAGGAAGATACGATTATGACACATATCAAAAAATACTTTAACTGCAAAAACATATTATAAAGACATAATCTTAAACCTTCAGAAGAAATCTTAAGATGAAGCATAATTTATCTCACAGAAAATTCACCTGGTTCCAGCTACGGCTGAGCAGGCGGACCACGGCAAGACGGATGTGAATGGGGGGACTCCCAGTTCCAACTAGGTCAAGGGTAACGATGCCAAGCATCAGTCACACTGTCACTGTTCTTTACCTTCTTGTCTTACAAACAAAAGCAAGTTTCTTATTTGTCTGTTTTTGACAACTTTCTTTTCAAGACAATTTCTGCTCAATTTTCTTCAGTGGGAAAGACAGATCTGGAGGCCATAGCCGTGTGTTATAGTACTTACCTAGCAGGTGAAGCCAGGGATCTCTGCAAGCAAGATGAGAAAGAAACTGACTTCTCTGGGCCACAGGGTTCCTATTTAGGAAGATAAAGGCATTCAGTTGAGCATAATAGATTCTAACTTTATAAAAATGGATTTCCTAACAGACATCCTTTGTACGGGTCTCAACAACATTTAATCCACACTTGATGAGTACCATGCGCCATGCCATTGGAATTATCAAACTATAAGAAAAGAGAGTTAAGTGCCAACAGCTGGACAGAGTCACACCTCAGTAGGGAACTGATGCTGCCCAGTGGTGAGGCACAAACAGCTTGCCTAGCCCAGTCAGAATCTTCTTTCAGAGTGAACACTTCAAAGATGGCGTCCAACAGAGTCTAGCTAAAGAAAGTGACCAGGTAACGCTATTTACCCATTCTGTTCATATGTTCATCTTTAAATACCTTACTAGCTTTAAAGCTAAGAAAACATGTCTGTCTATATCTGAGAAGTTAGAGGAGAATGCACCTCAGGGAAATCACCATGTAGATGTAGTGTCTCCCAAACAGGTCTTTTTTTTCTGCTGACACTAAGCTCTCATAGCATAAGGGAAGTCAACTACTTTAACTGAATCTGTAGCCAAGTGGATCCTGAGACAGGGTTTAGCGCTGAGATTGCCTTCAAGAGTCACTTCTCAACTTTTCAGTCACGGTTACGTGACGCAAATGTCACAGGCTGTGATTTTCAAGATCCTGAATTTTGTTTCCCTTCAGGCACACCCATGTTTCCTTTGGAGGGGAGGCAGCAGAGGGAAGCCAGAGGCTGAAGCTTAGTGCCTTTCAGCCCTTCCCCCACGTTTCATCATCTTCACCTTCAACACCAAAATCCCCTCCTCCCCCAACCCGCACCTCCCACCCCAGCACATGAAAGGGAGCCAGAGACCCAGCGAGGGCTCTGAAGTAAAGCTTGGACCTAACAAAACCTAAGCTACCCATGGCCCTTTCTAGATTAGGGCTGCGGCTCCGCCTGGCAAGACACCGGATTTCCTTTAACCCCCACACGCAAGCCACGGATGCTGTGAGCCCTCGAACCGCACGTATGGCTAATATAGTCACAGCTCATACATTCACTTACCGTAACCTTCCAGTGTGTTCAAATAATACAGACTACTAAAATATCAGTGCACGTCTACTTTTCTGCCACCTCCGCTGAACAGAAAGCTCATTCAAATGTAAGACTCAGCACATTAGAACATGTTTATTTATAAGATTATTTTCTAGCTTGGGTGGAGAGCCAATTCACACACATTCTATCATTTCAAGAAATAACTAGACTGTACCCTTCCTTTAATTTATAATATTACTTATTAATCACCATTTTATATTCAGCCAAGCCATCATTCCTGTTGATGGTGCCACATGTTCACGTATGAGCAGATTCATGCAGATATGAACACAAGAGGCAGATGGCTGCACACATTAAATGCTTACTGTATGCCAGACCATGTGATAATCTCCCTACTCATCTGTTTAACAACAACAACAAAAGTATGTGCCCGACACCTGTGTTTTATGCAGCTACTTCCTCCAAGTTGAAACATTCCTTCCTGGAAGGATAAAAATAGATTCCCAAGACCCAGGATGCTTGCAAAACATACTCAGAAAGTTACAAGAGTCACAAGGACCCCACCCCTGCCCACCAGAGTCATAAAAGCCTCAACTATTGGAGTAGAGCTCTATCAAAGAGTATCTCTTTGGTAGAGCTGACTCTAGATTGAACAGGAAGCTCCAAAGCTGCAGCTTTCCTCAACAACCAATGCTGAGGTGGTACAAGCCTTTGAGTCACTCATATTTAACTAACCAGGATAAGCTTACAGTCCACTGAAGTCCACACACTGAACTTGAGTAGAACCATCTCTTTCATGTATCTTTCATCAGAGTCTTATCTGAGGTGAATAGATATCTGTTCACACCTCCCCCTAGAAAAGTCACACTGCAACCTCTGTTGTGTCAGGCACTGGACTGGGCACTGGATATGTAGGAGTCAAAAAAGGAAGCATGGGTCTGATCCTCTTGAAGTGTAGCCTCTCAGAAAGAAGATGGACATTTTCTTAGAACTCTATCAAGAAATTGTAATAGCCTGAACTTGTTCTCATCGACAGCACTGCATTTGGTGAGACCATTCTTGTCTCTGTCTGAAATTAGGACTGGATATAGAGACCAAATCCCAAGCCAAACGGGCTGGAGAAGCAATGATCTGTTCTAACGTGCCAATATGGGGAGGAAAGAAAGAGGTTGCTGTGATTTGGACCTGAAATGTTACCCAGAGACTCGTTTTGGAGGCCGTCTCCCTAGTTGGTGGCACTGTTGATGGCTGCTTAGATCACAAGAGCAGTAACTTCTTCAAGAGATTAATATACTGATGAGCCTGCTGCTGAATTAGCTATGAGGCGACAGGGCAGAATTGGAAAAATGAGTCACTGGGGACTTATTTCCAAGATCCCCACCTACCTTCTCTGCCTCAATGCTCTACCTCTTCATAGTCCCAGTAACAACAAAGCCAGCTAGTAATGAACTGAACCCGTGAGCCAAAATCAACCTTAATTTTTAAGCCGTTTTTCTGAAGTATTTTGTCATAAAGTGGGGGGGAAATAGACTTAACAGAGTCTTCAGGAAAATGTTTACTACCATGCCAACTGCTATAGCCAGGATACAGAAACAGCCTAGATACCCATCAACAGAAGAGTGGATAAAGAAAACCTAGCACATATACACATTATGTTAAGTGAAATAAGCTAGACCCAGAAAGACAAATATGTTTTCCTCTCAGATTAATAATCTAGATGTAAATATATGTGTATGCATATGTGTATATATGCACATACACATATTGCCAGGGTTCAAGAATCACTGAAGGAAGACCTCAGACTCAAATAGTATGCAAAAGCAAAGAGCATTTATTCTCCAGAGATTACCAGCATGCAGGGCTCAACCATTCATTAAAATAGTGATGACTGGAGGGGCTGTCAGGCCCCTTCCATGCAGGGCTGGGGGAATTTTCTATAAGGGTTAGGTAACCTCGAACATGATTGGTAGGGAAAAGCAGTGACATTAGTACCATTTTGATTGGCTGCTATGTTAGTTTTATTATCTTTGGTGAGACCTCAAAGAATTTTGGAAAACAGCTCAGTTCTGGCCTTGTTATCTCCTCTAGCTAGGTGTCCCAGGAGCTAACTCAACTCCAGACTTACCTTCTTAAGTCAGGGCTGTCATTGATGAAAGGTCCATTGTCAGTGGCTCCCTCTGAGGAGCCCAATATGCTTTCTGAGGAATTGAAATTTTGTATTCCTGATGTTTTTGGATCTCTTAACGTATATATGTACTCACATATACATACATATATATGTATATATACACATATATTATATGTATATATGTATACACACACACACATATGACATAGGGAGAAGTGGAGCATGAATGAGAAGACAGCACAATGATGTATATGTGTAGAAATACCATAACGTAACTAATTTTTTCTTATGCTAACCAAAAATATTAATTTAAAATAAAACCATCAGGTTAGAGAGCTCATTGGTTAAGAGTTCTCCCAGAGGTTCTGAATTCAATTCCCAGCACCACATGGTGGCTCACAACCATCTGTAACTCCAGTTTCAAAGGATCTGATGCTCTCTTCTGGCTGTCACAGGCACCAGGAACACAAGTGGTACACAGACATACATGCTGGAAAATCAACCATACACATAAAAATAAATTCTTTGAAAAATCCTAAGTCTAGAGATAGGAATAGAGAGGTGGAGAAATGGCAGGGGGAGGGAGAGAGAGAAAGTGAGTATATGGTGCTGACATTGGGACTCAGGCTTTGACCGAAGTGAGGAGAGGATGTGGGAGAGAATGAAAACCAGGTCTCAGCAATGTCTGTAAGGTAAAGGTACAATGGCCATAAGAGCCACTGTGATGGTTTGTATGTGCTCGCCCCAGGGAGTGGCAGTATTAGAGGGTGTGGTCCTGTTGAGGTAGGTGTGTCACTGTGGGTGTAGGTTTTAAAGAACCTAATCCTAGCTGCCTGGAAGCCAGTATTCTGCTAGCAGTCTTCAGATGAAGATGTAGACCTCTCAGCTCCACCTGCACTGTGCCTGCCTGGATGCTGCCCTGCTCCCACCTTCATGATACTGAACTGAACCTCTGAACCTGTAAGCCAGCTCCAATTAAATGTTGTCCTTATAAGAGTTGCTTTGGTCATGGTGTCTGTTCACAGCAGTAAACCCTAGCTAAGACAGCTACACAGGGCTTCCTAAAACACTGCCAAGCTCTCCGTCAGGATGATGCCAACACAGAAAAAGAATCAAAGTCATTTCCAAGAGCTGTCTTCATTTCATGAGTGAAAGGAAGTGTGGTTGATAGGAAATGCCTATTGCTGCCCCTTTCCTTCACATCATCTGGATGTGTTTCTATTTCTCTTTTTTATTTTTTATTTTTTATTTTTTATTATTATTTTTTTTTTATTTTTTTTTTGGTGTTTCGAGACAGGATTTCTCTGTGTAGCCCTGGCTGTCCTGGAACTCACTCTGTAAACCAGGCTGGCCTCGAACTCAGAAATCCACCTGCCTCTGCCTCCCGAGTGCTGGGATTAAAGGAGTGCGCCACCATCACCCGGCTGTGTTTCAATTTCTAGTGAATAGAAACTCAGACCCAATCTACAATGATGTTTTGTAAACATTCTACTTTATCACTGAAATCGCCTTGTTTTACTCCTGAGACTTAATGGGTTCTGTGGATTTGTTTACATAGAATAAATTGTCAATAGCTAGATGTGGATAGTGGAGGGGCTCAGGAGGCCCTGCATTGCTCAGTGCTGAACTAATTTGCTACTGATAGATTGGGGGAGGGGTACCTACAGTTGTATACCCAGTGATGACCCTACTAGGCTCTAATCAATAGCTCCAACGCAACACTCGCACAGCCATCCCTGTTTAAACTAGCCCAAAGGTCCTGAATCTGTGAAAGCGACTTGTAGACATGAAGGAGTGCGGACTCTATAAGGATGGGAAGGAAATAGAAGACAGTGAGTGAAGACAATAATTAGGTTCTGTGGTACACCTGGAAGAAAATGTCAGAGAGCAAAATTCATAAACTGAAAAAGGAAAGGGCTGGAGACAAGGTTCGGTGGTTAAGAGCACTGGTTGCTCTACCAGAGGTCCTGAGTTCAATTCCCAGGACTCACATGGTAGCTCCCAACCATCTGTAATGGGATCTGATGCCCTCTTCCGGCATATGGGCATACATGCAGACTGAGCACTCATACATTCATAAATAAAGAAATATTTTTAAAAAGAAAAAAGAAAAGCCATGATAATGTCAAGAAACCGCTTTTTAAAGTAATCTATTACATGGACAGAGAGTTCTCAAAGCCGACTTTGAATTTAGAACTAGGTTATAGAATCAAGTCGTTATACATGTACACAGACACAATGCTGCTTTACCCATGCAGTCACGTGCTGCCTTCTCTGGGGGCCAGCTCAGAGAGGATGTGAGCACTTTGTGGGCAGCGCCTGTGAGCATCCAGGTGAGCAGACACCAGGGATTAAGGAGGGGAGGAAGAGTGTCACAGAGCGGTGGCCTTTGTGGAATCTCTTTGTCTTTCCTCAGAAAAATAATATGAAGTTCCTCGTAAGACTTGAGCTTTGAGTCTCAACCTGTCATAAGTCACGTTTCAAGTTTCAACATCAATGAGTGAATTCACCAAGGACTTAATATGTTAGTCCTAACAGAACAGCAGGAAAGGCCATTATGTCATCTGTTTCCAGGTGGGGGGGGGGGGGGAGAAGAAGAAGGACAGGGAAAGAATGTGAAGAGGAAAGAAACAGTAAGAAATAAGCCTCCACAAAGGGCATGTGATCTGTCTTGGAGTGAAAGCAAGACGAATCAGCTCCTGGAAAACCAAGTCTGACTATTCCTCAAAAACCATCATACAAAATCCTCAAGGCATTTCCCCTGTGCCAGGTTCTGTTGTAAAGGTTTCACATATGGTACTATCCCAGCAATACCATTAATGGTTAATAATTGCAGTGGCCCTATTTGCTGGGTCCTTAAACTTTATTGTAAATTTAGGGACAGAGTGCCACCCAAAATATCAGCTCATGGAATGTGGGTTACTTATCCACAGTGACACAAAATGCCTGCAGCGGAATATAACAACCACGTCATTAACCATACTGCTGGATGTAGCGAGCATCTTGTTGTTTGGGGCAGATTTCTACATGACAGGAGGGCACTAAACTAGGCATGGTGGCACATGCCTACAATCCCAGCACTTAGGGTTGGGTCAGAGGAAGCAGAAAGTTCAGAGTCTAAGGCCAGCCTGGGTGACAGAGCGAGAGTCTGTCTCAATAAAACCAGAAAGAAGGAAGGGAGGGACAGATGGAGGGAGGGAGGGAGGGAAGGAGTCTACTTGATCTACATTCTATCTCAAGCATCTGTCTTTCCTTTGCTGGACAACAAGAAGCTCACTGAGGAGCCAACGTCCTTTGTGAGTCACCCCTTGAGTGGCAGATCTTCCCTAGATCCAGAAGGAAGGGAACTAACACTTTCTTGGAATGATATCATTCTTGGCTATGTCAATATAATCTCCACAGGACCCTGAAAGCCACCCCTTTTAGTAGGACTTGCTGGACCTGCCTGGACTCCTCAGGTAAGGGAATGTCTGGTCCAGCCTCATATCTAGCAAGAGGACTGCATAGAATATGAGCAGAGATCAGACTGGTGAACAAGCAAACAGCAGGCTGTATAACCACACTGTCTCCCACTGGCTGGACTAAGGACAAGGAGTAGAACAGTTCTCAAGTTCCAGGAAATTAGTGAAGAGGGCTGATTCCCTCTGCCTCTTTCTTACCCAGTCACCATCCAAAGATTTACAATGCCGGTGGTTCAAATGAGACATGTCTCTTTGAGTTCTTCTCAAATTAACCTACATGAGTTGTCTAAGCAGACTTCTAGCAAACTCAACAAGGGAACATTTTCCTGTAAGTACAATGAACATATGTCCTTATTTCAGACGGAGGCAAAATACATACACAATGCAGTTTAATCTCGCTGTATCTGTTTAGGGAAGACAGCTTTAAGATTGGGAAATAAAAATGGCGCTTCTCCCATCCCTCCATACCAGTGCAATGGAGGGAGGGAGTAGGAAGAATCTGATTCTCTCTCCCAGTGAGTGGGCAGCATTGGTCTCCCACTACCCCATCTTTGCTCTGCACCTAAGGCAGCTACCAGATATGGGAGAGAAGAATCACAAAATCCCTAAGGCAGTGTGTCAAGCATAAACTTCTGCCTGAAGAATGCTACTCCCAAGAAACAGCTACCTGAGTTCAAAATACACTTTCCCTGATAGGGAAACTAGGGATGTAGCTCAGTTGGTAGAATTGTTGCCTAAAATTCACAAAGTTCTGGTTTTGGTTCCCAGAATCCTAAATAGCATGGTGGCAGAGTCTATAATCCTGATACTGAGGAGGCAGAGGCAGGAGGATCAGTACAAGGCAACTCCCAACTATGTAGTAAATTCATGACCACCTTGGAATACATCTAAAAAGGAGTGTCACTTGAATGGTAGACCATATTAATTTTGTATATCTATTAATAGTTTTAAAAATCTTATTCATATTAGGCCACAATTCACTTCTGTGTTGTCTTTGCTATAAACTCTGACTTTTTACCCTCTCAGTGTGTTACTCAGTTCTCTGGTTCTATCACAAAATATCTGAGGGAAAGTTTGCTTCACTTCATTGTTTCTGGGGCTTCAGTGCATGGTCAGGGTTGTATTTGAGGCAAAGACAGTGTAGGACATTAGTGCAGAAGCCCTTGGTACAAGAGAGGTACTCTCAAGGTGGTATGAGGTAGTGTTGCCAAAGCTCAGTAAACTAGGAATCCATCACAGCAGACATGACTAGTCTTTTGATACTTGCAACATGACTTTGTCATCTACAAAGTTCACACTCAAGAATCACCTCACAGGGTTACCCAAAAATTAAATAAAAATCTCTAATGTCTTAAGTAAATTTAAGATTTTGTTTTGAGCCACACATTTGGCCTGTGGACAACAAGTTGGACACACATGGATGTGTATGACAAGGTCCAAGTCCTCAGGATCTAGACACCTCCCAAAGGGCTCACCTCTGAATGTCAGTGCTCTGGAGATCAAGCCTTCCAAACAGGAGCTTCTGGAGATCCTTAGGTCCAAACCAATGCATGGTGTTGTTAAAATCTTACCCACCTTCCCCAGCTTCCCTTAACACACTGGAAAATTGTCAGTCACTGTGAATGCTCTCTTCCCTGAGGAGAATGCTCTTCCTCCAGCCCTTGGTCATGCGATATGGTTTCTGGAACTGATCACTTTGTTCCAGATGCTGAAATGGTTAAGAGTCTTGTGATCTGATGCTCGGTTTGAATCCTGGTTCTATAGTTATTAACTGTGAAATGAATAGAGAACGTGTGTTTACCCTTCCTAGTTTTTTTTTTTTTCCATTAGCAAAACAGAGTATCTGCCTTATAATATCATTGGGAAGAGCCAATAAAATGTTTATGAAGCTGGGTGTGGGAAGCCAAGGCAGGAGAATTGCCAAGAATTCAAGACCAACCTAGTTGACACAGTAAATACCAGACCCGCCAGAACCAGATAGCAAGACTTGTCTCAAAAGAAAAAAAAAAGTTTTAAAAAATATAAATTAACTAAATATGTACAAAATACATAGTATTAAGAATTTTAGATCCTGTCACTACATGTCCAGAGCGACTCCATGTTCCTTGTTTGTCACTTGAGTTTCCACTAACATCATCCAAAATGCAATATGCTTTCTTACCAGACATTACCTGTTCTCTCACTCAACAAATGTTTATCGTGTTCCTGTTCGGAGACTGTGGTGGAGGTGGCTTTTTAATAAGAAGGAAACAAAATTCTAGAGACAACACATGAGCACATCAGGGTATGAACCACTGAGAAGGTGATATTTAAGCAAGGTTTGAAACAAGGGAGTTGACGGTGGGTACTTCAAAAGAATGTCCCATCCATGTGCAGATGCTAAGACTGGCCTGGCATGGCTAGAGCAGGGTGGGGCAGAGGAGAGAGGAGAGAGATCAGGGAGGCCCGGATCATCTGGGGCACCCGTATAATGACTTTTGAAGCATAGTGAATGATCTGATCTGAATCTTCAAAGGCTGGTTCTGGGTGCTGCTTAGAGAAAAGATTCCCTCATGTTAACTCCTGCAGGCGGGAGTGAGCAAACTGAGAAAACGTTGCCGTGCTGTAGGGAAAGATGAGGGAACTCGGCAGAGGCATGAGGGTCGTGGGGCCGTGAAGGCCAGACTCCGAGTAATTTATTTTTCTTCTTCTTTTCGTTTTTCTTTTCTTTTGCTTTTGAGAAAGGGTCTCAGTATATAGACCAGTCTGGCCTCAAACTCACAGATACACACCTTCCTCTGCCTCTTGAGTCCTGGTGTTAAAAGCATACACCAATGATCCAGCTCTTGGGTGGTAGAGATGGGCAGATCTCTGAGTTTGAGGTCAGCCTGGTCTACAAAGCAAGTTCCAGGACAGCCAGGGCTACACAGAGAAACTTAATTAAATTTAATTTAAAACTTAATTTAATTTAATTAAAAATCTAAAAAAAAAAAAAAGCACGCATCCTGCTATCTCTGGGTAATGCAAAGTTTTTCTGGTGGATAAGGACAAAATCAGAGAGGCACAGGAGGTAAAAACTGCTGACAACCACTGTTCAGTTGTGTGCTATGGGCAAGACAGCCAGCTTCCAACGGACAATTCCAAACCCACAGCTTGTCGATGGCCGTGATTCAACTCAGAGAGCCATGACACAAACTGAAAAGACATGAGTGTGGGAAAAGAACTTGTAGAAAAGTGAAAGCTGACAGGGCTGGGAGGGAGAGAAAGAGGGTGGGGTGAGATCGACCAGAATAGATCACATACATGTAAGAAACTGTCAAAGAACAAACAATTAAAACTGTAATGAAAGAGAATTAGAAAGCATTTACAAATGACATTAATTAATTAGTTAATTAATTAATTAATTGGAAGCACTGCACTAGTCTTCAAAAGCCTGCACAGCAAGCAGCCAAATGCATCTAGTGAAAAGCACAGCTGACATTGTTGCTGACAAGCCAATAATAAATGGCAGTCTACGGACTGAGCTTCATGACCCAAAAACAGCGATGAAGGACTAGATGATACACTGGGGCAGGATGCTCACCTCTACCTTTGGCCGTGATGAAACATTAGGATTCGTTTTCTCTTCCAGCTTCAATGCCTTACACAGCATGCGTGAAACAAGAGTTCAGACACTAGATAGCAGGCAATGCAGTGAGCCCTGAGGATGCAGGAACAAACGAGAGCTTCCTACAGTGGCCAGTGTGCACTGGAGAGATCCTAGGCCACAGCACAACGAAGGGAAGTCGGCAGAGCCTGGATCTCCAGAGCGGAAGAGGGGAGGACCTAGGGCCGCAGAGACAAAACGGCTCCAGAGAGCTGCAAAGGTTCTATAGCTGGCCTTCTGCTGAGCAAATAGAAGTGCAGAGGAAACGCCCACCGCCGAGGGTCAAGAAGACAGCTTCCATAGTTGGAGAGAGTTCACAAAATACTGATAGCTTGTCTCTTTGTGGATGGAAACTACATAATAGAGAAGTACAGGGGTAACACCTTCGAGTGTGGGAGAAGAAGCAGGGACGGTTGTTCAACAAACAACGGGGAAAAAAAAAAGTGAATTCTGGGCCATAGGTAGTGTAGGATCCTGGAAGAACCTGTAATACGGAAGAGACCGGTGTTTGTGGGTAGGGGTGTGGGAAGTGGGGGGATATGGGAGGAGGCAGCACAGGGCCTTTTCTGGTTCCTTGGGGTTTTGTCAGTTATGTAGAAAACAGAGCATCAGCTGAGAAGAGTGAGAGGGAAGATGCTGAGGCCTGGAGAGAGGCGGAGATGTAGGATAGACGCTTCCAAGAGTGTAACAGAGGAAGGTCCCGGCCACCACGAACAGTTAGATGGTCATGAGTTTAAGTAAGGTTTCCCCTGCGTTCACATTTCTCCAGCCACACTCAGCTATACCTATACAGGTCTGAGCGTGCAAAGGCTAGTTCTACCTAGGTTATGAGTTTACTAAGTAACAGGAGAGGGGCCGGCAGCTATGCACCATAGCAGCTTCCTTGGATGAACGCCTCCTTTCCTGTGTTCTCTCCTCTAACTCTGTAGTCAGATGCTCTCCCCACTGTGCATTTTGTCTGTGCAGTTGGTTCTTTTCTATCTAAGGCCATTCTGACCGTTTATTTTATTCTATATCCATCACCCTTCCGGATTGTGCATTGAGCTTCCGGATCTTCTTCCTTATCACCCCCAGAAACACGGATCAGGACAAAACCAGGGGCAGTTAGCCCAGTGGTTCCCTCTCAAGACCTTTCCTTCAGTCTGATATAGCTGTCTCCTGAGAGGCTCTGCCAGAGCCTGACAAATATAGAGGTGGATGCTCTCAGTCAACCATTGGCCTGAGCACGGAGTCCCCACTGGAAGAGTTAGAGAAAGGACTGAAGGAGCTGAAGGGGTTTGCAACCCCATAGGAAGAACAACAATATCAACCAACCAGACCCCTCAGAGCTCCTAGGGACTAAGCCACCAACCAAAGAGTACACATGGAGGGTCCCATGGCTCCAGCCGCATATGTAGCAGAGGATGGCCTTGTCGGGCATCGATGAGAGGAGAGGCCCTTGGTCCTGTGAAGGCTTGATGCCTCAGTGTAGGAGAATGCCAGGGTGGTGAGGCAGGAGTAGGTTGGGGGGCCACACCCTCATAGAAGCAGGGAGAGGGGGGATGGGATAGGGGGGTTCCAGAGGGGAAACTGGGAAAGGGGATGACATTTGAAATGTAAATAAATAAAATATCCAATAAAAAAAGAAATAAACATTTATCCCAATATATAATAGCTTTAATAATAATGATACCTTTCCTTCGTTGAGTAAGCATTCATCTCTTTGTCAGTAGACTTGGTAAATATATCGAACCAGCTAAAAAGATTGAACCAGTCTTCTATTCTCCAGCCATGAATGTTGCCTATCCCAGCTACCATCAGTTTAAACCCCAGAATTTTTTCACAATGACATTATACAGGTTTTGAAATAAATGTCTGCTAAATCAAGGCCCTAGCACAGTTTAGCCTATCTGTTCAAAACAGTCATGTTTGTCATAACTTGTCTTTCCATACTTTTCTATCAGAAATAAATGTTGGTTTTTTATTTATTTAAAGAAGACAGCACTGATCTAAGGGTCAGCTATATCTGCTCAGAGGCATGACAGCTGTGATGGTCAATAACTGAAATCACTTTCCCCAGGGCAACTATGTACTGATCACCTCATGCTGGCTCTAATTTAGCCCAAGACTTCAAGTTACCCAGGAAACAGAGGCGTCAGGCTAAGGCTACAGGAAACCCTGCCAATTGCTTACCCAATCTCTCCCTTCACTTCTTAACCCAACGCCCAATTTCACCCTTGCAGGGGAGACGAGTAGCTAAAAATGTGTTAACCCTTTTGCTTCCTGGAGTACCTACCATCATTCAGGCTAGCAGAAAAATATTTGCATTCCTAATTCTTATACATAAAAACTGCTTCTTTCTTTGCCATTTTCTCTTTCTCCTGGCACAGAAGTAAATATGTCTTGGTGGTTATGACTGGACAAATGAGGGGCAAAAGCTACGTGTTAAGCCTGGGGCAGGAGACAGCAAGAGGCACTGGATGAATTCTCGGTGTGGTGGGTCTCTGCTGCAGGCCTCAGCTGCCTGCAGACTTCTCATGTAAAGACTACAGACTCCCTTTGGGCTAAGCCACTAATGCAGAGTTCCTGTCCCCTGCAGCTGAGCTGGTCCGTGCATTCATGGGTGGGAACTGGAAATCCGCCAGTCCCCAGAGCGGCTGAAGAAACGGCTGCTCTCTTCATCCTGCCTGCTCCATGGTCTGTCTCCCATGGTGTTTGTTTATTTTTTCATGAACGTTGATTTATTCCCCTTTCAGTGCCTTCTTATCTAATTACCATACCTGGTTTTTAAGCCAAGCGGTCTGCTAGCTAGGAGTTTCTGCTCTTGTAATTTTGTACACAGTTCGCTATGCCTTTCCAGCACTGTCATATGACATTCAGCTTTGCTCCTCTAATTTTCTGATCACTGCTAATCCTAGGGAGGAGTACCTGTTTAAGGTAACAGGCCATGCCAGCACCTGGCATCTCCTGCCAACCTGGTCGGCTATGTTCTGTAAGGATGGCTTGCTTCGGGAATATAGCTGACAACCACCCTCTGGGGGAGTTTTCAGCAGAGACTATGGGCAGACCAGAGCCAATAGCAGACATGGCAAGCATCACAGTGATCCTCAAGTCCAGCAGTGTGTGCTCAAAAGACAGGGTAGCCATCCTGCAGACCAAAGCTACGTAATCATTAGTCACTTAAACTCACTCACATTTCAGAAACCATAACTTGATCTACCATGGGTGGAAATTCCAGGACGCAAGGTGTGTGCGGTCCCTGTTTCTCCATTAGCATGCTCTGTGAAAGCTGGAAGACTTCTTGTGCTTCATTTTCTTCATCTGCGAAAGCAGGGAATTTGTGTCTATTTCCTCTTGAGGTGCAGAGAGGAACAATAATGGCAAAGCACTGTAGCGGGAGGACCTGCTCTGCAATCTGACTGTGACACTTACAGGTTTGTGTATCGGTTCATCTGTCGCTTCTCTCACTCGACTGCAACACGTTGCCGTGAGCTGACAGCTTAATGAGAGCAACCACTTCTTCGGTACTCTCTGAAGAACCTAGGGGACTGGCACAAATACCATGGTCAATAACCATAGCTGACGGGAAGGATCTCCCTGCTAAGTGGGTGGAACAACCCTAAACAAGCACTGATTGCCAGGATTCCTAGAGCCCTGAAAGCAGCCGGTGTGGACAGCCTGGTAAACAGGCTGCTCTGGCCGCATCAGGCTGGGGAATGACTAAACATTTCATTTCTACGGGCACAGAGTTTGTTTTCTTGGACAGTCATTTCCACCATCCGGTAAACACATAGTGCCCTTAATCCTTCATTTGTTCAGTCCATTGGGGATATAATAGACAGTAGCCATAAGATAGCCTGGGATATGAGCATTCATTCTGAGCATCACGGGCCTCAGGTTATGGAGAACAACTGAATTCTGTTAGAGTTCATGAGCTGTCCTAAGAGAGGTTTCAGTGGAGATATCTGTATTTAAAATCTGAATATTTGTATTTAAAATCTAAATATCTGTGTTTAGTATATGAATATTCAGCATATGAACTATTCATATTTTTGCCCTTTAAGCTTTCTATTACTGGTTATCACAACTAAATCAGGAGCAAATGCACAACGTAAAATAAAGATGAAGGCCAGAGGTCCTTAGCAACTCCTGTGATGAAACTTAATCGTGCCGGGAGCTATGAGGAAGGATTTAATTTTCAGGAGCCCTGCAGCCCACCATGTGTTCGGGCTTGGCCTTGATCTGCAGCCGGCGCTGTTTACTATGTGACAGACAGCTGTTCCCTCATAATGTTCCCTGGCCATTCCTGCACTACACACACCCACTGCCCTAGAGTAAAATAAGGCACTAGGAGAGACTGTAGCCAGCAGTAGCAGCAGTCTGAGGCTGGAAGGCTCAATGGTGGAACAGAACCGATCATTCCAGGCTCTCCCAAGGGACAGATAAAAATGCAGGCAGAAAAAGAAAAACCCCTGCTACAGTAAGACTACCACGAAACACTACAGTACCCTGCTCCACCCCAACCCAAAAAAAACTGGCTTGTACTTTCTATCATAGAGGGTCCCCTTTCAGCTGTTAGCATTTTTCCTTCACCTGCTGGGCTCTTTCTGAAATAAAGACACCAGCAGAACACACCACAGGGTGGCTTCTGATGAGAGTGTCTGTCTGAGGCGCACAAACCCCACCTGGCTCCCCGGTGCCCTTGCAGCTTGTACAGTCATTTCTGTAAATTATCCAGGACTTGTCACCTTGTCACCAGGCTGGACAGGCTCATCACCACATAGTTACCTACCTGATATTTTAAGTCTCTCTCTCTCTCTCTCTCTCTCTCTCTCTCTCTCTCCCTCTCTCTCTCTCTCTCTCTCTCTCTCTCTCTCTCTCTCTCTCTCTCTCTGTGTGTGTGTGATTCTAGTTTGCTTTAATTCTATATTGTTTGATTAAAACGAAGTTAAAGGTTTTAAATCCAAAATACAGAAAATCATCTTTTCCCTATTTTTTGGTCTGACACAGCATTTTTCTACGTAACCCAGCCTGGCTTCAAACTTGCAATCCCCCTGATTCTATCTCTCATAGCTAAAGTTACAGTTATATGCAGGCTACCAAATCTGACTAATGTTACCACTTCAGATGGAAAGAAGTCCAGTTGGCCATCTCTCAGAGAATGCCTGCTGCGCCGGGGAGGTTGAACCTTCTCCTGTTGCTCAAAAGATTATCGGTTTTGTGACCCTCTCGTGCTCCCTAACTTACTTTTTAAATGTTCTTCCAGACAAGCCCATCACACTCAAGGCAATGGATCCCTTCCCTAGTGTATAGGGACTAATATGATTGGCATCCTTTGTCTTCTAACAGAGGAGAGAGCGCATGCGCAGCAGTTCCGCGACCCGAAAGACGGTTCCTAGAGCTGACTGTATCATGGCTTCACCTCTCTAACACAGTCACTGCCTGCTTGGGTTACAGTTTCCCTTCGAACTCCCATTTTCAGAGCTGTGTGACCAACTTATGCCAAACTCGACCTGACTGACTTCAACACGGGAAGAGATATTGCTATTCTGTAAAAGACTATGAAATGTATCATACCAACGTGTTTTACAGGTGAGAAAACCGGTAGAAAAATGAAAAGCCTAGAGATGATTTTGTAGTTCAAGAAATCTCTTAACTCTATCTAGCTCCACGGGTGTGCTATGGACGCTAGGGTCACATTTTCAATTAAGAAAGAGACAGGGACACACAGATACAAACAGCCCATCCAAGGCAACTATGGAGTATGTCCTTCTGTAATGATCACTAACTCAATAGTGTTTATGCGGTGAATTAAACCTATGAATTAAAAATCTGAAGCATGCCTCTAATCCCAGCACTCAGGAGGCAGAGGCAGGTGGATCCTCTGAATTCAAGGCTAGCCTAGTCTACAGAGTGAGTTTCATGACAGCCAGGGCTACCAGAGAACCCCTGTCTTGAAAAACAAAAACCTGAGCAGTTTTATAAAGCTAAAGTTCCGATTGGTCTTGTTTACAGTCAAACAAGTAAGAAATACAGCTAGGCAAGCATACAAGAGGTCAGTGAAGAGGAGCAGGATGTTGTTAACCCCAAACCTGGAACAGAACGAACGTAAAGCTAGTTCCACGGGCATTCATGACGCCGGTCTTGACGTATTTTTAGCAGGACTTGGTGGGATCAGCTGCCTTGCCCTGCAGAGATACTTCTTTCTACTTCCTCACAGCCAAGGACTAGGACAATCACCCTAAAAGGACAGAGTGTGCACCAATACCATCACAAACACTAGACATTTTCTTCACCCTAAAAAATAAGCGCCTCCAGAAACGGAGAGTAAAGCCACTGGCGTGATTGGTGATTACTCCTACTACACAGAGAAGGAATCTGCCGGAGGATCTCTTAGCTGCCCCTAGCCATTCACGTCCACAGCTCTGGTGCATAGAGAACTTGCAACTCCATTTGACGGATTTCAAAGTACATGTGCCGCCCCCTGTGCACAACCAGTCAATCACTTTGCCCCATGGAAGGACACCTCAGTATAAACTTCGTAGTTATTTCAAGAAGGTCCACACCTCACAGGGACTCATTCTTAATTTATTACAGGTGCCATCGAGATGGCGTAACAGGTAAACGTGCTTGCCACCAAGCCTGACAACCTATGTTCAATATGCGGACCCCACCTGGTGGAAGGAGAGAACTGACTGACTCCCACAAGTTGTCCTGTGGCTCTCACACGTGCAACATGGCACCCATACACACTCATGCACACACACACTCACATGCGCACACACACTCACATGCGCTTATACACACTCACATGCACACACACTCACATGCACACACACTCACATGCACACACACACTCACATGCACACACACACTCACATGCACACACACACTCACATGCACACACACTCACATTCATACACACACTCACATGCACACACACTCACATTCATACACACACTCACATGCACACACACACTCACATACACTCACACACACTCACATGCATACACACACTCACATGCACACACACTCACATACACACACTCACATGCACACACACACTCACATGCATACACACACTCACATGCACACACACACTCACATGCACACACACACTCACATGCACACACACTCACATTCATACACACACTCACATGCACACACACTC
>CM052704.1:100663279-100721268 GCA_028551405.1 Uromys caudimaculatus | reverse complement strand
ATACATATACATATACATATACATATACATATACATATACATATACATATACATATACATATACATATACATATACATATACATATACATATACATATACATATACATATACATATACATATACATATACATATACATATACATATACATATACATATACATATACATATATATAAATAAATTGGGAAAGAAAGCAAGCAAGCAAGCTAGGTCTGGCGACACATAGCTATTCCACCACTTGGGAGGCGGAGGCAGGCATGTACAGTGTTTGAGGCTGGCTGGGTTTTGAGACGCTGTTTCCGAAGACCAAACAGGCTGGAGAGACAGAGGAACCAAGGTTCAGTTTCCAGCAGCCAATGCGGCAGCTCACAACAATCTGTAACTCAGTTCCAAGGAATCTGATGCCCCCTACCGGCCGTCACCAGCACATGCACATAGTAAACAGACATGCTAGCAGCCAAAGTGCTCATACAGATAAATGGTTGGTTTTGTTTTGTTTGTGTTGTTGTTGTTACTTAAAGCATCAAAAGGAAAACAAAACTATACAGAAATAATTGGGAGCTTTTGAACCAAGAAATAAAACTGACTGAATCCTTTAGAAATGTAGATCGGGCCGGGCAGTGGTGGCGCACGCCTTTAATCCCAGCACTTGGGAGGCAGAGACAGGCGGATTTCTGAGTTTGAGGCCAGCCTGGTCTACAGAGTGAGTTCCAGGACAGCCAGGGCTACACAGAGAAACCCTGTCTCAAAAAAACAAAAAACAAAAACAAAACAAAAAAAAAAGAAAAGAAAAGAAAGAAAGAAATGTAGATCGGGATGGCTGAAGAGACAGCTCAAAAATTAAACACATGTACGGCTCTGGCAGAAAGCCCAAGTTCCATTTCCAGCACCCACTTCAGACAGTTCACAACTGCCTGTAACTCCAATCTCAGGAAGTTCTCACGCCCTCTTCTGGCTCCCATGATTAACTGCACACTTGAGAGCGCACAAACACACACAAACATGTATATCGTATAAGTTTTAAATGATTTTCTAAACCAAGAAAAAAGCCACTGTCATAAGAAACAGATGGAAACCCCATCTGAGAGGTCAGGATTCTGAGCAATGAGGAAAAGAGCATCAATGAAACCATTTAAGGGCATTTTTTTAGAACCAAAAAAAAAAAAAAAAAAAAAAAAAAGAGTTCACACATAGAAAGAGCCACAGAAATGGGTATAGTAGGCAAATTGTTAAAATTTAAATTTCATATTCAATCACTAAGATTGAAATCATCCTTAGTGATTAAATAAGTTAATTAAATTATCGCATTCATGTAATTCAGCAATGTTCTATCTTCACACTCTTATGTTTATTGGTAGCTCATATACAAAAAGACAAAAACATTGAAGCATCTACTTGTACAGACATTGTTAATGTGAAGCAGTGCTGGTGGCGTTACAGAGACCGATACTAAAGTAATGCATAAACATTAAATATGTAAATAATATTTACATATTCATGAGTTCCCTATTATGTAACACCGATGTTTCGGTACTATTAAGTTCAACTTCAATCTTAAAATACTTTCTAATGGGACTGGAACATGGTTCTGTTGGTAAAGGGCTTGCCACTCAAGTATGAGGCCCAGAGCTCAATCCTCAACATCAATGTAAAAAAACCTGAGCACAGCATGGTGCACTTGTAATCCCAGCATTGGGGAGGCAAAGGCAGGCAGATCTCTACTTGGCGAGTTCCAGACCAGCAACAGATCTTATCATTTAAGAAAAAAAGGAAATAGTGTCTAGTGCCTGAGGAATGACACCCAAGGTTGCCCTCTGGGCTCCGCGAACACCTGCATACATACATAGCTACACACACACACACACACACACACACACACACACACGCAGTAATTAAAAAATAATTTTAAAAACACTTAAGTACAGCAGTACTTTTTAATACATGCTCAACGTAATTTTGTGATTGCTCATTTTTCATGAAAATACTAGCCACTCTTTACTTACTCATGAGAAATTTCAGAGTTTCATGTATAGTTCATCCAGCCCTAATGGACTATTTGGATTAGCAAAATGCAGAATTACAGGGAAAATACGAGAATGCACAGGCTTGTTTATCTTGTGGTTTTTTTGGTTTTTTTTAAGGAGTCTTTAACTCCAACGGAGCTTCTGTTACCCATAACCAAATGATTGAAGTCACAGTTTAACTGCAAACCAGACGAGTAGAAATAGTAGACTGTACATATAATACCTTCTTTCTTCATTCTTGCTTCTGGAAGGTGTGTCTTTCCTGACGATGAGTCATGCCTCGGACCCTGCAGCTCCGTTCCAGAAGGCCCTGCTTGTGGCTTCGGCTCACAGGGACGAGGCGTGCTGCCCACTTGTGACTTCCATGGCTGTGTTTAGGGAGGAACATTTCACGTTGCTTCCCTTCGCATGACTGCTCTGACCCCCGTGAAGACGGACATTACCGTCGCGGTCTCGCTGCCGCTGCTGCTGCGCCTTCTCCGGCTTACCTCTTGTATATTTTTTTCATCGTCAACATCATAGAACTCTTGTGAATAGTCCCCCAAAGCACAGGCTGCGCTCCATATTCTGGCAGCTACTACATCCCTACGGTCGTGGCAATGAGATAGACAAGTTTTCCTTTTCTTTCAAGACAGAATTTTGCCTAATTGTTAAAGTAATTGCTTTTTTAAAAAAGGTTTTTGAGGCAAGGTCTCATTCTATAGCCCAAGTTAACCTGGAACTTGCTTTGTAGCTTAGGCTGACCTTGAACTCGTGATGATTCTCACATCTCAGCCTCTCCATTGCTGGGAATGTGGGCGTGAACCATCAAGCTCATTTATAATAGTTATCTTAATTTTAAAAAATATTGTAGCATTTCCTAAAGTCTGTTTATATCGTTGCTTAATTTTTTTTGCATCCTCTAAGTTTTTATCTCTGTATATTCCTTTTGCTTGTTGCCTTAGTCAGGGTTTTATTGCTGTGAACAGTCACCATGACCAAGGCAACTCTTATAAGGACAACATTTAATTGGGACTGGCTTACAGGTTCAGAGGGTCAGTCCATTATCATCAAGGTAGGAGCAGGGCAGCATCCAGGCAGGCATGGTGCAGGCAGAGCTGAGAGTTCTTTGTCTTCATCTGAAGGCTGCTAGTAAAAGACTGATTTCCAGGCAGCTAGGATGAGGGTCTTAAAGCCCATGCCCACAGTGCCACACCTACTCCAACAAGGCTACACCTCCAAATAGTGCCACTTCCTAGGCTAGGCATGCTCAAACCTCCATAGTTAGTTTTCTAAAACATAAACATAAGTATTGAGTTAGGTTCTCTAAAAAGATATTTTGCCATATCTGACCAAAAGTTGCAAGTGACAACTTATACAAAATTATATAGAAGTGGGTGCCTTTTCTTCTCTGTGATCCCAATAACAAACTTATGGTTTAAACAATCATGAAAGTGAATTTGTGGGTAGATTTCTCTTAACCTGGGCCTATATTTGGCTAATTCAGGGTACAGCAGTGACACCTAGTGGAAGTTTGGGTAATTTTCCATAAAGAATCATTTCACTATGAAAGAATTCTACTGGCTTTGCTTGGTTTGACAGCTGGCTTAGGGTTTTGTTTGATTTGATTTAGGATTTTGTTGTTTTGGTTTGGTTTGGTTTGGTTTGACTTGGCTTGTCTTGTCTTGGCTTGGTTTGGTTGAGAAAAGGTCTTTGTGAAGCTCAGAATAGAATAGAACTCAGTTCAAGTTGGCTTCAAGTGCTGGATCCTTCTGGAGTCCTGTGATTACAGGTATGGGCCACCACACCCAGCCAAACTGTGTAAAGAGATGAAATGTGTGTGGACCTTGTTGACTGACCTGATGCTTAATGTTTGTCTCATAAGCAAATGAATGAATGTATAGAGTTCGCAGAACAGAAAGAATGAGGGGCTGGCAAGATGGCTCCGTGGGTAAAGGTGCCTGTCACCAGGCCTCACCCCTTGAGTTCAATCTCCAGGGCCCACACAATCGAACAAGAGAACCCACACTTACAAGCTGCCCTCCGACCTCCTCAAGCACGCTTTGGTAAGAGTGTGCACATTCACACATAAATATTTTTTTAAATTAACAATAGCAAAAAACAACAACAACAACTCAATACTCAGTATGACAATCATTTATTAATGATAAAAAATGAACATTTTTAATGGCGTTGAGACACAGGTGTAGCCTGTGCTTCAAATTTAGCTCCTGTTGTTTCCTGCGATAAGACTTGGTAAAGGAAACAGAGTGGAGACTTGAACCACCAGAGATAAACATTCTCAGAGAAAGCCACTGTTCCTCCTCCTATTCCCGGGCATCTATGAAAGGTTTCTAAAGGGAGTAATAATACTTGCTGTGATAAAGCACAATGAGAAACTTAGATGGCCTCCCTGGAGTTTATATGCAAATATGGTGGCAAAGAGGAAATTTAAAAGCTATGCTATCCCGGTATTCTTATTTCCCCTTTGCCACTGTGACACTGGGTTTGCCAGATGTTTGATTAAAACCAGCATGGGAGCAAGGACCTTATATGTTAGGGGAAAGACAAACAGTGCAGTGTAGGACCAGCTTGTTATTGTCTAAATAGTCTCATCATTGTTCCTCCCAAACTAATTTAGAATTGCTGACTCGACATAGGACTCCCCTGCTTGACTGGACTAGAAAACCCAGTAATGTGAAAAGACACCGCTGTGGAGAAATGGCTCCAAGCTTCAAGGACTCATGCAGGTTACTTCTAGACACAAATCTGCTACAGACATCAGGACTTAAAATGGTGTGGAAAATAAACATAAGAAGCTGTCAGCCGGGCAGTGGTGGCGCACGCCTTTAATCCCAGCATTTGGGAGGCAGAGGCAGGTGGATTTTTGGGTTCGAGGCCAGCCTGGTCTACAGAGTGAGTTCCAGGACAGCCAGGGCTACACAGAGAAACCCTGTCTCGAAAAACCAAAAAAAAAAAAAAGAAGCTGTCTTCATTTCTTTCCAGTTGATGTAATAAAATTCCATGCCCCCCCCCCCAAAGCAACTTAAGGGAGAAAGGGCTAATTTCCATTTACAGCTGCAGAGGGATGCTATCCATCCTGGTGGGATGGGACAGGGTCAAGAGCAAGGCTGGATGGTCATGTCACATCTGCACCCAGGATGCAGAGTGTGAACACTAAGTAGGTATGGAAATTTACTATTTTATAAGCTTTCCAAAAGTTGCATTAAAAAAAAAAAAAAAAAAAAAAAAAAAGAGCTGACATCGAGTTACTCTGCATGGCAAGGATAATACCCCTCCTGTGGTGCTTTGTATATGCTTAGCCAGGGGGTGGCATTATTAGGAGCTGTGGCCTTGTTGGAGTAGGTGTGTCACTGTGGACATGGGCTTTAAGACCCTCATCCTAGCTGCCTGGAAGCCAGTATTCTGTTAGCAGCCTTCAGATGAAGATGTAGAACTCTCGGCTCCTCCTGTACCATGTCTGCCTGGATGCTGCCATGTTCCTGCCTTGATGATAACGGACAGAGCCTCTGAACCTGTAACCCCAATTAAATGTCCTTAAAAGAGTTACTTTGGCAGGCAAGACCATAGAACTGAGCATGAGGTCCCCAATGGAGGAGTTAGAGAAAGGACTGAAGGAGCTGAAGGGGTTTGCAACCCCATAGGAAGAACAACAGTATCAACCAACCAGACCCCCCAGAGCTCCCAGGGACTAAGCCACCAACCAAAGAGTACACATGGAGGGACCCATGGCTCCAGCTGCCTATGTAGCAGAGGATGGCCTTGTCAGGCATCAAAGGGAGGAGAGGCCCTTGGTCCTGTGAAGGCTTGATGGATGCCCCAGTGTAAGAGAATTCAAGTATGGGGAGGTGGAAGTGGGAAGGAGGGAGGAGGAACACCCTCATAGAAGCAGGGAGAGAGGGGATGGGATAGGGGGTTTCCAGGGAGGACCAGGATAACATTTGAAATGTAAATAAAGAAAATATCCAATTAAAAAAAAAAGTTACTTTGGTCAAGGCATCTGTTCACAGCAGTAAAACCCTAACTAAGACACCTCCCAAAAGCCATTTAGGGCAAAAAGTCTGGGGGGTGGGGTGGGATACTTTCCTTCAAGCTGTCAGTCAAGGGAGGTCCCAGAGACTCCTCCTCCCCCACCAAAAACAAAAACAAAAAGCAAACAAACAAACAATACAAGCTTTGGCATTACTCTTGGTTGCTCACCAGAGCTTGGTGGTAAGGCCCTATTGTTGATATGACACACTTGATAGCAAGACATGCAGCCTGTGATCTTTCTGCTGGCTAACTTTCCTAGTGCCAGAAGATGCTATGCAGCCTGCTGAGGGAGAAACACAATCAACAGCTTTACGCTGTGAACCCTGTGAGCTACACTAGCAACAGACCTGGCAACATGTGCAGTAGGCCCAGTGGTGCACTGGCGGCATGGTAAAGGAGGTAACCAACCACGTTTTATTGGACTTAAAGCCTGCTCCATTGAAAGGAACCCATGACTGGTTCTGCAAACCTGGCCAAGAACCCACAGTTGTGGAGGTCCTAAGTCCTAAGGAAGAACCTATTACTATTATATCACTGACTGGACATGTCACCAAACAACCTTCTAAATGATTATCTCTATACCCACTGATTAACGTAGCTCTCAGCACAGAAGCTCCTGTATGCAACGGACAGCAGTTAATAGAGACACACAGACACTCAAGGAGCAAAGACTCAATGACTCATCTTAGCCCTAAATGCACCAGCTATACCACATTCTCTTCCCAAAAGCTTTACAGAGCAATGCAGAAGAAAGTACAGAAAGCCTGTAAGAGACAGAGATCAGGGAGGATTGCTGTGTAACTGTGTCTCCTGAGTAACAGAGCCATTGCATGCATGGACTCACAGTAGCTATGATTACCTGCCCAAGACCTATACAAGATATCTTAGTCAGGGATTCCATTCCTGCACAAACATGATGACCAAGATGCAAGTTGGGGAGGAAAGGGTTTATTCAGCTTATACTTCCATGCTGCCATTCATCACGAAAGGAAGTCAGGACTGGAACTCAAGCAGGTCAGGAAGCAGGAGCTGATGCAGAGGCCATGGAGGGATGTTCTTTACTGGCTTGCTTCTCCTGGCTTGCTCAGCTGGCTTTCTTATAGAACCCAAGACTACCAGCCCACAGATGGTACCACCCACAAGGGGCCCTCCCCCCTTGATCACTAATTGAGAAAATGCCTTAGTGCTGGATCTCATGGAGGCATTTTTTCAACTGAAACTTCTTTCTCTGTGATAACTCCAGCCTGTGTCAAGTTGACACAAAACCAGCCAGTACAATTGACCCCTTGTCAACTTGACACACAAATACATCACTATTAAGCCTCAACCCTTACTTTCTTATTCATCCCCAAGAGCTAAATAACTTTAAAAGTCCCACAATCTTTGCAGATTCTTACATATTAAAATTTCAATCCCTTTAAAAATATCCAATCTCTTAGAATTCAAAGTCTTTTTACCATTAGAAGTCTCTTACCTGTGGGCTCCACTAAAATACCTTCTTCCTTCAGGAGGAAAAATGTATCAGGGCACAGTCACAATCAAAAGCAAACTCAAACTCCAACCATCCAATGTCTGTGATCCACTCATGATCTTCTGGATTCCTCCAAGGGCTTGAGTCACTTCTCCAGCTCTGCCCTTTGTAGCACACACCTTGTCTTCTAGGCTCCAGGTGCCTGTACTCCACTGCTGCTGCTGTTCTTGGTGGTCATCTCATGGTACTGGCATCTCCAAAACACTGCTATCTTCCCCTGCAACTAGGCCTTACCAACAGCCTCTCATAGGCTCTCTTCATGGTGCCAAACCTCACCTCCTTTGCATGACCCCTTCAGTCCTGGGCCATCAATTGCAACTGAGGCTGCACCTTCACCAATGGCCTTCCCTGGCCTCTCACAGTGCCCAGTCTCAGCTGCTCTTCATGACTCCTTCATGCCTTCAAAACCAGTACCACCTGGGTGACTCTTACACATTACCAAGTCCAGCCACAGCCTCTGTGCTCTCAGAAAACACTTCTCAGAAGATTTCACCTCCATGATGCTGGTCTCTTCCCAATCACCACCAATTCCCCAGCTCCAGCTAACCAGCATCAATAGTCCCAGTAATGCAATGGTTTTCCTTTAGTAGTTCTGGTATCTTGTTAATCACAGCTGATTCCTCAGCCCCAGCTAACCAAAACCACAGAATCTTCACAGTCAAAATAGCAATGGCCCTGATAAGAGTCTTTAATCTTCCCTCTGAAATTTCACAAACCAGACCTCCATCTTCTGCACCGTTCTCAACATTATCTCCCAAGCTCCTACACAACATCACATGTGGGGCACTGGTCTGTGACAGGCAATCCGACACCTGGTTGAGCAAAGGCTGAAAATTCTGAGAGACCCCGTGGAATAGTCACGAGGGACCATATTATATTTTTAGCCAACGCTCCCGGAAGACTCCTGTAAAATCAGCCACAGCTCTCACAACCTCTGTATAGAGAGAAGCCTGCCATGTGAGATTTGTCACATAGAAAGCAGCCTTGACCCCTCCCATAAGCAAATGTGGCACTAGAGAGCCCCCAGACCTAGCCAATAGAAAGTATCGATTGCCAAGCCCCTGCCCCCTTCCCAAACAGTATAATAGAAAGCCCCACCTGCATAGCTCTCTCTCTGTGCATCTCTCTGCGTCTCTCTGCCTGCACCGGCTCTCTGCCTGTCTGCTCTCTGCACTGCTCTCTATACTGCTCTCTGACCACCCCTGCCTGCCAGCCTGCTCCATCCCCACTTCTGCCCGCCATCCTAAAGGAATAAAGCTGCAAACTACTCCAGTGTCCAAGAGCCTTTGTTCCACGAGCTATAAACACTTCGGCCCGCAAAGAGACTCACTCTCCAGGCCTAGCGGTGGGGCGTGTGCCGACATCGGCTGTGGGTCTCCCGGGAACCGCCAGATGTCTCCCGCACTCTGTAGGCTGGCTAGCCTCTCTCGGGTTTAGCCCCAGGCCAACTCAGCAGGGCGGCCAGCGCTGAGCGACTCGGTCCAACAATCACACAGAGCTCTTAACACCGAATGGATCTTCTAGCCCAAAGTTCCAATGTCCTTCCACAGGTCCGTCCCCCCCCACTACGCTGGTACCAATTTGTCTTAGTCAGGGTTTCTATTCCTGCACAAACATCAAGACCAAGAAGCAAGTTGGGGAGGAAAGGGTTTATTCAGTCTACATTTCCACATTGCTATTCATGGACAGGAACTCAAGCAGGTCAGGAAGCAGGAGCTAATGCAGAGGCCACGGAGGGATGTTCCTTACCGGCTTGCCTCCCCTGGCTTGCTTAGCCTGCTTTCTTATAGAACCCAGGACTACCAGCCCACAGATGGTACCACCCACAAGGGGCCCTCCCCCCTTGATCACCAATTGAGAAAATGCCTTACAGCTGAATCTCATGGAGGCATTTTCTCAACTGAAACTCCTTTCTCTGTGATAACTCCAGCCTGTGTCAAGTTGACACAAAACCAGCCAGTACACAAGACCACGTCAAACTACATTCCAACAACGATGGAGGAGCTGAAGAAGCCCTCCCCATAGCTGAGGAGCTATCGGCAATTAAAAACTGCTGCAGGAGAATTATTTTCTCTGGGTGTGTGGCCCCGGTAGGTTTCCTGTGCTTCAGTGGATCATCCCATATCCATGTACTCACAGGCACCCCTAAGTAGATTCTGTGGGTTACATTCAGGGGGAGGAGGAGGGAGTGGAGGCAGAGGAGGCCTGGAATTGGTAGACATGGAGAAGGCTACTGGAGCAACTGAAGGGCATACTAGGGAGAGGTGGATATGCTCAAAATACGTTGTGTGCATGAATGACATTCTCAGAGAATGCATTTTAAATACTACATTAAAATAAACCTCACGGCCCTCCCCAGTGACTTATCCCAACCAGGATCCCCCTCCCAAAGGCTCTACGACCTTCCCACCCTCACCACCAGTGGGGGCCAAGTGCCACACATGAGCCAATGGGAGACATTCCACAATCACACTACAACAGAGGTCACTCTTAAAAGATTTGAAGTAATGGGAAAGGTCTAATGGGGCCTAATCATGTAAGCCCTTCTTTAATCAGACGCATTAATCAGTGGAACAGGGGTCTGGACTACAATAACAGATCGGCCAGCTGCAGCCCGTCTAGGGCCCCATTTGGTATACAATCTGTGAGCTAGGGTAAATTTATAAAGTTGTAAAACAAAAGGAAGAAACAAAGAGACAAAGAGAGAAAGAAACAAAGAAAGAAGAAAAAAAAAGAAACAAAGAATATGTGACAGATTTGTCAATGGCAAGCCTACAATCCTATCTAGTCTTTGATAAGAGGTGTTTGCTGCACCCGCTCTAGGAAAAGAGCCAACAGTCGATGAAGTCATAGTCTAGAAAAGCATCTAAAGCAAGAAGAGGAAGAATGACAACAATTCCTGCATTTTAACCACATAATGACAGCCTGCAACTGGGTTATATTACATGATATTGTCTCATTTAATGACCACAATAAAAAATCCCATGAGACAGTTGTTGTCAGCAGTTAACTGACAACTGAAAAAGCTAGCTACCCAGATCATGCAAATAGTCAGATCTGTGATTAAAATGCAGGTGCCCTGCCCACTCCATCCAGGCACAGGCCTGAGAATGGGAACAGCAGGGAGAGGTAGGTGTCCTGAGAAGTGTAAAAGCACAGCTGGGCATGGTGGTGCACACCATCAATCCCAGCACTTGGGTGACAGAGGCAGATGGTCTCAGTGAGTTCAAGGCCAGCCTGGTCTACAAATCAAGTCCAGGACAGCCAGGGCTATTACACAGTGAACCCCTAGCACAATGTGCTAAGAGAAAATAGGAGCTTCTTGGGGGTATTCAGGGAAGACCCTTGGACCAAACTGGGCCCTAAAACCTGAAAGATAGGAATAATCTAGACAGTTGACCCTAAAGAGTACAGCAGCCAAGCTTGGATCAGTCTCAAAAAAGAACCTTCAAGCACATGTGGGAATAGTGAGTGGACCCAGGAAATAGGACAGAAATGGTCATAAAGGGGAGAGGCTACATAGAGAGGAATACAAAGATGGCTCACAGCCAGCTCAGACAGGATTTACGAAGAAAAGTAAAGAGGGACGTTGAACAAATAAGAATGACTGAACATTTGCAACTAGACGGTTGTCACAGCCATCCCTGTGCTCAGGGGAAATGAGCCTCACAAGCCGCAGCGAATGAACAGGAGGCAGGAGAGTAGATTAGAACGTGGCTGACAATAATCCAGAGTGGAGACAATGAAGATCGGAGGTACCATACAGCATGGGGGGAGGGGGGGGTGCATTGCCAAGATGCCAACTACAAAACACCTGCGCAAAGAAAGAGGAAAGAGGTAACTAGCCTGTCAGGCTGTATGCCTCTGGCTTTTGTTCCCTGACAGCGCCATGAGCACACACATACACACGCGTGAGTTTTACTAACTTTAAGTCCCACGTTGGTACTCTGGAGAAAATCATCACTTAATATTTATTTTAATGGGATTTCGCCTAAATAAGATGTCAATACCTTGCAGTTGAGTGGGGAGGCAGAGAGGACAGGGCCACACTGTGTGATTCACTAGGTCTAAACATTACAGGAAGAGTCCCCTAGGAGTTGTGATCTGTAGCCTAACGAACAGCTCACAGGTCCCAACATGCAGGTCTTGGTTGGTGTACTGGCTGGTTTTGTGTGTCAACTTGACACAAGCTGGAGTTATCACAGAGAAAGGAGTTTCAGTTGAGAAAATGCCTCCATGAGATCCAGTGGTAAGGCATTTTCTCAATTGGTGATCAAGGGGGGAGGGCCCCTTGTGAGTGGTACCATCCCTGGGCTGGTAGTCTTGGATTCTATAAGAAAGCAGGCTGAGCAAGCCAGGAGAAGCAAGCAAGCCAGTAAGCAGCATTCCTCCATGACCTCTGCAACAGCTCCTGCTTCCTGACCTGCTTGAGTTCCAGTCCTGACTTCCTTTCATGATGAACAGCAGCATGGAAGTGTAAGCTCAATAAACCCTTTCCTCCCCAACTTGCATCTTGGTCATGATGTTTGTGCAGGAATAGAAGCCCTGACTAAGACAGTTGGATAGCTTGGTAGGTTTGTTGCTTCAAAAGCTCAAGTGCCCGTTCACAAGGGAAATAAGAGAAATGGAGCTTGCTTCTCCTTCACCAGTTAAAGTTTAAACAACCCAGATGTCCCTCAGCAGAGGAATGGATACAGAAAATGTGGTACATTTACACAATGGAGTACTACTCAGCTATTAAAATCAATGACTTCATGAAATTTGCAGGCAAATGGATGGAACTTGAAAATATCATCCTGAGTGAGGTAACTCAGTCACAAAAGAACGAACATGGTATGTACTCACTGATAAGTGGATATTAGCCCAAAAGTTCAGAATACCCAAGTTTCACTTTACAGTAACCGCTGGACTGAGAGTGAGGTCCCAGATGGAGGAGTTGGAGAAGGGACTGAAGGAGCTGAGGGAACTTGCAGCCCCATGGAGGGAGCAACAGTGTCTACTGGCCTGATGCCCCTGGTGCTCCTGGAGGCTGGACCACCAACTAAAGAAAAGACATCGAAAGACCCATGGCTCAGACTACATATGTGGCAGAGGAGGGCCTTGTTGGCCATCAGGGTGAGGAGAGATCCTTGGGCCTGAGGATGTTAGAGGCCCCAGTAAAGGGGAATGTCAAGGGGGGAAGATGGGAGTGGGGCGGCAGGTGGGTGGGAGGGGGAATACCCTCACAGAGGTGGGGGAGGGAGAGGAGATAGGGGGTTTCCAAAGAGGAGACCTGGAAAGGGGGAAACATTGGAAATGTAAATAAAGTATCAGAAAATTTATAAAAAAGAAAGAAAGAAAGAAAGAAAGAAAGAAAGAAAGAAAGAAAGAAAGAAAGAAAGAAAAATAAAAACCCTGTCTAAAAAAAAAAAAAAGCCGGGCAGTGATGGCGCACGCCTTTAATCCTAGCACTTGGGAGGCAGAGGCAGGCGGATTTCTGAGTTCGAGGCCAGCCTGGTCTACAGAGTGAGTTCCAGGACAGCCAGAGCTACACAGAGAAACCCTGTCTCGAAAAACCAAAAAAAAAAAAAAAAAAAAAAAAAAAAAAAAGATGCCGACAAGATCATTGTACCAAGTGATGACAGGAAATGCTAACAAAGCGGCCCAGTGATGAAGTAGAACTGTGTTCTAGGCGTAGGTGGGGAAAGTCTGGCTTGGCTTTCTGTTGCTATAGAAGCTGAATACTCTGAAGAAGTGAGCTTTATACATTCAACTCTCTGTATTTCAACTTCCTTTCCTGAGTAGAAACTTCTTTAGAAAATGTGACTCGGGTTTTACTCAGCCGTAGAGAAAAGTGAAGCTATATCATTTCCAGGAGTATTGATAGAATTGAAGATTATCAGATTAGGTGGAACAAACCAGACCAGAAAGACAGACATCACATGTTCTTTCTCATATATGGAACCTGGGTCATATAGCTTTACATATGTGTGTGGGTATAACATGCAAACAGAAGGTACTATGTGGGAAGAGAGGAGACGAACAGGAGGCAGGGGGACAATGGGGAATGAGTAAGTCAAATATATACTTCACCATAGTGTCACTATAGGGCCCACTACTTTATATAATAAATACATACTAATAAAAATATCTTTAGTGCTACTCATGAACTGAGGATATAACCCAGCACTAGAGAGCTTGCCTAGTGTATGAACAGTCATTTCAGCCTGGTGGCTCACACCTTTAATCCCATATTCAGGTGGCCAAAGAAAGAAGATCAGGAGTTCAAGGCCAGCCTGGGTTACATAGTGAGTCTGAAGCTAGCCTGGGCTACATGAGATACTATCTAAAAAGAAAAGCTATTTGCTGTGGTCATTTTTATGTATTATTATTATTACTAATTAGTGCACAAGAGTGGGTTTCATTATGGCATTTTCATATACATGTATACATTTTGCATATGTATATACATGAATATATATGTATTTTATCTCTTAAGCATAATCTGGGTCTCACTGGTCAGACAGGTGTTGAGTTCATCTTTAAATCAAGAGACCAAAGCCAGAACATAGGATATGGTTCCGTAGAGAAATGCTTTCCTATCTTGCACAAGGTCCTGGGTTTTAGCTCCAGAATGATACATAAACACAAATTAAAATATTTTGTCTTCTTTTTAGATCGCCTAAATCTTCTACCTGTTATCAAAATCAAGCATACAGTGGAGCTGTTACACTCAGTGTTCAAATACTCCAGAACTGCTCACACCCAAGGAAGAGCCAGAGAGACTCTATAAAACATAGAGCTGAAAGAATGGAGTGGGGACACAAACCACAGACAAGATCCACACTGGCCATGGGCAAGGTAGTCATGGAACGGCCATGGCGTGCGGAGCAGCTGCAGAGCAGGCGCTTGCAACTGAGGTTCCGCTAGCCGTAAATCTGCCCCAGGCCAGGGGAGTGGACATCTACATCGTGATGGCTGGACAGTCACAGTCTACCCACCGGAATGTGTTCAGGATTGGTAGGTGTTACAGAATAAGGGTGCCAACCGATGTGAGTGCCCCCATGCCAAAAGAATGACGAACGGCAGAGTTCGTCTAGTCGAGTAAGGCGAGGCAGGCCAGCTTCCATCGGGGCGAGCCTTGTTGGAGACTCCTATGCTTTTCTTCCAGGCTTTCTTGGCTGTTGATTCTGGTCAATTTCAGTAGTATGTATGGGCTCCTTTCTATCCCAAGACTGCCTCTGAGTTCCAAACCCCACTGCCCTGAAGGCAGGAGACACTACCGAGCCCACACAGAATGTTCCAGGAAAGGAAGCAAGCAAAGCAGTTAGATGAGCTCTTCGGGACCCTTCTCCGTTACTCTCTGAACACCACTTATTGTGCTTCGTGGATTTATAACGCAGCAGTTATGTTTCAATTTCTCCTGTAAAGCTAGCTGCAGAGAAAAGCCATCAATTAAAACAGACAAAAGGAGACCGCAAATTACTTTACCAGTTACCTCCAAGCTGACAGTCTATAGATTATAACCAAATTTCGAAGTGCTTTGCTGGTCAGTTTTGTTAGCCTGTAGCTCATAAGTATCTGTGCAAAGGCCTAAGGCAGGTGATGTTTTCGGCCCCAGTCCAGAGTTTAAAATTTGTAAGACATAATGTAAGCTTACCTACAGTTTTATGAGAATTTCAGCTTTTGGGGGTTCTGCCTGTATGCTGTCATTCTTCATTCCCACTGAGCACATTTCTGCTCTGCTGGCCTTTCCCACATACACTTCCCACCATCGGCATCATCTACCCTGACTTATTTATAAGCTGCTGTCAAGCTCACACCAGCCTGCCTCACGGCACACCAAACTTAATCCCCACCGCATCCTTGTCACTGCGGATACGGAGCTTTAAGAGGCCCTGGGTGGGTTTGTTCTCCAGGGGAGATGTTCTGGAGAGACAGAAGGGGTTGGAGAGTGGATTTGGGATCAGTTTCTGGCAACGAGGCTTCCCAACGAGCCATTCCACACCAGGGATGCGTCTGCAGCACAAGACTGCAGGCATGTCTAGTGGTGTGCAGTAGGCAGGACTGCCCGCAGAGACGGATCGGGGACCCCTGGACACCAGCAACAGAGCTTGTCCTATCTCTTCAAAATGCTGTCAAAAGGTATCATTGTCAACTGATGATGGGCTTCTGGGGGTGGGGGACAAGTAATGTCACATGCACATCTAGGTAAGAAGCACGGAGAGAAAGACTCCTCTCCACAAAACTCGGCCTGCTCCTAGTTCTGATTTTCCTGATAGCTAGCTGGGTGGCCATGTTACTTAGCATCTGTGAGTCCCACCCATACTGCTGTGAGAAAGAAGAAGGCTCTGTCTCAGACTCTAACATTACCATGGGCCTATGATCAGGGTGTGTCTGGTAGCCGTCACACAGATGTGGCTCTTCTTCTAAAGCTGCTTTTGCCTAGTCCTATCTCTAATCAGGCCAAGACCAGAGGTTTACATTTGGTAGGATTACCACAAGACACAGAATAATTGTGTGTCATCAGAAGTCAAAGCGTTTGGAAGAAAAAAAAAAAAAAAGAACAATTTCCCCCCAACTAAATTAAATCTCACCGTTCCAAAATAATAAGATGCTATAGAAAGAAAATATCAACACCACCACAAATCAACATCTGAGGAACAGCCCAGAAAACATCTGGAAAATAGCATTAAAATGAACCTCAAGATAAAATATTTGATTTCCCACTCACTGATGTTACTAGCTGCAAAAGCAGTTAAAGACATCAGCCGAGGGATATTTTTGGCATGGGATGAACAGCAAGAAAGCCAGCTGTTTGCACTTGCTGTGTAGCCAGTGCCAACACACACAGTGGAACCCACAGTCTGCCAAGCATGGAGAGCAAACCACACAGTGCGGTGGAAAGGGTCCTGACCTGGCTGGGACAATCCACCCGGCTGCCGGAACTAAACGACAGGCAGATGCTGCTGCAGCGCACTTACGGGGAAGTGTCCTTATGAAAAGTGTTTCCTTGCTGTATATTCGTTCATTTACTTTTACTGGAATGTTATACTGTGGTCTGGAAAGAACTTCTATTCCAGACAAGGGTTCCTCTAAACCATAACAGATGTTGAAAAACTCCATGAAACCAGCCCCAAAAGGGAAGGGGTTGGGGGTTTCCAGGAAGACTATAGCAGTGAGAGATAAGAGGCCACAGCTGAACAGACGTGAGGAGAGGGAAGCAGACAGGTAAGGTATGGGGCTACACAGTGGGCACTGGTGGCATGTGTGAGGCCCTGGTTTGATCTCCATATAGAAGGGGAGGAAGAGGAAGAAGAAGAAGAGGAGGAGGATGCTGAATCAAGCTTATGCCAGAGCCATGTCATATGTATCTACTCAATCCGTACTTCAGAGGGACCAGAGCAGGCTGAGGCCATAGCTTAATGTTAGAGTGTTCGACTAGCAAGCATGAGGACCTAGGTTCAATTCCCGGCACTGTAAATTAGTAAATAAATAGAAGGGAAGTGCAATTTTTAAAGGGGGGGAGGCATATTTTGATAAAAGACTAAGAAAGTTTTGCGAGACCGAAGGAAAGAGAGTGGGCAGTATGTTTCCTTGCGATGTTACAAAGGTAGCCATTAAAATCAGCAAATTTTTCTGATTTAGAAAGAGAAGGCAATCATTTCATTCAATGAGCAATTGATGATCTCCTCATATGTATAAAGAAAGATTTGCATCTGGGAGTGGGGACAATAGTGAACAAAAAAGCCACGGCCTTTACGAAGGGCACGTTATCCAGGTAGCCATCACCAGTGACCATCAATGAAAACTGAAAGTGTCTGTAGAAAAGGCATTCCTTTCCCATTTTCACAGTGGAGAAACACTGTGAATATGTAAGCATCTATTCACCCCAGATTAGGCACAGATGACAGATCAAAGAAATGACTCCAGCCACATCTAGTTTAGAGAACATTGGTTTATTTACATTCCTCACAGAAGCATGGGTGACTCCAAGTAGCTTTGCTACAGAATAGCCCACCCCAGTGTGGGCAATGACGCATAAGCTCTGAATCTCTAGAGCTCCTTGCCTGACCTACATGACTATTGGGTCAATGGGAGGGTCCCCTTTTCCAGCCATTGCTGTTTACATAATCTTGAGGGTCCCTGTGAATCTTGTAACTTAAGGAGTTTCCTGAACCTTGTAAGTTTCCTTTATTTCCTGAATCCTGTGGAAGCCCTCTACTCCCTAGGAAGGAGTGCTTCAGCTCAGAGAAAACAGGTGCTCAACAATAGCTCAAGCTGGCCTGGAGCTCATTGTGTAGCCCAGACTGGCCTCTGCCTCCTGCCTCTGCCTCTGAGTGCTGGAATTACTGTGGCATATGCCAATATGCTCAGCTAAATGTTATTTTTAAGTGAGGGATAACAAGATTAGATCTTGTATTGAAAGAGTCAGTCAGGAGCTGTTGCTCTTGCAGAAGAGCCAAGTCAGGGACCCAGAACCTGTAAAGCACCCATATAGATTAAAAAAAAAAAAAAAAAAAAAAAAAAAAAAGGCTGAATACCAGGGGATGGGAAGGACTGGATGCACCCAAAGCACATGAGTTTCGGAAGAGGATATAAAGCTGTTTCTCTAGTTCTACCACTGTTGTGGATTTTTAGGGGTTTGGTAGTTGATAAGTACATAAAATATATTTGATAGCAACAGTATAAAACCCAATGGGTAGCTCCACTCTAACTGATCGGGAGTTCACCAAATGGTAGAGTCTTCAGTCTGGTTAATTTCAGGTGTGACACTTTTTTTTTTGCAACTTTTTAAATAATAAAGATTAACATATTTGTAAGTACAGTGTTTAGAAATTTGAATAAATCAGTCTCTTTTCTTGGTCCCAAGGCTCCTATCCTGGCTTTGTCATGGAAACAAATATTTTTTTATTTTTTGTTATTTCCTTTCTCAAAGAAATTTTAATGTATTACTAGTCTTTGCAGTCATTCACTTGGCAAAGACTGAGCACTGCACAGAGTAATCACTTACTGAATACATGTTATACCAAAGTCAGCTAGGTGTTCATCTGTAATCCCAGCACTCAGGAGGTGGAGGCAGGTGGATTATGAGTTTGAGGCCAGACTGGGCTACATTGTGAGTTCCTGCTTAACCTAAGTCACATAGTGAGAACAAAATGAGTAAATAATTAAAAGCTGCCCACCCAATAAAAAGTGATTATAGTGTATTAAATCTGATTTGGGAGCTGGAGACATGGTTCAGGGCTTAAGAACACACACTATTCTTGCATAGGACTGGAGTTTGGTTCCCAGATCCCAAATCAGTCAGCTCCCAACTTCCTGTGACTCCAGGTAGGGGATCTGAGAGCATCCACACACACAACCATACACAATTAATAACAAAATAAATCTTTTTTAAAAAACTAATTCTGTAGAGAGCTTATGGCGTAACACTGAAAACCCCTCCTTTTATAACTTTATCAGGAAGAAGCTAGAACCTTTCAATCCTGGTTTATACTAGCTTGGTGTCAAATGGCCCTCTACCAGATTGGTTCTAGAGACAAGGGCTTCTTCTCAGTAACAGGGTACAACCAAGAGTATGGAATTGGCTGGCATCAAACCACACTGGCTGTGAGCCACCCTCTGCATCTCCCTTCTCTGAGCGGATTCTTCATGTTGGCTTTTTCTTCCCTCCCAGCAAGAGCCTAGTTACAAGGCAGGGGAAGGACCTCTGAGCACAGACCTTGACAAATCCAGAATCTATAGCCACTCTGCTTAAGAAAAACTCCCGGTTGAAACTACATTTATTTTGCCCTCAACCAAGAGACTTGCTTTGTTGCTGTTGTTTGATTGTAGTATTAGTGCATCCTGTGTGTGTGTGCATGTGTGCATGTGTGTATGTGTGCATGTGTGTATGTGTGCATGTGTATGTGTGCATGTGTATGTGTGCATGTGTGTGTGTGTGCATGTGTGTATGTGTGTATGTGTGCATGTGTGTGTGTGTATGTGTGCGTGTGTGTATGTGTGCGTGTGTGTGTGTGTGCATGTGTGTATGTGTGCATGTGTACGTGTGCATGTTCACATGCATGTCCGTGAGCCCCTGTGGTGATCAGAGAACAGCTTTCATGAATGGGTTCTCTCCTTCCACCTTAAAATCTGGGGATCAAACTCAGGTTGCCAGCCTTGCTAGGCAAGGGCCTATACCCACTGAGCCATCTTGTCCATCCTGGTTTGATTTTCTGGGAATCAAAGTTTTCACTTGTTGAGTATGTTACCCGTCGTCCCATGGACACTCAGCAGATGCATGAAAAAGCATCCTGCTTGTAACTCTGAGGAGGAGGGTGGGAGGGGGCAAAGAAATTGTCACCAAGCCACCAGGTCAGAGGTCTACTGTACAGTCTTCTACAAACCTGTCTCTAACTGTTGGGCTATCCCTAACTCTGAGCATTGAGCAATCCCGTGTGATAGGGTCAGGTCTGCCGTGACTTGCCATCATGAAAGTCTTGGAATGCGTCCTAACCACATGGATGTTACCTCGTCCTGCGTAACTTGTTTAGTGGCAGCCCGTCAGTGGCTGGAAGACCACGTTGACTTTTTTCCAATGATACTTGCTAAAGACAGGGTCTGACTATTGAGCCCTGGATGGCCTGAAACTGATGGTCTTGATGGATAGATCAGGCTAACCTTGACCTCAATGATCCACTTGCCTTCCAGAGTGCTAGGATGACAGGCAAATGCCACCTTGCCTCACTTTTTTTGATACTTCTTTAATTGTTAGTTATTTTGTTAATGGATGTATCGTTCTTGTTCCCGATGCACTGTGACCACATCCATCCCTCGCTGCCGTCCATTGTGACCACATCCATCCCTCACTGCCCTCTCCCACTCCCTCCCAGTCACTGGCTCCTTCTTCTCAACTAGTCCCCTTTCTATCCTCATGTCCCCAACTTCTTTCCGTTTGTTTGTTTGAGGCTCTGTGCAGGCAATCACAGCAGCTGTGTGCTCTACAATACCTGCATATGAAAGCAGCAATGCCATGAATACATGGCTACCAAGCTGGCTGCCAGGAGCACGTGTTGTTGTAGGTGTGAAAATGTAACTCCGTTGTATTATTATATACTTACATTATTTCCTATATCATATCCGTCCCATATCACGTCGTTTGGCCTATTTTATAGGACAGGGCATTGAACTTGCTCAATGGTATTTAATACCTCACTAGAGAAATTAACCAGGAAATAGAGGCAGAAAACCAGCTCAAGGCCTCAGCTACATAGCAAGTTCGAGGCCAGCCTGAGCCTCAGGGCTGAGGGAGAAGAATGTTTCTAAGGTTCAGGAAACACTTCAGAAGAAAAGGAAGAGGGAATGTGGAGGGTGGGGGCTAAGGGGAGGGGCTGTGAAATGCTGTCGTGATGAGCCAGGCAGTCAGGGTCCCCAGCATCTAAAGCTGCCTGCAGTGGACCTGCACAAGACTGGGTCAGTCATTGATCAAGGAAGGTCTTCAGAGCCCGACTCCTTCCTCTCTGCCGAAGTAGAGGATCCTGATAGATTCTGGGAGATGGGCAGCCATCGTCTTCAGTGGTGTATCTGCTGAGAAAGCCACCAGGCTCTAATAGACAGCTCCAAATTCATCGTCACACAGATGACCCTGGTGAAATCCAATAGGCCTCAAAAGAAAACCAGAAAGGCATGAATGTGGGAAAAGAGATGGGGCAGTAATAGGGGTAGGAAAAGGGGGGGGTCGCATAATCACAATGCATTTTATGCTTTGACAAGTAGAAAATTGCCAAAGAACAAGTTTAAAGAAATTATTTTTTAAAAAAGAAATAGAAAAAAGAGAAGTTAACCTCAGTAAATATAATAAATAAATAAATAAATAAATAAATAAATAAATAAAATGGCTACATAGTATAAGAGTGACACTGCCTTATTTTCAAATGTTCATTATGTTCCTAAAGTCACAAGGATTTTAGCATTATAATTCATAACTCACTGACAACAGCTAGACCCATGGCTCAGCCCAGTCACCAGGTGAACTGCCACATGCAGCAAGTGGAACGCTGGGAGAAGCTGGTTACCATGGCTGCCGATAGCATTTCCTCTGATACACCTTTCTCCAGACACCCCAACACGTAGCCAAATTACATTTGTCTTCTGAGTCAACCTGTGTGCAGGCAACGATGCTACATGCTGTCGTGTGGACCAGCACCCTAGTCTGGGCTTCCCCATTGACTATACAGTAGGGTATCACACATCTTGCAACACAGGGTAAGCTAGAAGACCGCCAGCTCGGGGGTCTATACCACCCGTGACCACCACCGTCTGAGCCTTCTTGTTCCCCACTAAGGTAGTGACAGTGTTGACTCCTGCTCCAGGGACAGGCTATCTCTTAGTGTCGATGGCCAGCAGCTTCTGCTCCTTATCTGTCCTCGGCCTGTGCCTGTGGGCAGCTTTAGGCTGCTGGGTAGCCTGGTCCAGGACTCAAGAGACTTGCTTAATCATTACAGAAAGCACTTTCAGCCATTGTATCGAGATCCTCTGAAGAGGCAGGTGGGTCTCTTTGGGGCTTGATGACCTGCCCATCGCCAAAGTTCTTGGCCTTTTTCTCAAAAAGAGGATTCTCCACTTTTTTTTTTTTTTTTTTTTTTTTTTTGGTTTTTCATGACAGGGTTTCTCTGTGTAGCCCTGGATGTCCTGGAACTCACTCTGTAGACCAGGCTGGCCTTGAACTCAGAAATCCACCTGCCTCTGCTTCCCAAGTGCAGGGATTAAAGGCGTGCGCCACCACTGCCCAGCCTCAAGGATAGATTCTTAATGCTGAAAATTCTAAGTGAGATGAATGGATCTGGGCGGAACACAGACTTGCCTGTTGTCTTGAGTGAGCCCACCTCACAGACAGCTCTGTTGATGTCGGGAATGTTCACAGTGTCACACACTGGAGCATAAGTTGAAGGAGTCCAGCAAAGGTAGAGAATGTTAACTATTTTGGTTCTATGTCAAATGCCTAAAATTTCCCCCATTATTAAAATTATGATATTATAGTTATTACCTGGAAGTAAACTATTTTGTCTATTTAGTTTTTATATTCCACATGTTCCTTTGGGATCAACTGTCCTTTCAGAGCAAATGTCTCTCCCTCAAGTCAGACTGTATCTGTCCACTAGATGGCAATAGAGGCCCACAAACACTTTCAGACCAGCAGGCCTAAGAATTGAGTTTTGGGTCTGCTTTTAAAACCCACTTTTAGGTGACTGTCCTTAATCCTACCACTTAGCAGGCAGAGACAGGCAGATCTCTGTGAGTTCAAGCCAATTTTATCTACATAATGAGTTTCAAACCAGCCACAACTGCACAGTGAAACCCTATCTCAAAAAAACAAATAAAATGGGTTGGAGAGATGGCTCAGTGGTTAAGAGCACTGACTGCTCTTCCAGAGGTCCTGAGTTCAATTCCCAGCAACCACATGGTGGCTCACAACCATCTATGATGGGATCTGATGCCCTCTTCTGCTGTGTCTGAAGACAGAGTACTCATATACATAAAATAAATAAATCTTAAAAGCCTAGTATGAGCCGGGCAGTGGTGGTGCACGCCTTTAATCCCAGCACTTGGGAGGCAGAGGCAGGCGGATTTCTGAGTTTGAGGCCAGCCTGGTCTACAGAGTGAGTTCCAGGACAGCCAGGGCTACACAGAGAAACCTTGTCTCGAAAAACCAAAAAAAAAAAAAAAAAAAGCCTAGTATGATGGCTTACTCCTAACAATCCCAGCACTTCAAAGGCAGAGGCAGGGGGATCGCCATAGATTTGAGGTGTGCATTTGAGGTGAAATTGTACGTTTCATTTCTCAAACCTGCCCAAACCAAAAAAAAAAAAAAAAATTAACATGAAGTTGTTTAAAAACAAATACTCGAGAGACTGGGGGGTGTGACTCAGTTGGCAGAGCTCTTGTCTTGCTTGTGAGAGGCCTTGGGTTGGATTCCCAGCATGACAGAAAAACGCTACATAGCCCAGTGGTGGTCTGGGATGAACATACTCACGGGTGTAAGAAAAGCAGCCTGAGGGCTAGAGAGATGCTGTGGTGGTTGGCTGAGAACACCAGAGGATCCAGGTTCAATTCCCAAACACCTTCACAGCAGCTCCCAGAGTCTGCAACTGCAATTCCAGGGGGGATCTAAGACCCTCTTCTGGTCTCAGTGGGCACTTCACAAATGTAGTATGATATTCTCTCTAACTGAATTGATAGTTTTAACAATTGATTCTTAATTCTTTTTCCCCCAATTTATTTGTATTGACATTTTGTCTGCACCACCAACATGCCTAGTGTCCTTGGAGGACAGAGGAGATTCTGGAGTCCCTGGGTGTGGCATTATAGATGGTTGTGAGCGGCCTTGTGGGCACTGGGAAGTTAGCTTGCATTCTCTAAAAGAGCAGCCAGTGCTCTTAACTTGCTATCTCTCCAGTCAAGTTCTCCTTCTCCTTCTCCTTCTCCTTCTCCTTCTCCTTCTCCTTCTCCTTCTCCTTCTCCTTCTCCTTCTCTGTCTCTGCCTCTGCCCCTCTCTCTCTGCCTCTCTCTGCCTCCCCCCCCCTCTCTCAGGCAGGCCCTGAACTCATGACCTTTCTTCCTCCACTTCTGGAGTACTAGGATTTTCGAATCTGCTGCCACCATCCCTGGCTTGCCATTGTTTAAATCTGGTATTATTTTGAGGGGGGAGGAGGTAATAAAGAGTTCAATGCAGACTTAAACACGAGGATTAGAAGACAGGCATTTGACAGATAAGACACACCAAAGATTCTCTGGGAGCGAATCACAGAAAGTAAGACAAACCCCAAGAATAGTCAGGACTCCTCAAGGGGGAGTTGCTAAATCTGGTTTTAGTTTTGCTTTTGGTTTGGTTTGGGATTTTGGTTTTTTTTTTTTTTTTTAAAGAAAAATATTTAATTTCATATTCCTTCACATACCTAAGGTTTATTTTGAGGTATTTTTTAAGTTTGTGTTTTTAAAAATGCATATGGGTGTTTTACCTGAATGTCCGCATGTGCATCGCAGGCATTCCTGATGCTTGGGGTTAGATCCCCGGGGACAGGAGTAAGAGACCGTTGAGAGCCACCAAGTGAGCATGCTGGATCAGATCCAGGTCCTCTGGAAGAGCACCAGACCCCTTAGCCACCGAACCATCTCTCCAACCCTGAATTTACCTTTTTGATGAGAAAAAAGAATGTAAACAAATTCTATGTAATACAAAAACGCCCTTTATTTTTTTGTTTGTTTGTTTGGGGTTTTTTTAATATTTACTTTATTAACATTTCAAATGATTTCCCCTTTGAAAACCCCCTATCCCATCCTCCCCCTGCCTCTATGAGGGTGCTCCCCCACCCACTCACCCACTCCCGACTTCCCTCCCTAGCATTCCCTACACCGAGACTTCGAACTCCCTCAGGCCCAAGGGCCTCTCCTCCCACTAATCCAACAAGGCCATTCTCTGGCACATATGTGCCAGCACCATGGGTCCCTCCATGTGTATTCTTTGGTTCGTGGTCCACTCTCCGGGAGCTCTGGGGGGTCAGGCCAGTTGACATTGTTGCTCCCTAAACGCCCTTTGTAATTAATGGTCCTTTGATTTGCTTTCTGGGGGAATCGTGTGTCAGTTTCTCCTGTTCCCAGCAGATGGCACTAGAGAGCACACATGGTGATTGCGGTATGGCTGCAAAATAAGAGTGTTTTTACAGAAAAGAAAGACAAGGATGTTTGAAGCCAAACCAGGCTAGTCTGAGGATAACCCTCGGTCCCTCAGCTGTCCTCAGCCTGACGGGATCCACTGAGGAAGCTGGAGAGTTGGAGGCCAGCCTGGACTACATAGTGAGTTCTAGGTTAGCAAGTGAGGCTTTCAACCATGGTGAGGCTTTCAAACAAACAACAATGCGTTATAGGTATTCACCTTAATGTCTACATCATTGACAAATCAAAAGAAATTTGAAAATGGTAGTAAGACAAATTATTTGAAGAAATTAATAAAAGCAGAGAACTTAAAAATTCATAATCAAAAGTCTATATTACAATCAAACAACCCATTTGAAATGACTAAATCTAAAGAAAGGGGAAAAAATGATACATTATCTGTGAAAATTCATTTTCTACAGTCAGCTTGTGACCTCCCAAAATTCATATGTTGACGTCTAACCCTTCCTCCCTGTTGGATCATCCCCCAGACTGCAGTTTCAGACGGTTGTAAGCGAACTGGTGGGTGCTGGGAACCAAACCTGCTCTTAGCCACTGAGCCATCTCTCCGTCCCTAGAACATGTTTTCAGGGTTGGTTTGGTTGGTTGGTTGGTGTTTCTGCTTTTGTTTGTTTGGTTGGTTGGTTGGTTGGCTTTGAGGCAGGGTTTCTCTGTGTATCCTGGCTGTCTTGAAGCTTTCTCTGTAGATCAGGCTGGCCTCAAACTCACAGATGCATCTGGCTCTGGCTCTGCCTCCCAAGTGTTGGGATTACAGGCGTGGGCCACCATTACCAGCTGTTTTTAAAGGCTTTGACAGTCACAAGGATGATAGAGCAAGCATAGTGGTGGGTAATGAATGGCTTTCAGAGGGATTAAAGCTAACCCAAGGTAATTCAACTTGACTAACTCTCCATTATCAGAGGTGTAGTCATTTGATCTTATCGAGTCTTTTTTAACTTGGGTATAGCGCTCTCTCTCTCTCTCTCTCTCTTTCTCTCTCTCTCTCTCTCTCTTTCTCTTTCTCTCTTTCTCCAGTTAATAGAACTAAATATGGCCCATAAACCTGGAAGCTCAAAAATATGGACTCTAAGCTGACTGTGGTGGCTCAGGCCTGTAATCCCAGCATCCAGGAGGCTGAGGTTAAAGGATCACCTCAAGAAGCAGTTTGAAGCAGGGCGGTGGTGGCCCACGCCTTTAATCCCAGCACTTGGGAGGCAGAGGCAGGCAGATTTCTGAGTTCGAGGCCAGCCTGGTCTACAGAGTGAGTTTCAGGACAGCCAGGGCTACACAGAGAAACCCTGTCTCGAAAAAACAAAACAAAAAAAAAAGAAGCAGTTTGGGCTACACCATGATTAGACGCCAGCCCTGGCTACAGTGTGAGACCCTGCCTCAACCCACAGAATATCATCATCATCATCATCATCATCATCATCATCATCATCATCATCACCATCATCACCATCATCATTATCACCATCATCAACAACAACAACTGCAGAATCTACCTGTTGCAGGAAATACTAAAAAATGAGCCATCACATTCCCATGCTACTGCCAGCAACCCTCTGCCCCAGCGTGGTCCCGCCTCCTCTGCCTCTGGACTAGCCTCATGCAGGGACCGATCACAGTGTTCCCAGCTCTGGTTCAATGCCTCAGTCAGTGCCGCCCATACCCTCTCAGCCATAATACCCCTGTGGTCGGCAGTCCCACCTTCCAGTAACCGAGTAAAACAAAACTCTAGAAACTTAACAATTAATCAGTCAGATTTATATATCAATAAATTCTCAGTTCACAAGATGCCCACACAATACTTTCTGAGCCAACTGATAATGATATAAGCTGCCCACCTAGATTAGACAAGTTATCCCAATTATTCTAATCCTATATGATATTCATAACTGCCTGAGGCTATTTAAAACCACGTGAGATCAGAATCTTCTTCCTGTCCGTCCTCTACGGCTTCCTCCTCCTCATCCCTCCGTCTCCATCTCCCTCTCTGCAACTCTTAGCTCCGCCTCCCTTTTCCCTGTCCAATCACAAGCCTCCTGCTTCACTAATATTTAAATAGATTGGACAAGTAAAATTCTGCCACAGCTATCCTGGACTATGTATTGCACTGGACTCACAGATACCTGAGAGCTGAGACAGGAGGATGATTCGAAATCATTCAAAATTTGAGACCAGCCAGGTCAGCATAATAAGGTAATGCCTCAAATATGTAAATAAATGAAGAATATCAGGGCAGCCCCAAACAAGCCACTCAGAACCTGCATTTTAAAAAGATCTTCAAGTGATTCCCTTGTTCGCTAGAGGTGCCAACACATGTCAGAGCAAAGGAGAGTGAGCTGGCTTCCGAAGCTTCAGAGTCCTGACTCCCTTCCTGTTTAGTGACGCAGATACATCCTGTGAGCGTCACTCTTCCTGACCATGGCGACAGGAGAGCAACAGAGCTTTTGACCTCTAATCTGTTTGTATGCAAGCACATTTAAATGACTCTAGAAACGGACTGCATGTGCTTCCTATCTTCTCAAACAGTGTGCTGGGTACTATTGAATTCTTGTAATTGAGGGTCAATGCTGTGAGCATCTGTTTTGATCTTGACATATGGTGCTATCCTAAAGCCTGCTCGGCCTGAGACTCAGGTGTACTTGGCAAATTATTCTTCGCTCTATTCCCTTCAGAATGCCAGGCTATAAATTCTCCAATGGCGGAGGCTCGAGGGCTGTTTCCCACGCTCCCAGGGGAGTACGTGGGGTTGCTCAACCTCAGTTATTGCGTCAGGCCACTGTGTGGTTTTCATTCTTCCATTTCCCAGGCCTCTTGTGTGTCCTGTACTTACTCTGACTACTTGTAGTGATGGTTGCTCTCGGCAGACCCACCTCTATCCAAACCCAATTCCCTCCTCTGTCTTACGACTCTTTATTTCTAATATGGCGTGGTGTGGAACTAGAGAATCTACAGCATGCTGACAACACAAAGGACCTGTGTGAGAATTAGGGAGCGTTTCCTGTAGGTGCGCGCATTTTCCTTTCATTTGACTACGTGGTAAAATTTCCCTTCTGTGTACATGGCTGGGGATGAATTTCAGCCATGCTGAGTCACAGGAAGACAGGGAATTCTGGGGTCCTGGGAAGGGAGAGGAACCCTCATGCGGAACTCTGACTGAAGCTTCTGACTGAACACCAGCACAATTAACAACAGTAGTCCATTCAATATAAATATTGGACATTAAAATAGCAATGAACCAGCTTAAAGCTGAATGCATAAGACCTTGAGCCAGGCATGGCGGTGCACTATTCCCAGCTATCAGGAGGAAAAGGCAGGCAAATCTCTGTGAGCTGAAGATCAGCCTGGTCTACATAGAGAAGCCATAGAGACACATAGCAAGACATTGACTCAAAAAGCAAGCAAGCAAACAAACAAGCCACCAAAACAATGTGCTGTACCCAGCCTTTGGTATGTCTATTTTCTGAGCATGTCAGAAGTTTCTCCTAACCTATGTGCTTAAGCCTGTATTAAAAGATCTCTGATAAAACCTGCAACTCTACTTCATAAACTGGCTAGCCCTGAAATTGTGTTTAGCATTAAAGCTACAAATCCTGTTTTGGCCTGAGTAGAAGTCTCTGAAATTCTAGGTATTCCTCAGGCTGCTAAGAGTGACAGTGAGGAACTATGTCTCCTTCCCTGCACTCAAAAAACACGGACAATGACACTTCTTCTCTCTGCCTAGACTTGGCCACAACATTACAACTGGGCACATCAACCCGTTAGGATTGACAAGGAGCTGGAGTAGTTGATGTTCAGGCTACTCTAGTGCTAAATATCTTTTTTGCTGGTTTGCGAAGTTGGCAGAGATGTCCTAGAGGAGGGACCTGAAGCCTCTCACAAAGTAAAAATAAACAGAGCAGTTTAGATTAACTTTGCTGTTCAAACATGGTAGTTCTCAAAATAGGAGTGTCAGGGAGTGTGTAAGACTGTTCAGCACTCTGACAGAAGAAAAAAAAAAGCACAGGAACACTTAAGCAAGATTCAATTTGCTTCAGGTCTTCTGTGGTTTCTGTCCATGTTTCAGGTCTATGGTGAGGAGAAGCATCATGGTAGAAGGGTACGTTAGAAGAAAGCTGCTTATCTCATGGCAGCCAAGAAGCAAGGACAAATCATGAGAGGGAAAGACCAGAGCCAAGATGTGCTCTGTAAGAGCAGGCCCTCGAGGACCACTTCCTCCAAATACACCACCTCTTCCACAGTTGCACTGGTCTATTCAAATAGCCGTTCAAATGGCGAGTTCATGGCTGGATTACACCACCGACTGGGTCCTGGCCCTCAAGATCAGAGACATACTTGGAGACATTTAGACACCTCTCAGTCCAATCAGATCTGCGACCAAGATTCAATCACGCACAGAGCTTGTTGGTCTCCATCTTTTAGTTTCTGTCTCACTAGATTTGAGTTTGGGTTGGAGAGTCTGTCTTTCAGACGCTGTAAGACTTACATGTCATTCTACAGAATACTGAATTAATGTGTGTGCCTGTGGTGTTGGGAGCATGTACACATGTGCTCATATACGTGTATGGGTGGGCATGCCTCTGTAAACCAGCATGTGGCTATCAGAGACAATGTAAGTGTTATTCTTCAGGATCTGTTCACTTTTTTTGTTTGTTTTTATTCTTTCCTCTTCTTCTTCCTCTGCCTCTTCCGCCTTCTTCTTGACAGGGTTTCTCACTGGCCACAGTGTGACAAGTAGACTAAGCTGGCTGGTTTGTGATCCCCAGGGATTTGTTTGTCTCTTGTTTCCCTGGTGCTGAGATTACAAACATGTGCCATCACGCCTAGCGCGCTCTCTCGCTCTCTCTCTTCTTTTATTGAAGATAGATTTATTTTTTCTCACATAATATATCCTGATCATGGTTCCCCTCCCTCTTCCCAGTTCCTCCCCCTCCCCTCCTCTCCCATCGGGGATCCATCCCCTTTCAGTCCCTCATTGCAAAACAAACAGGCTTCTAAGGGATCATAATAAAATAGATGAAGAAACCCACCTGTTTGCACACTCAGGAATCCCAGAAAACCTAACCCAGAAGCCATAATGTATACATGATGGACCTGTAGTGTTAAAGAGAGAGAAAATACATACAATTAAACGTTGAAATAAAAATTAAGGCTGGGCATGGTGGCACACACCATTAATCCCAGTTGTCTGCTTGGGAGGCAAAAGCAGGTGAATCTTTGTGAGTTTGAGGCCAGCCTGGTCTACATAGTGAATTCCAGGACAGCCAAAGCTATGTAGTGAGACCCTGTCTTGAAAAATTCCAATTCGGGGCTGGAGAGATGTCTCAGCGGTTAAGAGCACTGACTGCTCTTCCAGAGGACCTGAGTTCAAATCCCAGCAACCACATGGTGGTCCAAACCATCTGTAATGGAATCCGATGCCCTCTTCTGGTGTGTCTGAAGACAGCTACAGTGTACTCATATACATAAAATAAAATCTTTAAAAAAAAGAAAAAGAAAAAGAAAAATTCCAATTCATTAATTAAGATAAAAAATTAAAAAGGATGAAAAACTCTGACATTATGAGACAAGAAACCTCTAAAGATGCCTGTCCTTGAGTTCATTTTCTGTTGGCATCTACTGCTGGGCACACAGCATACCCTTAAGAGTAGTTTGTTTCACCAGTGAGACTCCCTCAGAGGAAACTGTATTCTGGGTTAGGGGTGTGGCATGTGTCTTCTTCTTTCATCAATAGGACTCCATCTGGTACAGGCCGGTACAGGCTCCATGCATGCTTCTATAGTCTCTGTGAGTTCGTATGGACATCAATCGTGTTAATACAGATAGCTTCATTTCCTCCATCCCCTCTGGCTATTAATCTTTTTCTGCATCTACTTCTTCCAGTTTAGGCCTGAGTGCCAAGGGCTCTCACTCTCTGCATTATGTCTGCCTCTGGGTCTTTAGATTTGTTTCTTTCTGCCGCAAGAGGAAGCTTCTCTGAGAAATATCTAGTTTGTTTTCAACTTCTGGCTATTATGAATAGAACAGCAATGAATATAGTTGAGCAAGTGCCTCTGTAGTGGGATGAAGCATCCTTTAAGCTGTGCCCAGGATGGCACCGTTGGATCTTGAGGTAGATTAGCTCCTATCTTCCTGAGGACATGATTTCCACAGCGGCTGTGTAAGCCTGCAGTCCCCCAGTAATGAACGAGTGTTTCCCTTACTCTCTTACTCTGCATCCTTGCCAGCAGGAGCTGTCACTTGTGTTATTGATCTTAGCTATTCTGATAAGTGTAAAATCAAATCTCAAAATAGTTTTGATTTTCATTCCCTGGTGACTCAGGATGCTGAACATTTTTTTTTTTTTTTTTTTTTTTTTTTTTGGTTTTCCGTGACAGGGTTTCTCTGTGTAGCTCTGGCTGTCCTGGACTCACTCTGTAGACCAGGCTGGCCTTGAACTCAGAAATCCGCCTGCCTCTGCCTCCCGAGGCAGAGGGATTAAAGGCGTGCGCCACCACTGCCCGGTGAACATTTTTTTAAAAAGTGTTTCATATCCTTCTGAGTTTTCTCTCTTCAGAATTCTGTTTAGATCTGTAACTCATCTTTAAAATTGGGTTATTTGTTTTTAGGTTTTTGTTCGTTTGTTTGTTTGGTTGGTTTGGTTTTTCGAGACAGAGTTTCTCTGTGTAGCCCTGGCTGTCCTGGAACTCACTCTGTAGACCAGGCTGGCCTTGAACTCAGAAATCCTCCTGCCTCTGCCTCCTGAGGCAGAGGGATTAAAGGCATGTGCCACCACTGCCCGGCTATTTGTTTTTGTTTGTTTGTTTGTTTTTGTTTTGTTTTGTTTTTGTTTTTTTTCGAGACAGAGTTTCTCTGTATAGCCCTGGCTGTCCTGGAACTCACTCTGTAGACCAGGCTGGCCTCGAACTCAGAAATCCACCTGCCTCTGCCTCCCAAGTGCTGGGATTAAAGGCGTGCGCCACCACTGCACGGCTCTATTTGTTTTTTTTTTTTTTAATACTTAGTTTTTTGACCTCTTATATAGTTTGTATAATAGTCCTCTGTTGGATATGCAGTTGATAAGAAGCTGTTCCCATTTTGTAAGCTGTCTCTGCATAAATGATGGTTTTCTTAGCCAGGCAGAGCTTTTTAGTTTCATAAGGCCCTGTTTATTAATCACTCCTCTTGGTGTCGATGATAACTGCGATCTTTCCAGAAAGCCCCTTTCTGGTGCCATTGAGTTTAAGATTATTCCTTACTTCCTCTTCTCTCAGGTTCACTGTATCTGGTGTTATGTTGGGGTCTTTGATCCATTTGGCATTGAGTTTTGTGCAGGGTGTAAGTATGGACCTCTCTGGATTCTTTTTTTATGTGGCCAACCAGCTTGCAGAGCACCACTTGCTGAAGATGCTGTCTTTTTTTTCCCCAGTGTATATTTTTGGCTTTGTTATCAAAACCAAGTGTCCAAAGGCGTTTGGGTTTATGCCTGTATCTTCACTTCGATTCCGTTAATCAGCGTGTGTTTTTGTGCCAGTACCGTTCTGTTTTTATTACTATGGGTCTGTAGTACAACTCGGGGATGGGGATGGTGATACATCCACCAGGGATTTCATTTTTCAGGATCTCTCCATTTTTTTTTAAAATGTGGGCATTTAGTGCTGTGAGCTTGCCCCTTAGAACTGTCATCATTGCATCCTATAAGTACGTTGCATATTCATTTTCATTGAGTCATAGAAAGTCTTTCATTTCTTTCTTAATTTGTCTTGACACATTTTTCATTCAGGAGTTAGGTGTTCGGTTTCCATGAGTTTGTAGACTTTCTGTTATTGATGATAGCCAGCTTTCATCCGTAGTGTTCAGAGAGGATGCAGGGTGCTATTTCAATTTTCTTGTATCTGTTGAGACTTGTTTTGTTTTGGAGTATGTGGTTAATTTCACAGAAAGTTCCATAAGGTGCAGAGAAGAAGGCATATTCTTTGTGCTTGGATGAAATATTCTGTAGATATCTGTTAGGTCCGTTGGTTTATAATGTCAGTTCAACCCAGAATTTCCATGTTTAGCTTTCGTCTCGATGGCCTGTCTATTGGCAAGAGAAGGATATTCAAGTCTCCCAATATTAGTGTGTGAGGATCATATGTTGTTTATGCTGTAGTAGTTTTTCTTCTCTGAACTTACATGCTCTTGTGTTTGCTGCATAGATGTTAAGAATTTTTTTTATTGAATTTTCCTTTATTTACATTTCAAATGTCATCCCCTTTCCCAGTTCTCCCCCCTGAGTCCCCCATCCCACCCCCTCTCCCCCTGATTCTATGAGTGTGATCCCCACCCACCCACCCACTACTGCCTCCCCACCTTCGAATTCCCCTACACTGGGGCATGGAGCCTTCACAGGACCAAGGGCCTCTCCTTCCATTGATGCCTGACAAAGCCATCCTCTGCTACATAAGCAGTTGGAGCCATGGGTCCCTCCATGTGTATTCTTTGGTTAGTGACTTAGTCCCTGGGAACTCTGAGGGGGTCTGGTTGGCTGATATTGTTATTCTTCCTATCGGGTTGCAAACCCCTTCAGATCCTTCAGTCCTTTCTCTAACTCCTCCAATGGGGATCCCATGCTCTGTTGGCTGTGTCCACCTCTGTATTTGTCAGGCTCTGGCAGAGCCTCTCAGGAGACAGCTATATCAGGCTCCTGTCAGCAAGCACTTCTTGGCATCTGCAATAGTGTCTGGGTTTGGTGACTGCATACGGGATGGATCCCCAGGTGGGGCAGTCTCTGGTTGGCCTTTCCTTCAGTCTCTGCTTCACACTTTGTCTCCATATTTCCTCCTGTGAGTATTTTGTTCACCCTTCTAAGAAAGACCGAAGCATCCACACTTTTGTCTTCCTTCTTCTTGAGCTTCATGTGGTCTGTGAATTGTATCTTGGGTATTCCGAGCTTTTGGGCTAAGATCTACTTATCAGTGAGTGCATACCATGTGTGTTCTTTTGTGACTGAGTTACCTCCACAATGTCCAATGGGAAGATTTTTCTTTTGATGAGTATGTAGTGTCCTTCCCTATCTCTTCTGATTAGTTTTGATTTAAAATCGACTTTGTCTGATACTAAAATGGCTACACTAGCTCGCTTCTTATGTCTGTCTAACTGGATGATCTTTCTCCATCCTTTTTACTCTGAGGCAATGCCAATCCTTGACGTTAAGGTGTGCTTCTTGGATACAAAGGAAGGATGAATCCTGGTTTTTATCCACCCTGTTAGTCTGTGTCTTTTTATTGGGGAGTTGAGACCATGGATATTGAGAGATATCAATGAGCAGCGTTTGTTGATTACTGTTATTTTGTTGTTGTGTGGTTGTTGTTGTTGTTGTTGTTGTGTGGTGGTGGTGATGTGTGTTTCCCCTCTTCTGATTTGCTGGACTTGGATTATTTATTCATTGCACTATTTGTTTGCTGAGTTTTCCTGGGTTGTGTTTAACGCCTTTAGATCAGAGTCTTTCTTCTGTTGCCTTCTGTGGGGCTGGATTTGTAGATTGATATTACTTAAATTTGGGTCTATCATGGACTGTCTTATTCTCTCCATCGATTGTGATGGAAAGGTGTGCTGGGTATCGTTTTCTGGTGTGGCATCTGTGGTCTCTTAGAGTCTGTTGCACATCTGTCCAGACCCATCTGATTTAGAGTTTCCATTGGTTATATATATATATATATATATGATTTAACATTTTCTTTGCTAGAGTGTCCGTTTTTTCCACCATGTCTTCAGTGCCTGTGATTCTCTCTTCCACCTAGCATTCTGTTGGTGAGTCTTGCCTCTGAGGTTTGTGTTCCTAAGTTTCTCACTCTCTCCGGGCGGTGGTGACGCACGCTTTTAATCCCAGCACTTGGGAGGCAGAGGCAGGCGGATTTCTGAGTTCGAGGCCAGCCTGGTCTACAGAGTGAGTTCCAGGACAGCCAGGGCTACACAGAGAAACCATGTCTCGAAAAGAAAAAAAAAAAAAAATGTTCTCACTCTCAGCTTTCCCTGAGTTTGGGTTTTCTTTATTAATTCTATTTCCACTGTGAGGTCTTGAACTGTTTTACTCATATCCTTCCACTGTTTGTGTTTTCATAGATTTCTTTAAAGGATTTACTCATTTCCTGTTTAAGGGTCTCCATCATATTCATAGTCTATTTTAAGGCTATTTTTCCTTGTACTTCAGCTCTGTTGCAGTTCTCAGGGGCTACTATGGCTGGGTTGCTGGGGTTAATGGAGACATGTTTTCCATTATTGATTGGGGTTTTGTGCTGGCATCTAGGCATCTGGGTTTGGGATGATTGAAATTTTAGGTGCCGGTCGTGTCCTTGTTGTGTGAGTTGTTTGTTCCTTGGTTTCTGTTGCTCTCTCTGGTATGCTGTTGCCTGGTAGAGCATTCTTTGGGATTCTGTTAGGTGTGGTCACTGAGGGTTCTGGGTAAAATGTATTTCTAGGTATTAGGAGCTGACATTTATAAATGGCAAGGGACTGGGTGTGAAGCTAAGGGATTCATAGGCGTGGGCAAAGCAGGGGTTTCCACTAAGATTTTCTTAGTCCCCTGGGAATGGAGGCCGACTGTGAGAGAAGCTACGACAGGTGGTCTGCTACAGACCTAAGGATGAGACTGGGGGATTAGGTTTGGAGGAGAGGAAAGAGAGTGAGGATCTGAGGCTTGCCTACTTGTGTCACTGGCTGGCCTACTCACCTCTCTGCCAGGCTTGACTGACAGGTTCCCAGAGCATGGGCTGGGATAACAGCATGGGTGGGGAGAAGACCTGCTTGATCTACCGGAGATGGGGTAGAGAGGAGGAGAGGGGTTACAGCCTGTGGCCTGCTACCCAGTTGGGGTAGAGACAGGGAGTTAGAGGAGAAGAAAGAGAGGTAAAGGCTTGCAGTTCGGGGCTCCAACTGAGGTCCTCAAGCTTGTAATGCAAGCATGTTATCAACTGAGCTACCTCTCCAGTCTCAGAAACGAATTATGTAAAACTGGAAATCCATTGACAGGAGAAATGGGCCATTGTAATTAGTGCAGCTTTATGAGGAGCAATGTACACTAACCCAGGATCGCCTGCAGTAAATTGGAAGTACTGGAGCTAAACAGGCTTTGGCTTTCTTTCTGGTTCTGCTAATTAAGGCTGGTGATACTCCCACCCCCACCCCCAAAGTGTCCCTAAACTCTATTGAGCTCCCAGTTGGATCCCCTATACCAAAAGACCAAAGTACAAACTTTTAAAAATGTCACATGCTACTGAGGCTTTCATAAAGTATTGGAAATTTGAAGAAAGGGTTAAATGTGCTTTAAACCTGGGTTTGAAGAAGAGCAGAAGATCATGGGTTCCCTTCAAATCATCTAAGCATTCCTGTCTTCTGAGGTGAGGATGCTACTCTCCCAAAGGCACATGCCATCTCATGACCTGCTTCAGGGGAAGGCCAGGGAATTCTTTCTGCAGCAATCATGTCTTCAATTTTTTTTTTTTTTTTTTGGTTTTTTGAGACAGGGTTTCTCTGTGTAGCCCTGGCTGTCCTGGAACTCACTCTGTAGACCAGGCTGGCCTTGAACTCAGAAATCCACCTGCCTCTGCCTCCCAAGTGCTGGGATTAAAGGCGTGCGCCACCACTGCCTGGCTCATGTCTTTAATTCCTTCAGCTTAAAATCTGCTCAAGGGTCACTGACATTACTGTTTGGTGCAACAATTCCTGATTACTGTCATAAACATGCTAGAAAGAACACTGTGATTGCTATCCCTGGTTGTCAACTACATCTGGAATGAACTACAATCCAGACATGGAGGGCATACCTGGGATCCAGATCTTGAAGCTAGAAGACACGGGCTTCTGACCCAGATCTTGACATGGAGATCTTGAGGCATAGTGGCTAAGAAAAGCTTAGGCCCAAGCGAGGTAATACACACTAATCCCAGGAGACTGAGGCAAGCAGATATCTGAGTTCAAGGCCGGCCTGGGACAAAGCAAGTTCCAAATCCAGGCAAGGTGGTACACACCTTTAATCTGGGCCACACCTTCAGCTGGAGACCTCCATAAGAACATTGGAAGAAGGACGAGTTACTTGCCAGCACATCTGTTGGAACCTACTTCTTCAGGATTCCAGCTTATCCAGAAGACCAGCGGAGACACTTAGCCTTGTGGGACTGAGCAATTACTAGACTCTTGGACTTCCTATTCACAGCTGCCCATTGTTGGGTTTGTTGGACTACAAACTGTAAGTCATTACAATAAATTCCCTTAATATATAGAGACATTTCATACGTTCTGTAACTCCAGAGAACCCTGACTATGGGTCTGCATTCTGCCCCACCACTGGGGTGTGGAAGACACAGGGGAGACCAAATGCAGAATGCTTGACTCTGTTTACCCTGCACAACCGCTGTCGGGTGCTGGGCTTTAGGGAAGTTCTGAGATACCACTCAGGGGGTGGGACAACAGCCTAGGATGTAGGGAAACCAAAGCTGGCGTTCCCTGACTCCCAGGAATCCAGGCACCTCTGGAAAACCACACGGGAGACTGAAACAAGGGTGGGGTGGGGAAGGGGTCCACGAGACCATGATGAAGAGCCCAGGGCCAAGGGCTCCCAAACTCCTGGACATCCTGGCACCACTGAGTCATGGAGAGTTGGGAATGGAGTTGGGGGTCCTTGAGCTGAGGGCCCTTGACTGAGGGTGACAAGCCCGGGGCCGGAGGAATGGGAACTCTGGCATAGCTCATTGGTGATTGTCTTTAGCTTGGTGGTGGTTGTCTGAGGGTGCAGAGGGGCCTTGGTAGGAGGCTTAGATAGCACTGCTTGGTAGTCAAAGGCCTTCTCCATGCTCCCCAGGACCATTCTTGATGAAGGAGAGTCCTTGGTTCCAAACTGCTTATCGGTTGTTCATTGTGGAAAAATGGGTGCATACCACCTTCTCAAGGTGGACCAGAGATTAAATACCTTTTACAGGAAGGAATGTCCAGGAAGGGAAACTTATTGGCTAAACCCCCTGGGTCTCTAGATACCTCATTAGCCTGGAGAACTCTGTTCTGGGCTACATGACCAGACTACATGGGGAGAGGGGTCACGTGTTTCAGGCAGGAATCTGGCAGGGAGCAGGGAGCAGGGAGGCACGTCCTGTCTCAGATGGGCACCTGGGTGCTGGCGGTTCGGATCCACTCAACCTTACCAAGTTTCCTGGCATAGTCCACTGTGCCATACCTGACAAATACAAATACTATAGTGAATTAATGGGTAACTGGTGCTACAGATTGTAAAGAGCTATGTGTAGTGGTCCTGAGGCAGAAGACTCTACAAGTATATAACCAGCCTGGAGCTACGTAGTGAGAGCTTGTCTCAAATGTAAAACAAAATAAATAAACAATACCACTCTCACCCCACCCCCTAAAAAACCAACCTGTATAAACTGACAGTATGATTGATCCATTTAAGGTGAAGGTTTTAATTGTAGGGGATGGGGGGGGGGAGAGCTAGAAGGGCTCAGAGCAGAGAAAGAAGTGGAATGAACATAGCCAGCAGGCTGGACATGGGCAGGGTTCTCTACAAGACAGGAGAGAGTAACAGGAGGTAGAGAACAGAGAACACATGATGAGAGAATCAGGAGCTGAGGGAGAGAGGGAGAGGGATGGCACACAAGAGAGAAGTTATAGCAACAATAACAGGGTTCTAAGGAGACCAAGTAGCTGAGGGAGGGAAGCCTGTGAGCTGGAGGGAGTTTAGGGTGGGGAGGGGGTGAGAAGGGTCAGGATGGACTGTGCAGGGTTAGGGTGTGTAACAAGTATTTGTGGTACAGCTGGAAGATGGAGGCCAGCATGGGCTTTGATGTGCTAATAATAGGCACCACAGGTAGCTATGTGGTCCCTTCTGCCAGGGGTACGGGAAATAACTCCTTTTGATGGACGGTGTCTTAAGGTTTCATTGCTGTGAGGAAACACCATGACCACGACAACTCTTCTAAAGAAAAACATTTAATTTGGGGCTGGTTTACAGTTTCTGAGATTTGGTCCATTATCATCATGGTGGGAAGGATGGCAGCCTGCAAGCAGATAGGGTGCTGGGGGATCCGAGATTCTATGTCTTAATCTGCCGGCAGCAGAAGGAGACTGCACCATACTGGGTGTAGCTTGAGCATATGAGACCTCAAAACCTCCAAACACGGGGAGATAATTCCCCCATCAAGGCCACACCTCCTAATAGTGCCAATCCCTATAGGCTAAGCATTCAAACACGTGTGTCTATGGGGTCATACCTATTCACAGAGGGGAGCCAGTATCACAAGTTTGTGAGGAAGGCTGCCTTTTATCTAACTGCCAGAAATCCTCCTGTAGTCCAGGCTGAGCTCCTGTCTGGATGTTTGGACTGCCTTTTGGAATTTGGGGTACTGGAGGTTCCTTTGGACCCAACACAACCCACAAACAAAAATAAATAATTTCGGAGTAATTACATTATGGAGATCTATGAAAATGTACTATCTCAGTCTGTGTGAGGAATCTTCCCCGAAGAGACAGCATATCCACACACCTGACTAAAATAAGCTAACATCAGGGACACACTGCAGAGGCAGAAAGCCAATTGCCTATTGTTCCGTTACTCACATGGAGTCATCCTTAGTTTAAGCAAATTCAAAGGACTCCTGGCAAGGGCTGAAGCTTGAACTGTGACCTCCTTGATGAAGTGGGGGTGCGATCTCTAGCTCAGGAAGATTGAGTTTCTGTGAGGAAGCTGAATGCTACAATATATACGAATATAAAGCATAATGTAGCTGGAAATCTCAGAACTCCAGAGTTTATTTTTAGTGTGGTTCAATGGGGCATCCGTCATTAATTCACGTCAACTATTTAAGGAAGGCTTTGTGTTCTAGAACTACGAAGCTTTAAGGTTGGCAGAACCTTCCAGTAAACAGGATTCTATCGCTCCGGAAATGTCATCTTACTAGATCTCATTCTGAATCCAAATGTTTCTGAGCAGTTGCACACTCACTACGGTGTGACCGTGACCTAGTTGGGACCAAGATGCCCAAATGACTGGGATAACGCAGTCCTTGCCTGCCAGTCAGCATGATGCATGGACCAGGGAGATTGCTTCAAAGAGTTCACTAAGGTAGTCAAAGCAAGCTGACCGGTCTTCTGAATGCTACCGCTTTCCTGAACAGCAATGGGCGGAGCCAACCCTTGGCGAGCCGGATATAAAGTTTGTCTTCAAGCTTTCCTTTTATTGGGTGTTCACTTCCCTCTTCCCCTAGTGTTTAAAGTCACTGGTTAAAGTTTTGACTACTACCATTGTTATTGAGAATCTGTCAGAAATGTTTTTTGCTTGGGAATAACACATCTCCAATAATCATTTGGCTTGATTGCACTAATTTGGAATTAAGTTGTGTGTGTGTGTGTGTGTGTGTGTGTGTGTGTGTGTGTGTGTGTGTACGTGTACAAGAATAAATAATAAATCCAAAGCCAGGCTTCCTCTTCCGAGGAAGGGTACGTGGGTGGGCTGGAACTGCGTGACCCAGGACTCGGGACCTCAGCCCGCAGCTTTGCACCCTTCTTCTGCAGCCCTGCAGGGCGCAGGCTCCATCCGGGTAGCGGCGGCCACAGTGGCCCGCGCCTTCCCCTTCGGCGGCAACGCCGCAGACTGGCCTGCGCGGGGAGATGGTCGCGCAGCTCCGGCCTGCAGGGGGCGCTGGCACGGGAGGGCTGGGCCGGGGTCCGCGCGCGTGCGGTGGCGCGGCCGAGCGTGAGTGCCCGGGCCGCGGTCCTCAGTGAGAGTGACTCGGCCTGTGACGCGGGCGCGTTCCTTCCTCTTCCTCTTCCTCCGCGGCCCCGCCTTCCTTCCCTCCGCCCATCTCCCGCCGCGGAGGAGCCGCCGCCGCCACCAGCCGCGCCGTCATGTCGGCCCCCGCTGGGTCCCCTCACCCGGCCGCCGGCGCCCGGATGCCGCCCAAGCTCGGCGGAGCAGTCTCCGGCCTGGCGCCGCCGCAGCAGAACGGTGAGGCGGGAGGCTGGGGCGCGGCGCGGGGCCTAGGCAGGAGGGAGGGAGAGAGGGCGGGCGGCCTGCGCTGTGGCTCGGGGCGGGCAGGGCCGGGCCGGGGAGGCCGCGGTGGGGCCCCGAGGCCGCGGTGGAGCCTGGAGGCCGCGGTGCGGCGAGGGGAGCGGCCGAGAGGATGGCCGGGCGGGGCCGCCGGCGGTCTGCCATCCAGGCCTGCCATCAGCGCGGACAGAGGCCATACGTAGGGGTCGGCGGCCCGCACGACCGTCTGCTCGGACCTGGGCGCCGGCCGGTTGCCCCGGGCGACCCTTTCGGCGCCGAGAGCTCACAGGACGCCGGAGCCGCAGAGTGCGTGGTCTATGGAGGGCTTGGAGCAGCCTTGGTACCTGGTGGATCGCATCCTTCCGGCCCCAGGAATGTAGCTTTGATTTTTTTTTTTTATTTTTTTTTATTTTAAGGCCCAGCGAGCACGCAGCCTGGAAGGGAACTTAGTTTGCACTCAAGTTTGTAGGCAGAAGGATGTAGGCAGAAGTATAACTGTAACCCCGACCCACTTCGGCCTCGGGATCTGTTGTGGTTTGCCGCCGCGGTTGCTGCTCAAGTCTTTGGAGTTTGCTTGTAGTTCGTGGGGGTAGCAGGTGTCAAAAGGATCTAAGCGAACCCCTTTAGATTCCCCCATCTCCAGCTTCACTTTAAAATGTAGAAAAACGTGCCAGAGTTGCTTGGCCCTGTTTTGAGGCGAGGCCTGCGTAGGGAAACACGAATGTGGCTTTCATACTGAGGTTATAGGCTCCGAGCATGGAGGAGTTATTGCTGACAAATGGTCTTACGATAGCATGCTTAGCCCCTGCTCTAGAGATCTGGAATGATCCTAAATAGAACTGGGGGAGGGGGCCCTCTTTAGAGACTTGACAGTGAGTCTCATGAGACCCTCCCAAAGTAATCAAAGCTAAGAAAATCCTTCTGTCCTGTGTCAAAAACCAAAACCACCCAGTACCCATCAAATCATTGACCTAGTTTACACAGTGTGCTGATCAAAATTTACAGCCAAAGTTTGGAAAATTGATAATGCTTTCCAAACATGAAACACCCAGAGAATAAGGTGGAATTTTTATTCGCAATTTAAAAAAAATTGATGGTTCAGTCTTAAGATTCCCAGATCGGCCTTACTTATCAATATTTTATGCTTCTTAGAGTCGTTGTTTAGTATAAAGAGCGTTTGTAAGGCGAACAGTGTCACTGGTGATATCACACTTGTCCAAGTGAAAACATGATTAGTGAGCAGCTTTGTCTGTTTTGTGTGCATGTGTATAAATGAATGTGCCCCTGCTCCCACATGGAAGTCAGAGGACAACTTCTGGGAGTTGGTCCTTTCTATCGTGTGGGTTCTGGAAATCCAACTTAGGTAGGCTTCTTGAAAATGCTAACTTGGCTTCGTTTTGTTTTTAACACATCTATGTATGGGGAGCAACCAGAACATCACAACTTAGAAGTAGGTCCCTGGTTAGAACATTATAAATCCATGTTTAACAGTTTCAAGGATGGTGTCCTTGCTTTTTCGAGTGTCATTTTTATTTTTTGAGACGACACAGAGGTGCCAGGACATTTACTCAGCCACATGGATGTAGGAATAAATCCATGTCTTGCTGCCCAGTGGAATTGAGGCTTGGTTTCTCTTTATACTTACTCTTCATAATAAAGTCTGAACCGTCATTTGGCATCTGTTGCTTGGCTACCAGATCGGTATTCAAAGTTAGAGTAGTAGATGAGACCGAATCCCTTCTCCTGAGTTGTATTTTTGGCAACATTCAAATTGGTTCTGGCTAGTCTTTAGTGATTTGGTAGGTGGTGGGGGGAGGAGAGGGTAGGGCTGTCTCTAGGAAGAGGTTACATCAGGAACAGTTCTGGAAGTGTGCACTTAGAAAGTGCAGGCCCTGGGTAGAAGCTGGAAGTGGTGGAGAAGAGCAAAGGGAACTGGGTGGAAGGGAGGGGCTAAGGGGGAAGGTGGAAGGAGTCATAGAGGCCAGGTTGCGGAAAGGTCCTGACTGTCATGCTGAGGCATTTGGAAATAAAGAACTAGAGACCGTCTGGTTTGGTTTTGTGGAAGGGATTAATGCGCATAGAGATGAGAGGATCAGATCTGATTTTGTTTCTCAGTTTTAGAGAAAGTAATCATGAAGATTAAGCAATAATTTCAGTTTTACATACAGAAATCACTTTGCTTTTTACTGTGTTCCTGGAATTCCAGCCATGGTAATAATACAAAAAATAGATCAGAAGTATGGGAAGTACCATGGGGAAACAAGCCAGTGACAAGAGAAACACCATAGCAGACAGAATGCGATCACTTCCTTTATAACCTTGGTAGACTGTGAGCGCTATCTGGTCCTGTCACGTGGGGCTAAATCTCTTGGAATTTTGAGAAATAGGAGGTCTTTGTTACTCATAATGACCGCTGGCTCTGCACCTATTTTCTACTAGTATAATTAAGTCACAAGATGGGCCCCGGGTAGCCTCAGGATGGGACTGGTGAGCCTAGGATTGACCTTTCAGTCTCTGCTTAGTGACCTCTGGGTAGACATTCTGGTTTGACCAGCATGCTTTTGGAGGCACCCCTTCCCTGAGATCTTCTGTGCACCCCCTTGAGGTGTGGCCATTTATTAAATTTTTTCTTTTCCTTTCTTGGAGATGGAATTGAGGTCATAGTCATTTGAAATGTGCTTACTTGTTTCTGCCTGAGCACGGTCTCGTGTAACTGAGGATGACTGTGGAATCCTGATCTTTCTGCCTCAGCCTCCTAACTGCTTGCTAATTCTTTTGCTTCCATCTTCAGATTATGGGCGTGGCCACACGTCTCTGTAGTATCTTATAACAAACCAGAAAAGGTGTTTCCAAGGGGCAGGTAGTAGGAACTTTCCTTGTCATCGCATAAGGGAAAGTTGTAACAGCCTGCTATCTGTGACCAGCTTCTCGAGTGGGGACAGTGTTGTGGGATCTGACTTGTAATTCAGGTAGGAATCATCAGAACTGAAGTTAGATGCTGTCCACTGGAGCTTGCTTGCGAAGGGAAGAAACCCTCACAGCTACTCCCTGAAGCCTTCAGTGTCAGTTCTTTTCTTTTACATGAAACAGCAAATGGGGGCTGGAGAGATGGCTTAGCAGTTAAGAGCACTGAGCTAATGGCTCAGCAGCTAAAAGCACTGGCTACTTTTCCACAGGTCCAGGATTCAATTCCTGCGCTCACATGGTGCCTCACAACTGTTTGTAATTCAAGTCACAAGATTTCCAGTGTCCTTTTCTGATCTCTGGGGGACACCAGACTTGTATGTGATGCACACACGATGCACAGACATATGTGTAGACAAAAACACACCTTCACATAAAATAATTAAAAAAAAAGAAACAGCAAGTATTTTCAAGACAGATTTGATTTTCCACAGAACACTAAGATGGAGATGGAGGTCTAGTTAGCTCTGGAGCACAGTCTGGAAAACATCTTGTCTAGTTCCCTGCTTTGGCAGGCGAAATCAAGATCCAGAACTGAGCAGGTAAGGCATTTCCACCAGTGCCTGAGGAAGGCTGGTGAGAGAAGCTGGTTGTCCTTACTGTTGCAAGCTCAGCGGGCAAGCTACAGGTGCTCACTAAGGATTTATTGAATGAGACCACTAAGTCCTAATTCCACGTGCAGTGCTTAGAACAGACTCTAGTAAGTTGCCATGCTGGCCTTGAACTCCTGACCTCCTGCTTTCACCTCCAAATGCTGAGATACAGGCATGTACTGTCTGACATAGTCACGATGTCAACATTGTAGGTACAAACGAGGCTTCATTATTGCTTCTACTGTCTTTCTAAGATTAAGTACTAGGCTCTCACTACTTGAAGATAGTATGAGGGCATTGCATCTGTAAACTCTTTTCTGTTCACCTTGGAGCTGCCTTTCTCCAGATTTTCATTCTGAGTAACACATGGATTTATAGAATTATTTGCATCTCCATGTGAAGTATTAGTTGAGTATTTTTCAATTTTAACTTTTTTTTTTTTTTTTTTTTGAGATAGGATTTCCCTGTGTAGCCCTGGTTGGCCTGGAACTTGCTCTATAGAACAGGCTGGCCTTGAACTCACAGAGATCCTCCTGTCTCTGCCTCCTAAGTGCTGGGATTAAAGGCTTGTGCCACCATGTCCAGCTTCACTTGGCTTGACATTACTTCCAAAGCTGAGTCATCAAAGATGTACTACTGAGTGAAACAACAGTCGGACAGAGTATAACTCCCAAATTGTTCCCAACCAACCTGACATCCTGAAAGTGTCACAAACAACCCAGACTTAACAGTGGACCTCTGCCCAAAAGGATAGCACTGGTTTTGCCAGTGATGCAATGAGGTTAAACAGTGGGAATTACTAGACCTTTCTATGGAAAGGTAGACAGACAAACTTAACTCAGAGATACTTTCAAGTAATTGCTATTGTAATGTATGGGTTTGGTTATTTGCTGTGCCGTTCACAGCTCTCAGGGTTCTGAGTTTATAACTATCAATTTTTTGTGAACCCCGTTTATTGTCCCCAGCAATATTTCAGGTAAATTCTGCTTTTAAAAAAGATTTTTTACTTATGTCTGTGCGTGTGTATGCATGTGTGTGTGCATGTTTGTGAGATGCTCACACACGTCAGAGGCATCAGATCTCCCTGGAGCTAGAGTTAGAGGTAGTTGTAAGTCTTCTGACATGGGTGCTAGGAATTCAGACCCAACTGAAGAGGACTTAACCTGGGCCGGCCACTCTCCAGCCCCAACTTCCTTTTTCAAACCCATCCACACACTAACCTGTTGGATGGGGAAGCCTGAAGTGGGACAGTCTGGAAGGGATTTTTCCAGAGGTGAGGCATGTTCATCGCCAGTACTGAGGCGTGATGAGATAGAATGATACCAGCCTGGAGAAGGCTGTGTTTGCAGTGGGGTCAGCCACCTGGGGTTGCCCAGAAGATACAGAGTGGTTGCAGAGTCTGATTTAGTCCAAGCTTTATGGAGATTCTGAGTTGGGTGATCTCTGCCTGTAGCGCCCATGAGAGGATTAGATTAAGTGAGGCACTGCTTTAAAAGTGCCCAGGCCAGGTAGGGGCCAGCACTGAGAACCCCTTTGTTCCGTTTGCGTTAGGACACCAGGCTATAAAGTCTTTGAATGGCAGACTGTGTGCGTGTTGCCTTTATATTCCCTGTAGCAGCGTGTAGTAGGTACTCAGATGAATAAGGGAACTTACCTTCGTATTTCCTTCTTGCTTTAGACTATTCTGAAAGCCACTAACAGCTTTACTCCCCCTATTATATCAACGTCCAGGGCTTGCTCGCTGTTTTGAACACTTGAGTCACTTGGTTCATTCTGCCTTCCACCCTTTTCTCCTCTCTCCATCCACTCTTGCAAAGTTTCCACTGATAGACCATCTCTCTGGTCTGTTGGCTCACCAGAGGGTGAGTTAGGGTCATGCAGCAAAAGCCCCTGAGACAGTGATGAGAAAAACCAGTTCAAGTGTAGAGGAAGAGCTGTGAAGCCATGCCTTGCTTAGCCTTGGCCAGCCTTGTCACAAGGGAGAGTTGAAAGGAAGGGTTAAGTGGTGCTTCAGCTGGATCTAAACTGACGAACAAGCTAGGCGAGCTGGCACATGCCCGTATACTCGGCCAGCACTCTAGAGATTTCTGAAAGTTTGAGGCCAGCCTGATGTAAATAGGACATTTCAGACCAGCCAAAGATGCATAGTGAGGTAGTGTCTCAAAAAAGTAAAAACTAAGTAACTAGACTTTTGAATGTTCAGGTAAGATTGTGATCTGAACCTGGTGTGGTGGTGCACGCCTTTATTCCCAGCACTCAGAAGGCAGAGGCGACTAGATCTCTATGCTAGATCTCTATGCGTTCAAGGCCAGCCTAATCTACATAACAAATTCCAAGAAAGCCATACCTACATACAAAGTGTGATACATACAAAGATAGATACAGTTCTCTCTGGCATGATAGAACAGTAGCAATTCTTATTGGAGAAGATGAGGGGTCTGAAGTGGCAGAGAAGGTAATTAATTCAGTAACAGAAACACGGCTGTATGCTGCTTAGATGATGCCTCCGGAGGGGCCAGTACGGAGTCTAGCCTTTGCACTAGGAAACTCAGTCCTGACTTTTAGCCTGGTAAGACCGGTCTTAGTGTGTCGCTTTCCAGAACTTCAGGAGGCACTCCCTGAGGTTTCCTGTTTTCCTCTTGAAGTATGTTGTTGAAACTCTATGATAAGTGCCAGATACAGAAATACTTGGTGATGACTTGGAGTTCATGATTTTCAAAATCATAATTTCTGAGTCAGGCAGCAGGCCTTGGAAAAAGGCATCCCAGTCTTTGCATTTTGAGAGTTTGAAATTAGGCCTGTCCATGGGAAAAGGAATGTGGGCAGCTTCTAGAAGCTACAAAGGGCAAAGGAACTCTCTCTTGAGGTTTGGATACTATGTAAGTAGCGTTAAGCTGCATTTGCCAGTGTCAGGGAATGCTTTTCTTCAGGCAGAGCTGTGCTGAGATCTGAAGGAAAGGTCAGATGAAAGGAGGGTTTGGAAGACTCCTGGTAGAAATAAGCTTTGTAAAGATTCAGAGGTGTAGAAGTTTGGCTTGAAGAACCGTGGATGGCGGGAAGGGTGTGCGCCCTGATGCCTCTCAGCTTGTCATGTTTGTGACTGTTTGGTGCATCTGCTTTTCTTGTCATTCTTGAAAGCTTTGATCACGCGTCTACAGAAGTTCAGTTTTAGACAGTGTCACACTGCTGCCCTGCTTCAAAAGCCTTTGCCAAGTAAAAACCTTCTGTCCTTATTAGCCTCTGGGGTCAAGCTCATTGTGCTATGGCTTTTTGTGTGTGGCGTGCAAGACCTGCATGTTGCACACCTTCTCCCAGGTCAGCACTTGTTTTCATTTCTCAACAGCAAGTGTTCTTCAGTGTAGCACATTCAGCTTCGGTTTCTTGAGCTTGGATGCGAAGGACTTGGTGTGCTTAGGCCTGACAGTTGACAGTCATTGTGACAGCAAGGCAAGCTGTGACCCAGGAATCAGGTCAGGGAGGGCCTTTGACTCTGTTTTTATAACGAATTGCCACAAATTGACTGCCTGAACCGGTCTGAATTCATTATTTGTAGGTGAGAAGTCTAGTTGGGCTAAAATCAGATGTCGCTGCAGGACACATTCATTCCCTGGCTCTCGAGAGTTTCTGCGCCTATTCCAGCTCTTAGAGGCTGCCCGCATTCCTTGGCTCATGGCCCATTTGTTCTGTATTTAGAACCAACCATAGAGTATTTCCCTGAAGATTCTATAGCCAGGCCTCTAATTCTCTGCATAGGTAAGGACAATGGAACTATTTTAATAGATGTCATCTAATTAATACCTTAATGCCACCAACAGTTTTAATTCTCCCCTGCCGTCTAGCCTCACATAGTCACAGATTAGGATGTGGACATGTGTCTCATTGAATGAACAGTAAAAAAAATTGAATATATTTTTTAAAAATTATATTTAGTGTACTGTACTGGGGGGGAGGAATATGGAGGTCAGTTGACATCTTTGGGGCATCAGTTCTCTCTTACCACATGGGTCCCAGGGATCAAACTCAGGTCACAAGACATGGCAGAAAGTACCTTAACAATCTGAGCCATATTACCAGTCCCAGCTTTGCTGTCTGATTTGTGGACCATCTTCTCCAGAAGCATAGGCGAGCGACCCTTTAGTTTGGGGCTTATGCCTGCTGTCTAGAGTGCAGAGTGTGAAAGTTTGTCACCAGCCCAGGAGAGGATAGATGGATCCAAGCTTAGAATCCAGTTTCTACTGCATGTGTGTGCTCTTGCTGTGTGCTTAAGCAAAATTCTTCTTCCCTTTCTGAGACAAGAGCTTCACTATGCAGTCCTGACTGGCTGGGAACTCCACTGTGTAGACCAGGCTGGCCTCAAACTCACAGCTCTACCTGCCTCCGGATTAAAGGCATGTTGCCGATAGTGACTCTTTGTCTGGGTCATTTAGATTGTAATGCTGAATAAGTAATGCCGAGGAGCCCTCCCACTCCTACCCTGACCCCATTGTGATTAGATAGTGTTCCCTTCCTCCCTTGCTTTTCTTTAATGAGCTTGAAAGTCTCCTGCAGGTAATTCACCTTTAGCTGTAAGTAGGCACAGTATGCCCCTACTTTTTGGAGTGGTATTGAGTAGTTGTACGGAGACATGATTATTTCCCAGTATTGTACCTGTAATGTGGCAGGAATGAGCCAAGTCAGCAATTAAGCAGAGGGTAGGTATTTAAATAGATTTTGACTTGGGCTGTCTTCATTGTTCGCTTCTGGAAACTGTAGTGGCAGGAAGTGAGCCATCTTTTATGTATTTGAATATGTGGGGCTCTTCACATTTCATTGTCAAGGTGATGAAAGATTTCTGAGATTTTTTTTTGTTTGTTTTAGTAAGTTGTTTCAGGTGAATTGTCATCAGGTAAATAAATAGGGGAGTAAATTGTTAACTTAGTAATGTATAGTTCTCCACTTAGACTTTGAATTATGGGCCGAGCAGTGGTGGCGCACGCCTTTAATCCCAGCACTTGGGAGGCAGAGGCAGGTGGATTTCTGAGTTCGAGGCCAGCCTGGTCTACAGAGTGAGTTCCAGGACAGCCAGGGCTACACAGAGAAACCCTGTCTCAAAAAAAAAAAAAAACCAAAAAACAAAACAAACAAACAACAAAAAAAACCCAAGACTTTGAATTATGGAAGTGGATATTGGTCTCCTTTACACCTGATTATAAGTTATCTTTTTGTTGGCTATAGAACATGTATTGCATGCCCCCAGATAGTTTCTCCTACCTTATTTAGTAATTATAAATAGACAGAAAGTGTAACTTTTACTCAGCTCTTATGAGCCGGTATCTTCAGGAATACAGTGGTTCTGTGCTACAGTGAATCTTATAAGTGTTAGCTTTTTGTATTTGAGGTGTGGTACAAATCCCTATTTCCTTACACATGGCAGGAAAACTAAATACTAGAAAAATCAGGGCTGGAGATGTGGCTCAGTGGTAGAACGTGTACTTAGCATTGCAAAGCCGTGGGGTTTGATGGAGTTGTGCGAGGGATGGGGTGGTAATTAAGGTCTGCCCAAAGTCGAGAATAGTTGGAATTAAGACTAGCCTCCTGTTGGGCCATGTGGCCCTTTGCTGGCTAAAGCAAGCCGTGTTAGTGTGGTGAGGGCAAAGGGGCTTAAGTTGAGCTTCTGTCATGTCTGGGCCCTTGACTGAGCCCTGTCACTGCCTAAGCACAGATACCCTTTTCTTTTTAATTTTACTTTTTTCTTCTGTGGGTATTGGAATTTTGCCTCTTTGTATTTATGTGCATCACATGCATACTTAGTGTCTGTGCAAGGCAGAAGAGGTTATAGATTCCCCTGGAAATGGAGTTACAGACGTCCATGAGCTGCCGTATGGGTGCTGGGAATTGAACCTGGGTCCTCTGCAAGAGCAGCCAGTGCCTTTAGCTTTTACATACATGTAGCTGACCACACTAATACTGACACTGATTTTTGTTAGCAGTAACATCATGGACATGCTCTATGCTGCATCACTCACTTTTCTAAGTGCTTTTCATATTAGTGCCTTTAGCTCTTTGAAGGCAAAGTATTATTATATCCACCTTTAAAAAAAAAAAAAAAAGAGGCACAGGAAATAAGACGGCGATAGAGTCATCTTAGCACCTGGGCCTGTGCTATAGACATACAGTCCAGCTGCCTGGAAGACTGGGGCAGGAGGGTCACACGCCCTGTCCTGCCTACACTTTGCTGATACTTTTGTAGTAGGCTACAAAGAAAGTTCAAGTCCCTTTAGCTCAGTGAAACATACTTGCCAAGTATATGGAGGCCTTCAGCCCAACCCCCAGTATCATGAAAGAAAAACGGGCTGGAAAGATGGCTCGGTGGACCAGGTTCAATCCCCAGTGCCCATACGGTGACTCACAGCCATCCATATCTTCAGTTCTAGGAGATTCCGTGTCTTCTGACCTCAGAGGACACCAGGCACGTACATGATGTGTGTACATACATGCAGACAGAATACTCATACACATAAAATAATACTCGTACACATAAAATAAGTGGATATTTTTTTAAAATGCTTGGAGAATGTTTGACCTGCTGGTAAAGCATAAAGTTAGTGTTGGAAATATAAGGCACTCTTAGCATTGTTGATGGACAGTATGAATTGGCAGTCCTCCTCGGCCACAGCTGTGACAGCGCCCCTCTGTGTTTGCTTGTTTTTTTTTTTTTTTTTTTTTTTTTTTTTTTTTTTGAGATAGCCTCTTGCTATGTAGTCTAGGCTGGCCTTGAACTCATAATCTTCCTGTCTCAGGCCCTTAGTGCCCGGACTATAGGCAAGTTCCCAATGCCCAGTGTAGTAGTCAATTTTTAAAGCACAAAACCCTACTTTCATTTGTAGGAAACCCATCTCTTAATTGATCATAGAAGTTCATCCTCTGAAATGATGTTTGTTGATGAGGATTTAGTAAATGTCACCTACAATGAAATATTTGTATATATATTTTTAAAGATTTATTTATTTTATGTGAGTAGTCTGTCGCTATCTTCAGACACACCAGAAGAGGGCATCAGATCCATACAGATGGTTGTGAGCCACCATGTGGTTTCTGGGAATTGAACTCAGGGCTTCTGGAAGAGCAGTCAGTGCTCGTTGAGCCATCTCTCCAGTCCCACTTTGTATATATTTTTTTAAAATGAGGATTTACACATTATAACAGAATAGTGTCTAGGATACATTAAATTAAAAAATAGTTGTAGAAGCATGCTGGGGTTTATTCTTCCAAATACACAGAAAAATGGTTCCAGCTGTGCCTGGGTAGTAGAATATCAATTCTCAGAGTAAGGAGGAGACTTTCACTTTATACTTTACATTCTTTATATAGATTGCTAATACCACACTCTACCACAATGCTGGAGACTGAACCCAAGGCCCTGTGCATCCTGAGCATGTGCTCTACCACTTGAGTCGGCCCCGATTCTGTAACTCTCATAGTTACAGCAAAGAAGCTAATACTAAAAGGTGTGCGTTCCTCTCGATGCTTTCAAACTTTCAAAAAGATGTATTCTTTGACACTTTCATAAATGTATGTATGTGTGTTGTTGATAGCTATTCCACCATCTTACTTTCTTTCCTCCTGTACCCAATGTCCCTTCATAGTCACTGCTTGTTGCTATTCATTGATTCCCGTAATGCTGCCTGAGTGTGCATGGGTGCTTTGCTTGCATGTATATCTGTGCACCACTTTCATACCTGGTGTTCACTAAGGCCAAAAAGGGGGGGCTTTAGTTTAGTGGGATACCCTGTGGATGCTGGGAATTGAACCTTGGTCTTCGTGAAGAGCAGCTGAACCTGGGCCCATCTGAAGACAGCCAGTGCTCTTAACCTTTGAGCCATCTCTCTAGCCTGCTCTTGTCATTCTTTCTACCCTTACTCTTCTAGGATGTTCTCTGAACTTTGGGAAGGGTTGGGTAAGGTAGATGTGCTGTGTAGGGTTGATTACTCAACAGTCATTCATTCTTAGTACTTTGACTAGATATGAGTCTCTGCGTTAATGTTGCCATGGCTAGAAGAAATGTCTTAGATCAAGGTTGAGAGTAGCTCTGGTTTGAGTATAAAAATACATATGTAGATATTGATAACGTGGTCATCTAGGGAAATGAGAGTGGTCGCCAGGGTGTGGTAGCAGATGCTTAGTCTCAGAGGCAAGTCAGTGAGTGCCAAACCAGACTAGCCTGGTCTACATAAGTTCCCTACTAGGCTAGCTAAGACTGCCTAGTAAGACCCTGCCTCAAAACAAAAACAAGCCTGTTGTGGTGGTGTATGCCTTTAATCAGAGGCAGCTGGATCTCTGAGTTCCAGGCCAGCCTGGTCTAATCAGACCAGCCATGGCTACATAGGGGGACATAGTCTCAAAGAAGGAAAGAAAACAAAACAAAAAACCACACTGATAGAATGGGTTTTCTCCTAAGGACTATAACCTGCCCAACCTTGCTTCTGACCAGGTTTACAGTTCCCACAGACAGAGCAAGGTCAAATCAATTCAGAAAGTGTTTGGTTACCCTGGAAAGCCTCATGCCAGTGTCTCCCATGGGTACATCTTGCCTAGAAGGCCTGTACTGTAGCATGCAGAGCTTTTCTCCCTGGAGCACTGGTGTCTTTTCCTCCAGCAGGCAGTGAAGCACCTTCTGGCAGCATGAAAGCTCACCAGCTGGAAGTTTGCTGCTTAGTTCCAGTGTGGCTTTTCTGTGTCCTGCAACCAAAGTGTGCTGAGTCCCCATTAGTGCTTTACCTTAGTTGTAGTAGACAACCCAGAGCATTGGAAATATAGCCTGTGTTGTTTTGGGGGACTCTGGAGCCTCCTTGATGAATAATATGTAGGGAAATATCTCATGCCTGGCACCAAAGTTTTGTTTAATAAATCATGTTTTCTGGAAGCAGCAGTGTCCAGTTAAATTCCTTCTTGTATTTTTAAAATTGCCTTACAAAGTAGAGGGTTTCTATATGACTTTTTCATGCATTCTTAGTTTTGGTTAACCCATCCTCTGATAATCTTCCTTCCTCTATCCTCCTTGCCCCTCCCCCCCCTTCTTTTAAGTTTGTCTTGGTATGTATCTTTGGCTGGCGTGGAACTCAAAGGACCCATTTATGGCCTTCAGGTATGGGGTTATAGGCCAGAAGAGGGTATCCTGTCCCCAGAGACGAGAGTTACAGACAGCTGAGAACTGTCATGTGGGTTCTGGGAATCAAACCCAGGTCCTCTTGGAAGAGTAGCCAGTGCTCATAACTGCTGAGCCATTTTTTGAACCTCTGTGTCATAGTTGGTTAAGGAATACTGACTTGGGAGCCAATTAGTTGGATGGTTTCATAGATTATAGTCAAGCTATCAGTTGGGCTGTCATTATCTCAAGACTCCATTGAATTTGAAGGATGCTAGCATATTCATGTCTTTTTTGGCTGTGGTTTCTCTTTGGCTGTTCATTCCTTACCACATGGCTTCCTTCTTTGTCTGTATTACAAGGTCATTCAGGACTGGGTTATCAGAGAGAGGGAGCCACTAGAGTTAATATTGGACTAATAGAGGAAGTGGTTTATCAGCACCTTTGCTATTGCTCATAGAGATGAGTCCTGATCCAAGGTGAAGGAGGACTACTCAAGAATTTGAGAAGCAGGATGTGCTGCCTCATCAGGGATCATTTTGGAGTCTAGCTACATGATGGGTCTATGACAATGTGTATCTTTGACAATATGGTGGAGTTATGGAGAAAAAAATTAATTGGGTCAGCATTTAGATGGGAGCTATTTATGTATCATCTCTTTGTGCAACACTGTAAATTTTTTTTTTTTTTCAGGTCCAGCACAGAGTCAAATGCAAGTTCCATCTGGGTATGGGTTGCCTCATCAAAATTATATGGCCCCCTCAGGACATTATTCTCAAGGACCCGGGAAAATGACCTCCTTGCCATTGGATAACCAGTGCGATAATTTCTACTCTCGTCCATATACAGTACCGACACAAAATGTGGGGACTCCCAGCTCAGCAAACCAACCAGGAGCACAGCAGCTGTACGGCAGAGGTCCTTCTGCCCCTCACATGGGGGCATCCACTCCAGGGTCTTTCCAAGGGGCTCCAGCATCCGCACCCCATTCCTACCCGAGCGCCTCCCAGCCCTATTCCTCTCTTGGGACTCGCTACAGTGGTCCTGCCACACACTCTGCCAGCGCCTCTGCTGCTGCTCAGGGCTACCCCTCCACCTGTAGTCATTATCCCATCTCAGCTGTGTCTAATGTCGTGTATCCTAATGTTTCCTATCCCTCGCTGCCTGCCAGTGAGCCGTACGGGCAGATGTTTACCTCACAGAATGCTCCTCCGCCTGCCAGGCCACTTAAAGAGTCATACTGTGGCCCAAGCACAGCTACTACCTACCCATCGAGACCACCACCTCCACCTTCCCAGCAGCAGCAGCAGCAGAGCCATTCAGGATACAGTTCTCTACCATGGTCAGGTCCAGGCCTTCCACCAGCCCAGGACAGTCTCCTCCGAAACCAAATGGGATCCTTGGCTACAGCCAACAGCCACCCAACAAGTAACGGTAAGTCAAGTATGAAATTCACCAAAACATGACTGACAATCCGAACATTAAAGTCTTGTTAACAATGGTATTTCCTGATAGGGATACTGGAGATTTGCCCAGATCTGTGTCTGCTTTGGTTTTTGTGGTGTTTTACTGAATCTCCCCAGACCCTTGCTGTGCCCTCATTCAGTTAGCTCCTCAGTGGTCTGTCTGAAGAGCCTGCTTCCGTGCCTTGATAGTGTCTCAGACAGTGTTTGTTGATGTCTTCCTGTCTCTGCAGCACTTGTCCCTAACGTCATATGGACATATTGGAGATTCTGTTTTGTTGAGTGTCTTGCTGGCCATTACTCCTTTTCATACTAGTTCCACTATTAGAGGAAAAAAAGTCAGAATCGTTATCCTGCCTTCCTAAACTATGCTTCCTGCAGATAAAGGCTGCTCTCTTATTCTTAACTGAGTATACTCAAAGATGAAGGATGAAGAAGGGAGAGGAAGGCCACGTGACTCCTTGGTACTTGTCTATTATTTAAACATTTGTATTTTTACTTATATAAGGTATACATAGTACATATGATAAAATGTGTGTGTGTGTGTGTGTGTGTGTGTGTGTGTGTATCCGCCAAGCCAGGAGATTTCACTGTGTATCTCTGTCTGGCCTCTATATATTCCAAGTTGGCCCCAAACTCAGAGATCCATCCATCTGCCTCTGTCTCCAGAGTGCTGTGATTAAAGGTGTGCACCACCATGCCCCACCCAAGATAATATATTTTAAGTGTTCTGTTTCCATAGAATGGGAATATTCTTACTAGTTTGAAGTTGTGAACTTGAATCTAATGAAATGCTCTTGAAAGAAATGAAAATTTATGCATAACACCGCAGGGACAGTTATAACCTAATGCAGCACCCGGAGCACTGCCACAGCTTCACTACTCTAACTGTCCGGGCAAGGATACCTGCCTGTGCATACCGCCCTTGGCATCTGACCGCAGGGGCAGTTATAACCTCCATGCAGCACCCGGAGCACTGCCACAGCTTCATCACCACCATTCTGGGTGCACGTTTTCTTTTCCTTTTGTTTTCTGTTTGTTTCTTTGGAGACAGGACTTCTCTGTGTGGCTCTGGCTGTCCTGGAACTTGCTCTACAGACCAGGCTGGTCTCAAACTCAGAGATCTGCCTGCCTCTGCCTCCCTAGCACTGGGATTATTAAAGATGTGTGCCACCATACCCAGAAAGGATTCTGTATTTTTTTATGCATATGAGTGTTTGCATGCATGTATGTTTATGCACCATGTGCATGCCTGTTGCTATGGAGGTCAGAAGTAAATATTGAATACCCTGGAACTTGAGTTACAACTGTGAGACACTGTGTGGATGCTGGAAACTGAACCTAAATCCTCTGCAAGAGTAGCAAGTGCTCTTAACTGCTGAGCCATACCTTTAGCTGCACTCGACTTAACTTTTATAGAAGACAGATTTTCACTGTGTAGCCCCTGCTGGCCTTGCATTTCCGTAGCTCTGCCTGCCCCTGCCTCCAGAATGTGGCTGGGATTAAAGGTGTGTGCATCATACTACCTCTAGGCAAAAACTAACCACAAGCTAGGCATTTGTTTTACATTGTGGCAGTTTATGTTTCTGCTTCAGTCACAGTCCCTTTGTGAAAAGGGCAAGCTCTTTGTTGGCATGCCTCTCTGATCCTTAGTGTTGGTAGATCTACCCAACACCCATTAGTTGTTTGAAAGCCAGTCATGCCAGGGGTGGTTCTGGTGTTAGGAGATAATCATGAGTAAAAAGATAGGTTCTTAAATTTCAAGCTTGTGGTCTGCTTGTAGCAGCAGACATCCACTGGACAACAGCAAATGCAAACCTGGTATGTTAGTGACAAGAAGCAGAGGTATAATCCTTGGAGAGCTCATGGTGGGCATGTCGTGGACTTCAGGGGAGTTTTCTCTCATGAAATAGTATTTTAGCTGTAATCTGAAGGATGGATTTCTCATGTAAGAAGTAAATTGTGGCCAAAATAAAATATTTGAGTTTTTTAAAATTTAAAATAAATATTTAAAAAAAGGCAAAACTTTAAAATTCTTCAGAGGAAATAGACTATCTCTAGAACTTTGGAGTGGTCAATTTTATAAAGAAAGCACACATAGAGCTAATGCTAGCCATAAAGGGCCAACATGAAAAACTCAAGTAATGTCTAATGAAAAAGTTTTTATCTTTGATAGGCAGTATAAAATGAAACAAACTAGAAAGTAGGAGGGAAAGCAGTATTTTTCTAGGCTATACAAATACATATACAAATTGATGTGAAAAAGATAACTCAGAGAAAACTGTAATAGTCACAGATGATATAAAAGCAATCAGAGGAAACCCAGAATACTTGCTAGATCAGTAAAAATGAGAAACTCTGACAATACTGTGGATTCAATGAAGTGTCTAAGACTAGCTGCAATACCACAGGGTAAACTGAGGCAGGTGAGTGTAGAGTCGGCAATGGGCTGGGCACCAATGGCACCCAGCATTGGTCTCTGCAGATAGCAGCAGGTGATTAAAAGGAGGAGGCAGAGACAAGTGCTGGCGGCGACTTACCAGTCGTGGTGGCTGGCAGTTAGAAAA
>CM052704.1:100609326-100663179 GCA_028551405.1 Uromys caudimaculatus | reverse complement strand
CCCCCCACACACACACAGGGTTTCTCTATGTAGCTCTGGCTGTCCTGGAACTCACTCTGTAGACCAGGCTGGCCTCGAACTCAGAAATCCGCCTGCCTCTGCCTCCCCAAGTGCTGGGATTAAAGATTAAAGGCGTGCGCCACCACGGCCCTGCACGGAAGGATTACTGATTGCATGTTTTTCTATTAGAATTTGTACCTAACTAAACATTTTTTTAATCTTATCTTTCATTCCACAAGTTCATTATAAGTTCAAAGCAGTAGTTTTATCTATTATTTCATGAGTTCTTTATAAATTCAAAGCAGTCGTTTTATGTGTCTTTCCATATGTTCATTGTAAGTCCAGAGCAATAATTTTTTATGTCATAGGTTAACAAGGTTTTTACCAAGAAACAGCTCACCTATCTTACGTCTTATTTTTGAAGTCTTGTCTAGTTAAACAAACTAGTTAACCATCCATTCTCTGTTCTTGCTTACACTCATAATAGACCTACCCACTCCTTACTTATCATGGTGCACACCTGTGGACCTAGCCTAGAATGAATATTTTCCTTGATTACTAATTTGTTCCAAGCCTAATTTTCTTCCTGATGTAATTCACATGCTTGTGACACATGGAAGCTCATTTGACTCCTGTCTAACCCATGCAGCCTTTGCTATTTTGTAGAAGGAGGCATATTCTACTTTTGATTCTAATTCTAAACTTTCTATCAACTATCTTAAGTTCTTTAAGATCACCTTCAGTGATTTTCACTACTATGAATCATAGATACTGCATTCTAGAAGTCTAACCTATTACAGTGATAACCTGTAGGGCGTGTGGGACCTTGTTACCAGACAGGCATAAGAATGGTAAGGTTGAATGAACTCAAACTCTGGGACTCTCATAATTGAGAATGGCATGAGTGGAGCTATTCCCTACCTGCCTCTCCCTGCTTTGGAACACGTAACCACGGTGGTACCCCACTGAGGACCATGTGCACTGGGTCATGGAACATAAATACCTGGAGTTCTCCATAGGCCTAATGAACTTCCCCTTCCTGGGCATTCCTTCTCGAAAAAGCTATTTAATCCCTGGTTCATCCTGAATAAAGTGTATGCATTCACATTCGCCATTAAGTAAACCAGTATGAAGAAGCAAGGCTCATCCCTTCATTAGGGATTGCTGGGGGGAAGGCCTTTTCCCTTGTAGCTCCTCAGGACTGGGAACCCTGAATAAGACCAGGTTCTGCCAGTGCTGGGACCCTGTTCCTAACTTCCAGCAGTATGCTGGCAGAGCCTGGGTACACAGGAGCCTGCGAGTCACAGCGTTCATCCCAGACCCTGCTGTTTTTTTCTTCTGGTGTGGCGAAGACCACCTGTTGTGCGGCATGCCAGCAGCACTCAGGCACCCCAGCAGAGAAGCGGGGCACAGTAGGACAGAGGCCCTTGCTTTGTTACATTTGAAATGGGGCCTCTGGTTAGAAGCAGTAGACAGGAAGTGGCTATTAACAGTACAAGATGAGTGGTTCCCTTTGATGGTGGCCCCTGGTCACAGCATTCTGAGCTGGGGCAACTCGTTACCACTAGTAACCATCCCTGGGAAAAGTCACTGTCCAATGAATACCTGTAACTGATTGCTGAGATTTGTGAAACCCTTGGTCTTATCCTGAGGGTAAGGCCACCTGGTTTAATTTTTGAGAGACCTGTTTCCCCTCCCTCTTGTCTCACCTGGGTGGAGCTATTATCTGCCTGGGTTTGCGTTTCTTTTCTCTGTATGTTACAGCTGCCCCATTTATTCTTTTGCCATTTTTCAAAACTTTCCTCTATCATTTTATTCTGACACATCACTTGGTCACCCAAGGTCTGCCGGCTGCCATCCCTTGTAGAGTCCACACTCTCTCCTAAATGCCTACTCTAAGTAGAAAAGATGTTCGCTACTATGATCTTTAAAATCAACGCACGACGTCACTGTACAGCATAAACAGTGATGATTTGGCTAAGGAGTGACCAGTGTGCAGTACTTGGTCTGATACATCTGATCACCATTATAAAACCGCCAGCAGGCTTTCGTGTAGTTTCAGTAATTTAGGTATTTCTTGAGATTCAGGATAAAGTGTGTGGGTAACCAAAGTATAGGACGGCCATGCATTGTAAGTTAGGATATAGAAAAGTGGTGAGTTGGAGGCCTTTAATGCTCCCCTTCCCATTTTTACACTGTTAGTTAACATCTAATGAGTCTGTTAGGGGATAAATTGTGTCTCCTCCAAAAGTTCAGATGCAAGGCACTAATAAGGTCTTATTACAGAGCCTAACTATTTGGAGGTAGGGTCTTTAAGGAGACAGTTACATTTAAGTGAGGTCACTAGGGTGGGCCCGTACCCAATAGGAGTGGCATTTTACAAGAAGATTAGAACCTAGACGTGCACAGACTGTAGGAGATGAGAAGACGGTGACCGTCTGTAGCTTCAGGAAACCCAAGGCCTTCATTTCACTCACTATGAGAAAGTAGCTTTGTTGTTGTTATAAATACATAAATAAAGCAAGATGGGGTGTGAGCTGATTTATAGAATCTAGAGACCCCATTACCTTTATTCACTTTACTTTGGTCACCATTGTGTAGTACAATAATTAATAGCAGTGGTTGTTAGTTTGTAAAGAAAAACAACATTTCATTTTGTCTGAAAGGTAATGATATCTTTGAAATGTTTTAGTAAAAGTTGTTATTACAAATTATTAAAACATTAGTGAATAGTTTTCCTACTTTGGGAGAAATGGTTTGTTTGGACCACTTTCTTTCTGGATGCCAAATTGGTGTGAGGGCACCGGAGCTTCTGTGGACTCCAGAGCCATTGCATTATGTTAGTAAGCTTGTTTTGACATGTTTCAAGTCTGTTGCTGTGGGTGAAATGATTTCTTGTCTTCAGTTGCAGATTCTCTGTCTTGTCCTATTACAGAAAATGTCCAACCCTCCAAGTCCAGCTCCGTAGTATCCACAGTTTTGCCAGGACCCTCATCAACAAGAATGCCACCTGTTCCAAGTCACCCAATTGGGCCTGTGCCCTCCGCTCCACCACCCCCAGAGCAAATGCAGACAAAAGGTACGTGAGGAGCTGTTCATTTTATGCATATGCACACTCATGTCTCAGTAGCTGATTTAAAAATGCCACACTGTATAACCATAACTAACTGAAAACATGAAAAAAGTAATTTATAATTCAAACTCAAATATGACAGTTTCGTCTTGCATGTTAATTTATAACTTTTATTGTTGGTTGGATACTATCTGGGATGTTAATTTCCTTTCGTAGACCATTATAGACTTTTTTAGGCTAAATCAACCATCATCGTCTTATTTAGTGAATCTTTGTGTCTTGTTTGAAGATTTCTGTGCTTGTCATTTGTTAATCATCCATGATTTGGGGGGTGGGGGGCGGGGGTGAGAGGTGTCACGGAATTGTAACCTCTACATGCATCATTGACGGACCATGCGGTTAATTTAATATTCTTGAATAAGTAAGTGATAGCTCTGACATAGACTGGATGACCCTGTTTCTCTACTATCCTTTCTTTCAGAAGTTTTCTTGGTTACTTTCTATATGGCAAAAATTCCAAAATCTTGATGTTTCTGGCTAATCTGTTTTCATTTGATCAGACTTTGTATTTCCAACTCACGAACTATTTTAAGGACTTATTGTGTGTGACAACCTCTAGCCTTGACTGTGAAAAACTCTTATGTTCTAAATCTCAGAAAAGGCACTGTAAATTCTTAGGCTACTTTCACTGCCTGTATTTGTTGAGTGTTTATGTGGCCAACAGAGCCCTTTCTATCAATTGGTCAAACTATGTGTTGTAAATTTTCTTACTTGATTTGAAAGGAATCAATGCCAAAACTGTCAGTTCCCAAAAGCCAGTGAGACTAGGAATAGAATCTAGTTCTTGTAAGTGTCTGCCTCCAGAGGGGACGGTGGTGGAAGACTGCTTATCGTGAACGGAAGTGCACTCCCCTGCCCCGTAGCTCTGTGTCTTATGACGTCCTCAGTTATCATTTTACACTGCAGTCTGCCCCTAAACAAGCACAGTATTGCCTCATAGCACATTTTAGACAGAAGAAACTCCTACCATTTATTGAATGCTTATTATATTCAGAACAACTATATTTTTGTTTCATATGAAACAAATCTCTGGAAGATTAAAGAAATAAGATTCATAGAGTTGAGGTAACTTGGTCAAGATTACAGGTTAATAAGTAGTAAAGCAAAAGGTTTCTAATTCAAACCCTTTATATATATTCTTTCTATAAAATATAACTTATTGTTGAGTGTTGACAGCCTTTTGATTTACCTAAGATCAGCTATTCGCATAAATAACAGAAAAATGTAATATTAGAGATGTGTAAATTTGTAACTCTTAATTATTTTGTTTTCTAACTAGCAAATTGTTTTTGCCTTCGAGTAGATCTAGGGTATAGAATCTGATTGTTTATGTGAGTCAAGAAAACTATGGTTATACAAGTTGTAGTCTACATAAAATGGAGCTCTTGGAAGCTGTGCAGAGCTCCATCTTTATATAGTGTGCTGGGGTCATGTGACCTCTACTGCTATCCAGATCCTAAGTTCTGTGTCTGAAGAACTAATAAACCAGGGATTGAGAATTCCTAGGAAGCATCCATACCAAACATATACATTGTTATTGTTCCCTAAGCAATACAGCAGAACAAGTATTTATATAATATAAACTTATTAGATGTTATATATAATCTAGAGAGAATTTAAAATATATTGGAGAATATGCATAGATTATATACACATACCATTCCATTTTACACAGGGGACTTGAGTGTACAGGGACTTTGAGATTTTCTTATAGAAAGAAGCTAGGTATGGTGGCACGTGTAGCTTTTATTATTGTATATGTGTGTGGTGTGCGGTGTTTCCTTGAGTAGGGGTGTGCGTGTGTGCACATGAGTGTGTAAACCTGGTGGAAGTTAACATCGGGTGTGTCGCAATAGCTTTTCACATTAGTGTGAGGCAGGGTTTCTCGCTGAACGTGGAGCTTGGCAATTTCTTGTCTAGCTAACTAGCTCACCCTAGGGACCCCGTCCCCCTGAAGGCTGGGGTTAGAGGCGGCTGCCCCACCCACCTGACTTTTATGTGGGCTCTGAGGGTACGGACTCTGGTTCCCATGCTTGCACAAGTGCTTTAGCAAACACTGAGCCACCTTCCCTGCCTTCATAGAATTTTATTCAGGGAATCTGGAAAAATACCTGGTAGTTATAGAAAACATTCCCTTTTTTATTTTTATTTTTTTTAAGAGTTAGTTTACAGAACCAGGTATGAAGGCACATTTATTAAATCCCTGTGCCCCAGAGGAAGAGAGTGTGAACTACATAGGTAGTGGGATGAAGCCAGGGATTGGGAACAGAAAGCCAACCCAGCCTCAGCTGCACTTAAGGGTTGAAGCTAACCTGGGTTACACAAGACACTCTGAAAAGTACTTTGAGAGAAAGCAAGAAACTGATAGCCATTTCAAATTAATTATACACAGCATGTTTTCAAGTACAGCAGTAACTAATATGTATGATAGTTTGTTCATGTCAGGTACCACATATCTAAGCATTAGACTTAATTCTTACAAGTATTTGAGGTAGTAACTATTCCGTCTTACAGATTAGTTAATTGAAAAATGGGGAAGTTAGTTGTGAGGAGCAGATAAAGTCCTGAGTGAATGTGTATTATTTAACATGAATATGTCCATGCCAAGACCCTAATGCCATATAGGCTCATGGGAAGTGGCAAAGCCTTCCCCAGGTCAGGCTCTGGGAAGTGGCAAAGCCTTACCCTGGGCTGAGCATTAATGGTGACACTGCAGACAGCATAGATAGCAGCTTCCTCCTCCCAACCACAGCCTGCTCTCCTGGATGTTCACAGCCTGAGACTGCTCCCACGGAGACTAGCTAACCCCTCCTCCTCTATGCTGCACCTAGAAAACAGTGCTGAGTTCCGGGGTTGCTTAGTAAGTGCTCTCCATTAGAGAGAGCAAAGCCCACCCGGCCTCAGCTTTTCTGTATGTGTGTCTGTCATTTCTTCAGTGTCTGTAGTTTCTTCATTCCCGCGTCACCCCAGTCAGGTTTCCAGTACCTAGCCATGCTGGATGTGGCAAGTGGCGCCCTGTGATCAGAGACCCTGGACTATGGGGAACTTGCATCGGTCGGATGAGGGAACGCCCCCCAGAGAAGTTCGCAAATAAAGGTAAAGAGAAAGATAAAAATGAAGGTAAAGGGGGTGGGTGTAATTGTGAGCGTTAGGTCTAAAACATCGGCAGGCAGAATCTAGAGATGAACAGTCATGTGTTAATACTCCGAAGGAGATTTGGGAAGCTGTGAAGCAGGGTGAAAACATTACCGCTTTACTTAGACTCGTTCAGAAGGCATACCCTTGGCTTCCCAAAGAAGAGCAAGGCGTTTGATTACTTGGGAAAAAGCTAAGGAATGAAGGGCTGAGCACCCAAGCATATTTCCACTTTCATTTACAGTTTTTTGGAGTCTTACCATATGTGATTCCATAGATCCCTGGTTCTTTCCTCAGAGGAGGGCAGGCTATGTAGAGTTGGATCTGCAAAGGCAGTGAGGTAAACTGAATTCACAGGGCTTGCTCTGACTTGCCTGATGCCCTGGACCCTAACACTAAGGAAAGTGATGATGGTAACTGGGGTTGAGGACGCCCAATCCCAGGTGACTGCACTTTGGGTCTGGCCAGCATCGAGCTTTAATAGGCGTCATCTCACTCCTCTACAGCAAACCTTGTTAGGCTCACAGATTTGAGGAAAACGCTCAGTTACTTTCTCCTGTCGAATAAAACTGGTCCACAGAATTCAAATAATATACTGCTGTGAGACTACCTTTTAAATCCTGAGAGGAGATCAAGCAAGCCTACATGGCCTGAGGGCCTGTAGCTCTCTGTACCCAAGGAGTTACTCAGCATATCCTCAGTGGTGATGCTTGGCCTCCTTCTGATTGGTTAAACATGGAAAAAATCTTGCCTCTGCCCAGGGGATTAGCTGCTCTTTAAGACTAGGTTTTCAGAATTATGTGAGGACCAAGTACAGTGTAATCTGACTCATCGAATTGCTATAGCTGTAGACATGTTCCTGGGTACAGGACTAACAAAGGAACTAACAACCAATTACATTATCCTTTGTAAACTTACCAACAAGTTAGCATAGCTGCCTTAAGGCCACAGAGAAAATTTCCCTCCAAAGGGGAAAAGCCCCTTGTGGAGAACAGATAGGACAGGGCCAGATTGTACCCAGACTTTGTGGCCTGGTTCTTTCAATCTGCAATGCCACCTTATAGCTGACCCCGAGGCAGGAAAGGTACTTACATATTACTTGGTCCTTGAAAATGCTGACAAGACTTGTAAGGAGGCATGTAGGCATTATCAAAAGTGCTTAAGTTTACAAGGGATGATTAGATTCTGTGTGAATATATGCCCTAGCCACCTTCAAGACATGTCTCTCTCATCAGTCCTTAAGTAAGTTATATGCCCTGAGGGGAAAATGGAGCCTGTTATACATATAGAAAAACATTTTGCATGTGAGTGCCACCACAAGGATTTCAAATTTTTAAAATGAAGCATGCCCCTGTACCCACCATGTCCCATGATCTGCACAACTTCCTAGGTTTTTATCTGAGATGTCAGAAAGGAATCCACTGGGCTAACAAATGCTATTCACAGTGGGTATTCATTAGCAACCTGGAGAGGGCCTGGGAAATGGCTGATGCCCCTTCAAACAACAGGTGCCATCATCCTGAGGACCGACCATGAATGACAGGCTAGACAATAACCCTCAGCCACCAAACAGTACCATTGGTCAACTCTATAAGGTAGCCTCAGGCACTGGGGATTGAACCTCAGTTCCACCGCCTGACTTAGACCGCCCTCTAACGTGGGACAGTTTTAAGCCAGCAGGCGCAATAGGACTTATTTTAGGCAGAAGCAGCCAGAGCCTACAGGGACTGTAGCCACAGATGCACCTGGGAGTAATAGATGAAGATTGTACAGGGGGGAATTAAGGTTCTGGTTCAGTTGCCCTAATTTCCTTTGGTACTACACCTGAGTTTAAAATAGCTGAACCAATTCCCCAATGCTAAACGAAAAAAGGTGCTCACAGTTTGGGGTCTTCATTACACAGTTTCTATAATTAATTGTCAGGGTGCCAAAGGTCATAAAGGCACTTTTAGGCTTCACATCCTACCCAGTTCCTTGTGATCTTATAAGGCTGAGATATCGAGAGTCCTTTTATATAACCAAAACCGTACTAGCATTAGCTATTGGACCACCGACAATCCTTTATGAGGATTAGATAAAATACAAGGTGATTACTCAGGGTGATTATTAAAGGCTGGGAGTGGGGTGTCACATGACTGCTGCTTTCCACCAGCAGCCCTAGTCAATGCTACAGTGCATGCCCAATGGAAATTTGCCTCCCAGATCACTTGGCCATTAGAGAAACCTGAGTGGGTAGATCAGTGGCCACTCCTAGGGGAAAATTGCCTCCACTGCTTTGATGCAGAAGCAGGTACAAGGCAGACACATAGACAAGTCTATTGATCCCCAAAACACCCCTATCTAAAAAGGAAATCAGGTAAATAGAAGCTATTACAGGATTTAAGAACATAAACAAAGTCATGCAGGCAGTGGCCCCAGCACCTCTTGTACTCACATCTTCATTTCATTATTGTTGACTTAAAAGGGTTGCTGTTCACCATTTGCCTACATCCTGGCCATCTCAAAAAGTTTGCTTTTACCTCTCTGTTGCCTAATCTTGGTCTGTCTGCACAGCACTTGCCCAGGGTATGAAAACAGCCCTACTCATCTTCATTCTACCGAACTGGCCATGAACTTTGTAGGCCTCAAAAACAGCCTTTAGACCTGGGTGTCTTCAAATTGCTCCAGAAAAGATTCAGAGAGTATCTCCACTCTGATGCCTAGATAAAATTATAGGGGAGCATACTGTATACCTTCAAAATCTAGAAATTCACAAGGATATTTTTGAAAACTCTTCCTAATATTCAATAAAATAGACTTTCACCCAAAAGTTATCAAGCGAGATAAAAAAGGACACTTCATATTCACCAAAGGAAAAATCCACCAAGAGAAAGTCTCAATTCTGAACATCTATGCCCCAAATGCAAGGGAACCCACATTCATAAAAGAAACTTTACTAAAGCTCAAAGCATACATTGAACCCTACACAATAATAGTGGGAGACTTTAACACCCCACTCTTACTAATGGACAGGTCATTGAAACAGAAACTAAACAGAGACACTGATAGAGGTTATGAACCAAATGGATTTAACAGATATCTACAGAACATTTTACCCTAAAACTCTTAATGATTTTGAGAAGAGTTGGGAGATATAAATTAGCTCAGACCTGGCTTAGGCACTTAAGCTTACTACCCAAAAACTTAGACGGGGACACTGATCACTCTTCTCTGTGCCAGTTACTTTTGAGGCTAGGATGACTCTAGCTGTATGGAAGTGGCTGGGTCCAAGTACATATATAGGACCCAGCCAAGCCTTTCACTAGCAATCCTAAAATCACCCATGACCCCTACTGGGGCACTCTGGCAACTCCAGAGCATTTGAAATCGTTGTATTTAGGGCATTCCTTACCCAGGGTTTTGAATCTTTGCTATCATTTGGTGGCAAAATTTATCTCAGAGGGACTCAAACCACTATAGGAATGCTAGGTAAAGAGCCAGAAGTAAGTTATGTCTCATTCAGGAGGCCAACAGCATCGGCTCTGGCAGCAATCCAATGTCTAGCAGCATTCTTAGGCTGATTATCCTGGACAGCTTGATTCTCGTCTTCCACCAGCCAAGGTAGTATACTGTACCTGACTCAAGGGGTTATTTTTCCTGAGGTCATAGTCTTAACCTCTTGCTTTAGCTAAAACTGTTTACAGACACTCCTGGCAATGTCAAAGCCCCTACCACTCTACCACTCTTCCTCAGGCTCTAAAGTACCATGCACAATGTGCTCGATTAGTTGACCTCTGTGCAGTATGCAGAGTTTTAGTTTTACTTTGCCTTCCCTTCTGTCAATATTTACAGCCTATACTCCTATATAGTAGGAGTAAGGCAAGCCTTAGGGATGGCCTACATTGGTCAGGCACCAGATCAAAAGGTATACCATCTTTTCCATAGGCTCCTGAAACTCTTGCCACATGTAGTTTTTCCCAGACCATTGGCTGATGGAAATGCATGGCTAACATCTTGGTCTCAGGGTCCTTGCTCCGCTTCCCTCTTGCTATGCAGTCTGCCTTGATTAAAAAAAAAAAAAATCCATGATAGTCATGCTTTGTGTCATCAAAACTCCTCGCCTTTACAAAAGACACTTGCCATTTTCTGAGAACAGGCTAGTTTAAAGCACTATGCCCACTGTGGTCCTCTCCAGCCTGTCACACATGATGGCATTGACCCTGGAATGTTATGTCCTAGTGCTGTCTGGCAGATGGGTGTTCTTTCTTCATGTCATCACCTTTGGGAGAGCACAGTTTGTGCATGTTTCTGTTGATGGCTGGTCTCATATTGTTAATACCCTGCTCGCACAGGAAGGCTCCCAGCATGCTGTTGCTCATTGCCTTGCTGGATTTGCTGGTATGGGCCATCCACAGCATCTCAAGGTGGACAGTGCTCCTGCTTATAGCTTTTCTGCATTAAAAACTTTTGTGTTCAACACAAGATAGCTCACAACAAGGAATTCCTCAGGGACAGTAACATAGAAAGACCCCACAGATGGCTCAAGCAACAATTAGAAAAGCAAAAGGGGGAAAATTCTGTGCTCCTACCAGTTCTCTAAACAGGGCTTTATTTACACTAAATTTTAATTGTGCAAAAGATGACATTAACAGTATGGCACTGGTCGCCAGAGGACAGGGAAATAAACCCTGAGGTGCTATAGAAACATCATGACATGAAAGTGGTTTGGCCTGTTCCCGATTCTAATGTGGGGAAGAGGGTACTCTGTGTCTTCCCTGAAGGTGTGGAACAGCCACTTTGGGTACCTTCAAGGCACCTAAAGAGCTTTGGATGCACTCAAATTCCTGGTTGCAGGTGTGAAGAGGCTGAGACTGGAGCCCACAGAGAAACCGAAAGTGTGGCCCTCGAAGGCAATCGAGCGGTCTCCAAGGAGGAGACCCCCTGCACAAACTTCAAGGAGGGCGACACCACCAACGTGGGGTCAAATAAAAAGGCTGATGCAAATGTCGGAGGAGGGAGCACGAGGCCTGGGGCTAGGAAATAACCCTGCGGCTATATTTCTGATGTGTCTGGTAATCATATCCATTCAGGTAAGTCCAGTCAGGGGACAAGCCTACTGGACCTACGGCCCCAGGCCATCGCGTTTTCATTTAGAGGCTTGGTCACATCCTTCCGTACCTGTTTATACTGATGGCATCCTCTGTTTGGGAGAGTTACTTCTGTAACTACCTGGAGTCCCTGTGGGCTCTCTTCAACTATTGGTGGTGAGCTATAGCCCTTAGATTTAGACAGAATTTAGTGTCACAAAGGTGACTACTGACATTCGTGAGAGCAGCCCCTTAGAGCAAGAGCAGATATGATTCGGGAGTGAGCTGAGGCCCGCCCCTGGCTGTTTGGACCCACAATGATAGTGTGTATTTGGCCCAGTTATGTCAGCACCTGAGGAGTGGAGGAGGCTCATGTAAGACTGTTTCTCCTATTATTGTCACAAAACAGGCCTTGACAAGCTTCAGGCTTCAGTCCTTGAACCTGTTAAAGCATTCCTTTCACTTTGTTGGGCACAGCAGCTGTTATGTTCTTCCCTCTTCTCATTCTTACAGTCTGGTGTTGAGCATTTCAGCGAACCACCTCTGGACTAAGCATGGAGAGTCTTCGTGAACATCTAAGAAATAAGAAAGGGGGAGATGTGGGGAGCAGAGGAAGGCCTAAGTGAATTGTGTGTTGTTTGACATGAGCACGGCCATGTCAAGGACCCCCAGTGCCTCAGATCCATGGACATGGCAAAGCCTTTTCCGGGTCAGGCTCAGGGCCAAAGCCTTCCCCTGGTCCAAGCATGAATGTTGACTGTGTATACAGAAAGCATCAACTGCAGCTTCTCCCTCCCAACTGCAGCTTCTCCCTCCCAACTGCAGCTTCTCCCTCTCAACTGCAGCTTCTCCCTCCCAACTGCAGCTTCTCCCTCCTACCTACAGCTTCTTCCTCCTGGATGTTTACAGCTGAGACTGCTCCCTTACAGAGACCTCCCACCAAGACTAACCCCTCCTCCTTGTGCTGTACATAATAAACATGCTGAGTCTCGGGTCACATAGTAAGTGCTCTTTGGCAGAGAGCAAAGCCCATCGGTCTCAGCTTTTCTGTATGTGTGTCTGTCATTTCTTCAGTGTCTGCAGTTTCTTCATTCCTGCGTCGCCCCAGTCAGGTGTCCAGGACCCAGCAGTACTGAGCATAGCAGTTACTAACCTCGTAAACACTAACAACTAGTATATGGCTGAGCCTAAACTGAACCCAGAGTCCCAGTTGTTTTCTCTTGTGTCTGAGACAGGGTCTCACTATGTAGCCCTTGTTGACCTGGAACTCACTGTGTAGACCAGGATGGCCTTGAACTCACACTTAGTATCAGCTGCCTCTGCCTCCTGAGTTCTGGCAGAGTCCCAGTTTTTCCCTGCACTGTCACACTGCTCCTCTGTTGAGTGTTTCTTAACTGTTTTTGCTTTGCCCTCACAGGACACTTTGAAGGTTGGCAGTTCTGACAGTAGTGTTGACAGGCTGATATGCGCACACACATTCACTGTCCTAACTCCTGGCTCCCACCCTCTCTGCTTCTGAAGAGAACCATGCCAGAGAAGTTCGAACGTGCTTCCCCTGTACTTGAGGCCTCTTCAGAAACAGTCCTAAGTTTGGGCGCCTTCACCAGTCATTAAGGGAAGAGGATACCTCCTTTGTAGCTACAGAGAGGTTTTAGACCTCAGTGCGGTATTTCAGACTATATTTTTGAAGCCAGGGCTACCCTGTCCTTTCTAAGATGGGGACAAAGCTGATAACAAGACACTTCTTTGGGTGGAAAGATAGTGCCTACGGAATGTGCATGAGTGTTTCTTACAAAGCTGGCCTTTCGTGAGAGCCCTTGCAAAGTCTTCTAATGTTCGTTGCCTTAAAGACATCTTAGTAAAGATAAACGTTGCTCCAAAAATCTAAACTCTCGAATTAAAAAAAAAAAAATGTCCTTCACAATGGGGTTGTTCTCTTGAGACCAGTTCAGTTTCTTGCCAGTGTAGCTGTGTGTGGGGCTGGGGACAGTGGGGATAGCTTTGTTAAGCTACCCCAAGGGTGCGTTCTGCAGAAGACCTTCAATGGTGATTTAATCTAGATGTGCTTTTCAGCATCACGTTGCCCTTGCTGGGGACCAGACCGAGGGCATTTGCAGCTCAGACAGGTGCTTCAGGATCAGCTACATCCCCAGACCACAGTAATGAATGGGTGTGATGGGTTATGTGCTTTCTTTTCTTTTTATTTTGCAAGACGCTGGGGAAATTTGACTCCTGGGTCCATAATTTTTAATTTCCCTGTATTCCAGAAGACATTAGGAAATAGAAGTTGACAAGGAAAGTGGATTTATGTAGTTTGGAAAAGGGAAACAAAATGAGGTGGTTTTTGCAATCTTTAATAGGAAAGATGAAACCCATAGGAAATACACCCTCAAAGGGCCAACTATCGTCAGAATCGTGAGATTTTTCTGAGAGAGCTCGGCAGAAGCCCCAGAGAAATCTTATTTACTTGGTTTATTTCCTGCGTGTTCCTGAGTTAGCGCTGCTGCTGCTGGGGGCATGTCCTCTTAAATCCCAGAGTGGTTCCCTGCAATACTCTTCGTCGTGTCAGATCCTCTCAGGTGTTCTTGGCCTCTTGGTTTCACTAGACTCATAGCTCATAAGTCAGTGATTTAGAGTATAGGGGGTATTTTCTGTAAATTTCCCTGATAGCTTTCAGGATGCGCTCTAGGAGGCGATGTTACAGTCTTGTGTTACTGGTGACCTAGCCCAGGCATATGGGTTTTAGCACTTAAAGGGGGTTTGAATGGTAGCAAGCCTCTTTAAGTGCTTCCTGTATGGTGAGATCCCTGTGTTATGGAGTTGGGGAGCGTGACAAGAGTTACCCCTTTGTTGCCTTCTAAATAAACTTCACATAACCTGAAACTAGACTTTGAAATGGAGCAGTCTTATTCCAAAGCTATTATCATTCTTTTGTGGTTCTGAAATATCATCTTATCTATTAATATTTCCAAGCTTTTAATGGAGCTTACTTGAACAAGCAAAGGTAAGCTAATTTCTGAACATATTAAAGTCATGGTGGGAGAAAGGTATGTGACATTTAGTTAATATAGTAAATGGGCAACCACAGTGTATTCTAAAGTCTACAAAAAATAATGGTCTCATACTTAAAGGTTTGTTTTAGTGAATTAAATCATTGCTGAATGAATTCTTATCATTGTTTAGTTGTCTTATTTTCTCTAAACTAGATCTTATATTTTTTTTCTAATAATTGAAATAAATTGTTTGCTCTAAATCTGGAGGAGAGGAAATGTTTATTTTATACTATTTAACTTGCTTTGTACTGTGGCTCCTCTGAGTAGCAAACTGTCCTAATCCAGTCATGGAGAATAGATTTTCTTATTTTCCTGTTTATTGGCCTCTCGTCAGTGCAGCAAACAACATCTTTTTTTCTGTGTCATCTTCACACATACATATGCTCCATTAAGTATTGCACTAACAATAGCATATCAAGGAAGTATGACATAGGTAAATGTAAAGACGTCTTCTGTGAAAGAACTTTTGTATTGGATCTGTTTAACTGTAACTTCTTTGTATATTTAATTTTTCTGTTATCAGCTAAGTTTTCGTTTTAAGTAGGTGGTTAGTGGACCATGCTACTGAATGTGGAAGGTGTCAATTTGTCATGTAATTTGTGAATATATTTTATGTTGAGTTTTACTTTCTTAGATGAACGTTTTTAAACATTTCAGCTAGCCAGGTATGGTAGTTCACACCTGGAATCTCATCACGTAGGGTGCTGAGACAGAGTTAAACCAACTGAAAAGACAAAAGAAAAACAAAACCTAAAAGCAGCAGAGCTAGCAGATTTCCTGTGACTCTTCACATTAGTGAAGGGACAATCAATCTTAATTATGTACAAATTAGGCCGGGCAGTGGTGGCGCACGCCTTTAATCCCAGCACTTGGGAGGCAGAGGCAGGTGGATTTCTGAGTTCGAGGCCAGCCTGGTCTACAGAGTGAGTTCCAGGACAGCCAGGGCTACACAGAGAAGCCCTGTCTCGAAAAACCAAAAAAAAAAAAAAAAAAAAAAAAAATTATGTACAGATTAGCATTGGCTTTCCTCTGAACTCAAATGTGCTTACTAGCGCCAATTCTTACTCTCAGGCCACCTGAAAAAACAGTCATAAGAGCACAGGAGGTGGCAGAGCCTGTGATGGTGACACTTGAGAGTGTTGCCAGCCATACTGCGTGATCTTGGAAAGCCCAGCTGTTTCTGGAGTTTTCTTTTTCAAAATAGAGCTCTGAGATTGTTCTTCTAAGCAAGTGTTTACCACTGTTTATAAAGTGTTGTCATTTTTAAGTTAGTTGTATTTTCCCTTAAAATTTTACGGATGTTAATTTTCATATTTTGATTATACCAGATTAGGTAATACTAGGTAGTAACTGTATGATAAGGGAAGCCTTATGCAGGGAGCAGCACCAGGTTGTCTTTCCCACAGTTTACCTTCCAGTGGACTTATTTCACATCCATATGTAAGCTATAGGGTGACACTCAGCACTGGGCATCTCAGGAAATGAAAAGCACTTGTGTTATTGTCACACTTAAGGCCATGGTGTGTGTCCCAGTAAGCAGAGAACTGAGCTCAATATGGTTTGTTAATTCTGTTTTGGCAACTGAGCTACCATCAAGGTGGTTGTTAGCATACAAAAGGAAAGTGTTTAGCATACAGCTCTACAATTTAGTTCACTAGAAATGACCTACCTTCCAGGAAAACATGTTCTCAAAGGAAGTGAACTACAACTGTCCCAAGGCTGAAGGAGGTAAATGTTTATAGACTCAGAAATCGTTTCTGGAACACCGCTGTTGGTTCTACAGTCAGTGAAACATATGGTACTTTTTTCATGCTTAAATCAGTTAGTTCAAGTTAAAATTGCTTTTACTAAACTGCTTTGCATAGATTTTTCTAATGTTCCAGTTTTGATAATGATCTGCTGATATTAATATGCATGCTGGGGTGTTCTTTGGGGTGTCAGATCTCGCTCTTTTAATGTAATGTCAAGACTGATTTCCTTGCCTTTCCTGTTGGTTTGACTCTTGTGTTTGTGCTTTCCACTTTACAGGCATGCAGTATGGTGACTATGTTAATAATCAAGCTAGCTCCACACCAACTCCCTTGTCATCAGCTTCCGATGATGAGGAAGAGGAGGATGAGGATGAGGAAGCAGGTCTGCTTTAGCTTCACACAGTTTCCATCTTCGCTTGTCCAAACTGTCTTTATTTTACAGTCTCCGCCTTTAGAAAATGTCTGAAGATGAGCAACACCTCAGTGTGGGTTATAGAGCTTGGCTCACTTGACTTAATCACGTCTTTGATGATGCTTGAATGTTTTCTTCTTTTAGACATGCCTGTCTTGCCAAGCTGTGTGCAAAGGAGACCTACTTGACTGAAGCTCCTGGCTGGTTGCTGTAGCACCCCTTACTTAGGAATAATGTTTTCGGCTTTGCATGTTCCTTCAGACTAATCACAATGAGCTCTGTGGGCGTTTTTAGTGTGAGGAGAAGTAAGATTGTTCTCTAGGGTCCGGGTCCTCTCGGGCCCTCTCAGCATGTGCTTAGAAGAACCACTTCAGTGTTTTCCTGCTTGTGAAATAGCTCATGTCATTCACTAAAGAAGTACGTATAGCTGTGTAGTGACAACTGCTTAATTATATTTTTGTGCTTTGTTAGGTAGCATACTATTAAAAATTAAACCACTCAGGTCTTCCACTGATAGTAACACTTGGGAGGAGATGAGGAGGTGAGGATGTGCTGTCAAGTGACTTCATGTGACCACGTTCTCTTTCTACTGTATTTATTATTGGTGGAAAGATTTGCTACAGTTTATCTAACCAAAACCTGTTGTTCTATGTGTATTGTTTAAAATATTCAAATCTTTATACATGATTTGAGGGGGATAAAAATAAGAAATGCCAAGTAGGAAGAAATTTTCTTTACTCAGTATATAAAAAATAAGTTATTTTTCAGAAATGTTTTAAATTTTTTAATTTTAATTTGATTTCAGATTTTTAAAGTTTAAAAGGTATTCCCATATATGTTGTGTCCAAATAAACCACCTTCTTTATAATTCTTTATATATTTTCCCCTTCCTTGTCTGAAAGTCAAATCTCAGGCATGAACTTTACTCCCAAATACTGCTTGTATGTGTGTTGCCTAGTCACACAGGTAGGACAATCACAGGAGGTTGGACATTGGTGGGTAACCTCTGGTGTCTATAGCCTGTGGTCAGTTCTTAGTAACTGTCTCAATTTCACTTTTTATAGTTGTCTTCATGGCCCTGGATCCAGTCCATAATAGTCCATTGAACTTAGTTGGTCATATCTGCAGTAATTCTGTTGATGCAAAACAAACAGAAACAAAGCTCTCAGTTCAAAGGGAATAAGAGTTTATTCAAAGCTGAATGTGAGTGACTTAGGAACACAGTGGTTTCAAGAAGTTTGATAGTAGCAGAACAAAGGCAGTCATAATCGAGGGGCTTTTCAAATCTACTGGTGGAAACATCAGGTAGAGGGGTTACACAGCCCCCCTCTGTGGGAGGGAACCTTTACTGTGGGGCTCAGGTGTGATCTGGTTGACATTCTTGTTGCATTGGCAGAGGCTGAGTTTCTGTACATTCCAGAAGGATTTACCTGTCACTAGGATGTTAGGTCACACACAGAGGTGGGAAATAAATGGCTAGTAACGGAGCTCTAGCTAGTCAGGATGGTTTTGGATTTCAGCCTATAGCATCCCAGCTTTGTAAAACCTGTCAGTCTTATAGAATTGTTTAACACAGGTATGACTTGTTTCTGTGAACTTCATTCACACAGGCCAATTATTTTATAAAGTGTTTCCTGATAATGAGCATCAGATCAGACAGTTTTTTCCTTTTCATTGATGCTCTTTTATTTTATTGAGACTGAGAGTATCATGTAGCTCATGCTGGTCTCATATTCTCTGTATAGCCAAGGCTAGCCTTGAAATCTCTTGCCTCCACCCTCCAACTGCTGTAATGACACACATTCACAGCCACACTTGGGTTACAGGACACAGCTCTGACAGGATTTTAAAGCAACATTGTATTTGCAATGCCCTTGGTGATGTGTGTTCACATATTGATGACATTAACATTCTAAAGGTGGTATCTGCCAGGCTGACACTGTAAACCCATTGCTTTGTCCTGTTGAGGCTAATGAGTACTTTGTAGAGGTTTTTTTGAGATGTGGAAAATACACTGGTTTTTGTTTTTTTATTCTTATGTATGTGCACATGTGCTGAGGCATGGATCTGTGCACAAGCAGAGTCAGCAGAGTGCTTTGGATTTCTTGGAGCTGGAAGTGTAGGCATGGAAGGGATGGCATTCCATGTAGACTGTAATCTACCTTTCACCGTATGTAGGTCCTCAGTGCTCGGCGAGGACTCTCCCGGCTGAGCTGGCTCTCCAGTCCTAAATGCTGTGTTCTTTATTCTGCTGTCACCCATTGCTTTAGTATTCAGTAATATTTTCAAACTCTCGGGTCCTAGATTTGATGAGTTGGGCTTACTTTTATGAAAACCCATTGATTTGGCTAAGGGCAATGCCTTCAGTTAGGCTCTGATATCTTTCTTCATCTCTTGTAAATATAGCACTGCTTGGGCATGGGGAGATAGAACAGAGGAGGTGAAGACATCCCTTGGGTCTCACAGTGTGTATTTCCTGTGTGTCGGCTACACTGGATGGACCCTGCCAGTCCCGTGGTGGGAGTTATTTCCTGTGTGTCGGCTACACTGGATGGACCCTGCCAGTTCCGTGGTGGGTGTTATTTCCTGTGTGTCGGCTACACTGGATGGACCCTGCCAGTCCTGTGGTGGGTGTTATTTCCTGTGTGTCTGCTACACTGGATGGACCCTGCCAGTCCCGTGGTGGGAGTTATTTCCTGTGTGTCGGCTACACTGGATGAACCCTGCCAGTCCCGTGGTGGGAGTTATTTCCTGTGTGTTGGCTACATTGGATGAGCCCTGTCAGTCCCGTGGTAGGTGTTATTGTGAAACCTGCTGCTACTAAATAAGGAACAGCTCAGAGATACCAGGTATCCATTTCTTCTCTCAACCAGTAGGTGGTGGACATGGAATCCGCCTTTCCTTTTTCTGCATATTTTATTTAAGTTATGTAGAAGCAAAACTTCAATTTACCCAGTTTCTTAAAATTGAGGAATACTAGTAAATATTCTTAGTCTTTGTTGACCCCTAGAGAACAACTTAGGCCTTTTCTTCAAGGCTTCTGTGTTTTCAGTTTCTCAGCTTCAGAGAGTTTGTACTATTTTTTATTTCTTCTTGAGCTAAGGTTTCCCTGTGTAGTCCAGGTGGATGGTTTAGTTTTAGCTCTTCTTTCCCTTGTTTCCTAAGATTCTAGCTCCTAATTTTTTCTCCTTTGGTTTTTTTCAAAGCTTCAAAAGCTGGAACATAGAGCCAGTATAGACTGAGGGGAGAGTCTTAAGAACTCCGTTCATAGACATTCCCCACCTGGCCTCACTGTTCTTAGTCTCATGCTAGGGTTGTAACAGGACTGAGGAACCTAGAGCTACCTGAGATCCATAGGGGGTAAGATAGTCATCAGAACTGGTTGTTAGCTTTCACATTGAAAAGGGACAGGTAGGGTTTCCTTAACCTGAAATGTGATAATACAAAAGCCAGGTGTTTTCAGTACCAGTATGACCCAAGTGGGCAACTCTGCATTTCCCATGATAGGCCATATGTAGTTAATCCTAGATGTACCAGAGACATGTACAATCACCGTTGGACCCATGTCAAAGGTGCATGTGAAATGTACAGTAGTCTATGCTTAACCTCATCTCTTTTTTAACTTTTCTTTTTTTTAAAAGATTTTATTTAATGTATATGAGTACACTGTCGCTGTCTTCAGACACACCAGAAGAGGGCATCGGATCCTATCACAGATGGTTGTGAGCCATCGTATGCTTGCTGGGATTTGAACTCAGAACCTCTGGAAGAGCAGTCAGTGCTCTTAACCGCTGAGCTATCTCTCCAGCCCAGTACCTCATCTCATACTCTCTCTCTCTCTCTCTCACACACACACACACACACACATACACACACACACACACATATATATATATATATACATACATATATATTCCAGAATCTGAAAGAAAAATTTAAAAACTGAAAACTTTCTGGTTCCATGTGTTTTAGATAAGATTTTTTAAGTCTGTATTTAATTCTAAGGAATAATACAGTGGCTTCCAGAAATACTTAATAGGGAAACAGCATTTATAATTCTAATACAACTTGAAAAGGCAATGATTTAAGATTTAAACAGTGCCTTACTTGGAAAGGAAATGCTTTTCTGTTGTCCTAAGAGAAGATTTCTTAAGTGGAAAAAGGAAATCAGACTGCAGTGTACTGGTCATGAGCACAGGGAAGAAGGAGGGGTGTTGGTTAGTAGGTACTCAGTGTAACTACATTGTACAGTGAGGGGTACGGAGTGTGAGAAACGGCGCAAGGCAAGCGTCAGCTGTCGTTGCAGGGTTACATACAGCGTGAAGGTTCCTTAGATGTTAGTCCTCTAGGGTTGTAGTGAATTCTTGAGATGTCGTCATCGTGTGTTCACGATGTCAACATACTGGTTTCATATGTGTTTGCATGTGTGTGTGTTTAGTCCAGTTGTGGCTGATGTTGGCAGTGATGCTGTGGGTGCCCTGGAGTGGGTCAATTAGGCATTAGGCTTTACCGAGGTTCAGTTGTGTAACTGCTCCTGACTCTCAGCGGTCCGTTTGCGATTACCAATGTACTACTTTGCTATTGTGACAAGACTTGAGCTTCTGAAAGTAAAAGAGCAGACTTAAATATCACTAAGTAAGCTAAAACAACTGTTTTATAAGAGTCTGTGGCTATGGTGTTATTAAGGTGGGCTTTAAGAACTTTAATTAAAATGTTTTCATATATTTTTTGATAGTCTTCTACTCCTAGTCACATCTTCCCATTCCAGTCCCCACCCAGCTTCACGTTCTCTCTCTCTCCCTCCCCCCATTCCAGTCCCCACCCAGCTTCACATTCTCTCTCTCTCTCCCTCCCCCCATTCCAGTCCCCACTCAGCTTCATGTTCTCTCTCTCAAAAAAGAAAAAGAACAAAAAAATGAAAATTAGAATGGACAAATAAACTAAAAAGAAAGAAAGAAAATCAGTAAGAGAAAAAAACCCCACAAACCAAAAAGCACACAGACACGGAGCCCATGTTGTGTTAGCCAACCACTCCTGCGAATGCTTTCCCTGGGACGTGGTTGATAGACGAAGTAAATTCTACTGACCAAAACTGATTTTCCCCTTCTCAGCAGATACCAGTTGCAAATAGCTTCTCGGTTAGGGGTGGGACTTTGTGTCTACTTCAAAAAGTACACATTTTATTTAAGATGTTAAAATTTTAACATTTAACTTGCCATGAAAGAACCTCAGACTCATGATTAAAAATAGAAGTATGATCTTTGATAATTTGATATAAATATCAGTCTTTGGCTATACTTTTTTCAAGAATAATTATTTTGCATTTGTCTTAAGATTTATTTTTCAAAAAAGCATTCATTTATAAATGTGTGTATGTAGCAAAAGGTGTTGAATCCCTGTAACTAGAGATTTTGGGTAGTTGTGAACCACTTGTGGTGCTGGGAATAGAACTTGGATCCTCTGGATGAGCAGGCAGTGCTGTCAAAGGCTGAGCCATCTCTCCAGTCCCAGAGCTATTAAATGTTTATGAGTGTTTTGCCCAAATGCATGTGCACTGTGTTGTGTGCCTGAGGCCCGAGGAGGCCAGAAGAGGGCGCTGGATCCTCTGGTATTGGAATTGGGGACAGTTTTAAGTCACCGTATGAGTTCTGAGAATGGAGTCACCCAGGGTCTCTGTAGGAACAGCAGGCGCTCTTAGCCACTGAACCATCTCTCCAGCCACTTCTTTTTTGAGGGAGGGTCTCACTGTGCAGCGTTGGCTGACTTGGATTAGCTGTGTAGACCTACTGGCCTCAGCTCAGATTCCGTCCCCATGTGCCAGCATCGAATGCCCAGCAGGGGTTATGATTTCTCAGTAGTTACTTTTAAATCTTTTTCTTGGCCATAGAGCAACCATAGATTGTTGGTGGTGTTTGTTTTGAGATAGGGTCTCATCATGTAGCCTTGCCTGACCTTGAACTCATTGAGGTCTGCCTGCCCTTTGCCTTACCATAGCACTTTATAGCCGTCTTATTGAGGTATAACTCAGATCCATAAAATTAACTTACTTAAATTAATGCTCAGCAAGTTTAAATGTCTTCTCTCGCTTTATTACCCACCAGTATTCCAGAACATTCTGATCTCCTCAAAAGAGAACCTCCCTGTCTTTAGGAGTCACTTCCCATTCTTCCTCTCTCAGCAACTCAGCTCAAGCCCCTGTTGATCTGTTGTTGGGTTGTGCTTATTTATTCTGGGACTGGCTTCTTTCTCTGAGCACAGTGTGTAAGGCGCATCCATGTTGTCCCCACATCAGCGCTCTCTCCCCTTTCTCTGTTCAAGAGCTGGTCCATTTTTTACGTCACTTTTTATTTATCTATTCCCCAGCTGGCGGGCATTGGTTGTTTCCATCTTTTGGCTGTGATCAGTAGTGCTCCTGTGAATGCTTGTCAGTGAGTTTTTGTGTGGTTTGTTTTCTTTATCTTATGACATTTCTTGGTCATATAGTAACTGTATTTTTAGAAACTGTCACACTGTTTTCTAAAGTGGCTACACTATTTTACAATTTCATGAGGTTTCCAGTTTTTCTGCATTCTTACCCAAAAGATGCTATACAGGTCTTCTTGGGTTAGCTTTCTTGGATGTGAAGGCGGCACTGTGTCCCTGTTCTGACTTCCGTTGTCCCAGTAGTTGGTGCTGCTGAGCATCCTTTGATGTGCTCCCTGCCTTTCATGTACCCAGTGTAATGGAGGGTTCTGTGTTCTCCATTGTGTGCTTTTAACAGACACTTAGGCCATAGTGCATTTTATGCACCCCTCCTGTGCTGTGCAGCTGCACCTCTCTTCTGGTGCTGGCTAGCTTTGTGATGTGCTAAAGTAGGTCGCTAAACATTTTTGTCGCACCAAAGGAGCCATGAGCCTGTACCCACTGAGCCATGTCTCTTCCTTTTACTCTCCCCTCAGCCCTCAATGGCCACCAGTGTACCCTCTGACTGTAGACTTGCTTTTTCTAGAGACTCATTGAAATAGAACTGTGTGCAGTACATAATTTGTGCTCTTTTTGACCTGGCCTTTTTTCTTCAGCATGTTTTCAAGATTTGTTTACCTTGTAGCAACTATGAATACTTCATTCCTCTTGACGGAATGGTGATCCATTATTCTAGATGCAGTACATTTTGTATAACCATTACCTGTTGGTAATTATTTGAGTTTATGTGTTTTTGTTTGTTTGCTGTTTGTTTTGTGATGGGGTCTTGCTTTGTAGCTTAGACTAGTTTCACAAGTGACGATCCTTCTGCCTCAGCTTCCTGACTGCTAGAATTACAACCTGTACTATCACACCTGCTACCGTATACTCTTTAAAATGCTAGTACTATGATATTTTTTGTTATGTTTTGGTGACAGGATCCCACTAGGTAGCCCAAGCTCAAGTTCAGCACCAAGCCTCCTAAGTGCCAGTTTTATAGGGTGCCACTATGCCAACCCTGAGACTTGGACCCTGTTCACCAGCATTGGAGTTAGATATGCAGACAAATGGAAAAGCTATTGCTTTCCGGTAAAGCTGGAAGTGGCATATGTATGCATAGTTTTCTATTTACCAACACAGAGAGGGCTTAGTAAATACAGTTAGCACTCCACTTCATGTGGCCATGTGGTCAGACTTGATGGCAGGTGGCTTTCCCTCCTGAGCCATGTAGTTAGCCATGTGTTTTTAGTGGGTGGTCACTGACCACAGTTATACAGAAGGTAAAGGACATACTCTGTGCCTGTGGCCTTCTGCCTTGAAATCATATTCTTGGCTGAGAATGAAGCATTCCTATATAACTGTCAGTCCTGCTCCTACCTGGTACAGTTATTCTTAAGGTTATCTGAAAGCTGTTCAGACAAAGATAATTATACATGCCCATTCTTTTTACATCATAGCTTTTAAAAGCTTTTAAAAATCAAGTTAAGATATCCAACAACATAGGAATTAGGTAAATAAAAAAATGATTTTTATGTACATGGAGGGGCTTTTTCCAACCATAAAGAATGGTTAACCATAAAGAATGGTTAAGTTGTTTGCAGAGAAAATTAATGTAACTGGAGATAATCAGATCACGTGAGATAAACCAGGCCTAGAAAGACATGTGTTTCCTCCCACCCATGATTTATACAGTGTTATAAACCCATACACACATAAACCACATGAAGGTAAAAGTAAAATTGTGTGAACAAAGGGGGCCCGTGGAGGGGAGAGGCTTGGCGGGGTGTGGCGAGGTGTGCTTAACATGTAATCTATACTTGATGAAAAGGTAAAACAAACACTGATTTTTAAAAAAGGAAAAACTAAAATCCTGGTTGTTTGTTAGTTAAGAGCCACAGGAATTGCTCTACCAGAGAGTTTTGTCACTTTGGTCTCAAGATTGGGGACATGTGCATTTTCTACTGTGTTTATCTGTGTAAACTGCAGTGTATTTACCTGAGCTTCCCAATGAAGTATTTGTTGAGTGAATGAATGAAGGAACTGTCTCTTATGTTCTATTCTCCCATGTGTCCTAGCACCTCTCAGCTTTTCTTAATCTAACCGGTTTGAATGGTCACAAACCGTAAGTTCTTATGTCTGATGTTTATGTCTATGAGCATGGCTTCCATTTATATTCTCTTAGACAATATGGCGAGTGTTGTTTAATCTCTATTCTGTACATGGATAAATGAAGATACAAAAGTACTTTCATGTTATACTGGAAGAAACTCAAGCCATAAAGTCTTCTTCTTTTAATTTTTTTAGTGTATATTTTATGTGTATGAGTGTTTTACTTTCATGTGTGTATGTGTACCATGTGTCTGTGTGTGCTCATAGAGGTCAAAAGAGGACATTGGATCCCCTGAACTGGAGTTACAGCTAATTACTAGCCATCATGTGGGTGCTGGGAGTCCTACCCAGGTCCTCTCTGAGATCTGTTACGCCATCTCTCTAGCCCCAGTCTTTTATATGTGAAACAGCTCTATTTCAGGTGTGGTTCCATTAAAATAGCTGCTAGCCCTACATTTTTATTTGCTTATTTTTATAGTTTGATGTTTATTCTTGAAGTTGATGTATATATAACTGAATTTTTTTCCACTCATCAGCTATGTAGTCTCCCCACTGTTATTTGTTATTCTTGTAAATTTTTTTTTTAATTAAATTTGTGTATATGTCAGGGTGGGCATATGCCAGTATGTTGAGTTCAGTATAAGTTTCCAGAGTTAGTTTTCTTGTTCTTGGGATCAAGTGGTCTGACTGTCATGGCAAGTGCTTTTACCTGCTGAGCCATTCATAGTCTGTGTGTGTGTGTGTGTGTGTGTATCTGTGTCTGTCTGTATCTCTGTTTCTGTGTGTGTTTCTCTGTGTCTGTCTGTCTGTCTTTTAAAACATCAGTCATTGTGTGTGTGAGACTGCTCTCAAATACATTAGTCATTTTAATTTGGTGCCAGAGTTGGGAATGTCTTTAGTTCAGCAACACCGACTCTATTCGTGGCGGCAGCTCTTGGTGTGAGGCGCACGTCACTTTGAACTGAGCCTGTGTTTGTTTCCTTCTAGGTGTTGACAGCTCTTCTACCACAAGCAGTGCTTCGCCCTTGCCCAACAGTTATGATGCCTTGGAGGGAGGCAGCTACCCAGGTAACCTGTTTAGAGCCTGTGCACTGTTCGTTTACATTACTGGCTGCCTCACGTTAAAGGCAACCGGATGCATATCAAAAGCAGACTGCACTTTTAACAGAAGAGTGGGACATTTTCCTGGCATTTCTCAGCTGTAATACAGTAATATAACATCCATTCATGTTGCTTCTGGTGATCTGAAGAAAATTTTTTCTTTTTTTTTCTCTTTCTAAAAACCATTTGATAGTGAACAGGGTATTCTTTTCTTTTAAAAAACAGCTCCTTAAATTGTACTATTTTCTATTGATCTGCATGGGTCCTTGAGTCCCTTGCACTAACCCCTGAGTATGTGTTTGATTCCTTATTTTTGCTTGTGACTCCTGGTGCCTCCACTTGGTAAAAAGCCAAGTAGACCTGGGGTAGGTCTTAGAGACATTGCTATTTTTCTAATATTTTATTCTAAATGTATAAGAAAGTTTTGTCTGCATATATTTGTACCCTGCATTCCTAATCAGAATAGAGGTTGTATTTCCTGGAACTGGAGGTGCAGAGGGTTGTGCGCCTCTGGAATTGAACCCATTTCCTCTGTAAAAGCCAGTCCTCTAAGGCCACCATTCTTAATTATACCTGGAAAGAACCTCACTCCAGGAGGAGAATAGAGGTGCAGTGGGTGGTATTAACCGAAAATAAACTGTTGTGCTCAGTAGTCATTTCATTGTAGTAGGAATTCACGATGTAGTCTTCTGATGCTGCTGTCTCCTGTCACCCACACGGTGACACACACCCTCCCCTCATGACTTCAGTGTTCAGATTGACAGTGTTAGCTGAAGCTGTACTGTTCTGTACCTAACACACTGTTCACTGTCATGATACCATGAATCCATAAAAAATGTCCTCCTCCTAGTGAACAGCTCCCTCTTACGTTTAAACAAAGTTTGAAAGACTTAGTCTTTTGTGGTCGAGCATTTTTTATCCTAGGAGAGAGAGAGTGTGCGTGTGTGTGTGTGTGTGTGTGTGTGTGTGTGTGTGTGTGTATTTAGAGTTTAGGAACTATTTCAGTCATAATTGCCATTACCAAATTGTGTCCAAGAGTTACCTCTTGCAAAGAGTTATCTCTGAAAGTGACGACTGCAGCTCAGTGTTCTTTCTCAAGCTCCAGACTAGCATGAAGTAAACTGTCACTTCAGTTACATACATGTAGTTAAGAGCCTGAGTGTCAGACATTGGTTTGTTTTATCTGTATTCATTCAACTACAAATTTTAACCAATCTTATGCTTTGACTATATGTCAGTGACCTTGGGCAGCTATTTATTTCTTCAGTAAAATTAAGAAACTATGTAAACACCTGTGGCAGTAATACATGAACTGAAGTCGGCCTACTGTGTGTCTTATACTTAGGGCTTTAGGAACATGGGAATGTTGTCTTTTCTTAAAGAAGGAGAGATTTAGTTAGATCTCTATTCTTAAAATTCCATTGTTAAATCTCATGTGGATACTGTTGCCATTGAAGAGATCCTTCTAGCTGTCTTTGTAACACCAGGAAGAACAGGAAGTACAAGGGTTAGGGCTGTACTCAGGTGCTTGTTCTCAGGAGAAGTCTGGCAGTCTGTGAGAGAGCCCAGGACCCTATGTGCGCATGTGTGTGTGTCTGTGTGTCTTAGCTGGTAAGAAATAAATGCAAAAAAGATCAAGTGATTATAACTTAACGATTAATTTAAAGTAAAACCAAGTCAATATACCAAAATCTTACTCTGGTTGCACACACATATGCTGCCAAGTTTTCCATTTTTTTCCAGTTTTACTGGAATTTTTGCTTTTAAATAAAAATGAAGAACATCCAGTCACTAAATTTTCTTAGTCACTTATTGATGCCGGATGTTGTTCTAGAAGTTTAGGACACTATTTTATATTCTACTCACAACTTACCTATGCAGATAATACATATTTCTATGGTATTATAGGAATATGTCACTACTTTCATGGACATTTTACATTAAGGATCAGATATAGGGCAATTTAGAAAGAACTAATTTTTAATCTTAATTCCCTTGTTTTGTTTTCTGCTTCTTAACCCCAGTCCTCCTGGGAGAATTAAAAAACAAAAATATACACTATTGTATTAGTTGTGTCTGGTAGTGTTCGAAGTTCCATCTGAGGCATTTGTTGTTGAAATTATCTGTAGACAAAGCAATACATAAAATAAGATTGACAGAATATTGATAGTTATTAAAGTTGGGTGATCTTTCTAGTTGATATGTGTTCTGCATTTGTCACAGTAAAACATTTTGAAAAGAAAAGAATGCCGAAGGTTATTGCTTACCAACCGGATTTTGGGTTGTGAACACCTAATGTTTTCTTTGTAGATATGCATTCTTCTTCAGCAAGCAGCCCTGTTCCTGATCGTGTCCCAGAACCTAACTCCACCCTCGCCCAGGCTCTGTCTGCAGTTCCCACTCCCCCAGCTGCTCAGCCCCCAAAGGTAGCAAAGCCTTTTGGCTCTGCCTACCCCACTCTGCAGCCTGCCTATCAGAACGCAGCTCCGCCACCCACCCCTGCAGCACATCCCAGCAGCCCAGCCTATTCTGCATATCCTCAGGTGTGTATTCAGTCATGTCTGATAAGTTGATAAGAGTTGTATCAATTGGAGCACATCTCTGACAATCTGAATTTAAGGAGATGGAATCTGGATGAAAAGATGAGTAGCTGGGATTTTCTTTAGGTTTTTGCAGTTTTTATCCAGGTGTTTATAATCAGGAAATTAAATGGTAATTTAAAACTTAAGTTTATATGTGTGTCTGCCATGTATGTGCAGATAACTACAGAGCTCAGAAGAGTGCCTGAGTTACCTGAGCTGGAGCTGTAAGCAGTAGTGAGCTTCCCAGAGAAGTGAACTTGAGTCCTCTGGAAGAGCCAGTGCTCGTGATCATTGAGCCACCTCTACGGCCTATAATGATAGCTTTAAATTTTTTTATATTGCTAAGCTGATTGGAGTCTAATACAAAAATAACCCTGTGAGAATCTTGATGAACAGAAGTGCTCTCTAATTTGTGTGTTCAGTAGCTGTGTTAGTTATTTTTCTATTGTTGCGATAAGATGCTGTGACCAAAAGTGACTTCTGGAAGAGTTTACTTGGGCTTATGACTCCGGAGGGGAGTTAGAGGGGTGAGGAAGCCGTAATGGGAAGTGGCCAGAGCACAGAGCTGTCTGATCACATTTCAGGACACGGGAAACCAAAAGAATAAACTGCAAGTGAGGAGAGGTGACAGCTTCTCAAGGCAGCTCCCTTCAGAGTTCTGTAAACTCCTCAACAGTGCCACCAACTGGAGACCCATGGTTCAAATGCCTAGGCCTAGAGTGGGAGTAGGGTCATTTCCTAAGGGTCTCTTGAGCTGTCTCTGAGAACGTTTCAGTTTAGTTGTTTTTAGAATTCTAAATAGTTCTCATACTTATTTTATATTTTTATATATATATATATATATATATATATACACACATACACACACATACACACATACAAACTCTGTTTACATATAAAAACTTATATATATAAAATAAGTGTTAATATGTATGTGTTAATAAGTGTTAATGTATATGTCACGTGTAGAGGTCAGAGACAACTTTATGGAGCCGGCTCTTTCCTTCCACCTTTACATGGGTCCTAGGATTGAACTCAGTCACTGGGCTTGCATCACTAGGCTTGTATGGCAAGCACTCGTTCATACCTGCTGAGCCAACTTGCTGGCCCTAAAATATATGCTGTAGCTTTAAGGAGCCTTCTGTAATACAACCGGAATCCTTTTCAATGTCGCACATTGTGTGATCCAGTGGCTCGGCTATGAAATCTAAAGACTTTCTTTGTAACGCCTGGCAATACACGGTGAGAAAGGCCCAGCTTGGCAACCCTCAGGAAGGCACCTTATGGTCTTGTTCCCCTGCCGCCCTTTATTGCAGAGAATTTTGGAGAAAAAACTTTCTTGGATAGCTAACAAAAGGAATAATCATTTCTAAATGCTATTACAGTTCAGTGCATATACAGATTTCCTCAGTTATTTTAGAAATGCCCTTTTATATTTGGTTGTTCAAACTAGTGGCCAAATAATAACTTGACTGCTACTATGTGTTTTTTTTTTTTTTTATCATTTTAATTTGAAACAAACTTTACCGTGTGAATTTATGCCTTCGATCTGATGGGGGGCTAAGGCAGCAGCCCCGTAGAGTGACCTACATTGCTCATGGCTTCGTTTTGCTGCCATGTCATTTGCTGCTTCCTCCGCTCTATTTCCTCTGATCCAGGAGCTGGTCACATTCACATTCATATGGGAATCATAGGTGCATGGTTATGGTAATCATATACACATGTTATCATCGACTTAGTATTTATATCAACGATATATAAATATATAACTAAGAATCACCTATTCATGGTTGTTAGTACAGCTGAAGTCTTATTTCTTTACATAGGCCTGATTAGGACACTCTTGACATAACCTAGGACACTTGATGTCACCGACTCTCTGTCTCACTTGCAGAGCTGTGAGGATTGTCTAATGCTTTACCTGGTGACCTCCTGGTCACTTGAACTGTCTTCATTAAGTTTTTACCTAGTGGGTTTTACCATTTGGTGATATCTGTATATCTTCTATTCCAGATGACCATTACCTGAGTGGGTGGTAAAATAGTGATTTTCCTGAAGTTATCGTTCTATATGTATTAGTTAGAATTAGTGCAGTCATATAGTGAGCCCTGGTCCCTGTACTAAGGAATGTGGAAGATAACTATATACAGACGCAAAGTGTATTCTTTCATTCTTTCTTTCTTGGTCCTTTGTCCTTTGTGGTTAGAGTCACATGTATGTCCAAGTTTATATTATAAATAACAACAAAAGAACTAAATGGAAAACTAATTTAAAATGTTGACTACAGGTGAAGAATGAGATATTTTTATAACATTTACATATCAAAATAATACAATTTTTGGCTCATAGTTGAATGAATCTATCATTTGTAGCTTACAGAATAGAATGTAGGCTATACTTAATATACTTAAATATACACCTAATATATTTAAGTAATTTCAAAATAATACCAACTTTTATTATGAGTATAAAATTAATAATGTAAGATTTGGTTGGTTGATGCTGGAGAGACAGTTTAGTAGTTATGAGCACTGGCTGCTCTTAAGAGGACCTGGGTTCGATTCCCAGCAACCACACAGTGGCTCACAACTCCAGTTCCAGGGAATCTAATGCCCTCTTGTGGTCTCTGAGGGCACCAAACACACAAGTGGTGTCTAGACATATATGCAAACAAAACATTCATACACAAAATGAAATTTAAATTTAAGTTTACAAAAGTGATGAGAAAATACAGAAAAACCATTTCTGTATGAATCATATATTAAAATAAAAGATTTGTCTTGTCATAATTTTTGTCCTTAAATATGTATCGCAAGTGTCAGTAAAATTAGTTAAAACAATATTTTTCATGGTACTAGAACTTGGGTTTGGTTTCTTAAGCTTTCAGGATTGCTTTATGTCTTTTGAATAGTTTTGTTGTGTAGATAAAGTACTTTGCATTTTGAGGGAGAGTTCTTGGAGAGAAACTAGTCGTGCAAACAGCCTTGAAGGAAGTGTAAATATAGGCACTGCTCTGGTCAATTTCGACTTCCTTACCTCAAAGCTGGAGTAGTTTTAAAATATGACAGTAATTCATTAAATCATTTTGAGTTAATAAAAAGCTGTGAATTCATAGTAATTCTACAAGCATAACACAGGGAGCAGAAAGTAACAGAGGAGACTCTAGACTCTGTGCACCCTAAGGTGGTGGTTCTCAACCTGTGGGCTGCAACTCCTTTGAGAGCTGAACAACCCTTTCTTTCACAGAGTTGCATATCAGAGATTTACATTATGGTTCATAACAGTAGCAAAATTTCAGTTATGAAGTAGCAACAAAAAAATGTAGGGTTGTGGTCACCACAACACGAGGAACCTTATCAAAGGGGCATGACCTTAGGAAAGTTGAAAACCACTGCTCTAGGGATCAGCTTATCCTGAAATTTGATGGAACTTGAAATGCTTCATCGTTTAGCATTCTATTTAATGTAAACTATATTCTTCTTATGTTGAACAGGGTGACATGAATAAAATTGGTTTTGCTTTGAAATGTTTAATTATGCTTTGAATTAACTGTTTTGTTAAGATACGACTCTTAAAACCAGATATACATTTTGTCAATATCTTGAGTTTCCTTTGCATTAAAATCTAGGATTCAGAAACTTTTTTCATACTTGTAAACATTTTCCTTTTGCCTTGAATTTCTCTCTCAGCATTACCCAGGTGTGAACCAGCTGTCCTCAGGTCTAGGAGGACTAAGCCTGCAAAGCTCTCCACAGCCAGAAAGCCTAAGACCTGTCAACCTCACCCAGGAGAAGAATATCTTACCTGCAACTCCGATTTGGGCTCCTGTTCCTAACTTGAGTGCAGAACTCAACAAGTTAAACTGCAGCCCAGAGTAGGTACTCTATTTACAGCATCTTTACAGTGAGCTCGGACGAAAACAGTAATCAGGCAGTGTAGTATTGGTCCCTAGATTGGAAGTCTGTTCATACGGGCTTTTCTGTTTGGGTTTGTATGAAGTACATGTAAGTTTTCCTCTGGTTGACTGTGTGTTGGGGTAGGGTGTGTATGTGTGTGGTGCCCTGTATATGTGTGGGGTTGGTGGTGTGTATATGTGTGGTACACTGTCTATGTGTTGGGATGGTGTGTGTGTATGTGGTACACTGAATATGTGTTGGGGTGATGTGTATGCATGTGGCACACTGTCTGTGTGTGGGGTGATGGTGTGTGTGTATGGCACACTGTGTGTGGGGTGTTAGTGTGTGTGTATGGCACACTGTCTGTGTGTTGGGTGTTTGTGTGTGTATGGCACACTGTCTATGTGTGGGGTGGTGGTGTGTGTATGGCACACTGTCTGTGTTGGGGTGGTGGTGTGTGTATGGCACACTGTCTGTGTGTTGGGTGTTAGTGTGTGTGTATGGCACACTGTCTATGTGTGGGGTGGTGGTGTGTGTATGGCACACTGTCTATGTGTGTTGGGGTGGTGGTGTGTGTGTATGGCACACTGTCTATGTGCTGGGGTGGTGGTGGTACCACAGACACATCAGGCACCCTGCTGTATTCCTTGGAGACACCATTAGACACCTAGAGCTAAGCTGGCAGTCAGCACACCTCAGCAATCCCCCTGCCTCCACTTCCCACAGCAGACACATGTGGCCACTCCTGCTCTTTTACATGGCTACTGAGGATTTGAACTCAGCTCCTCATACTTGCATAGCAAGCTCTCTTATTGCTGAGCCATCTCCCTAAAGCCCTGACACTCTTTAAGTAAACATTGTCTTTGGAAAATTCTTTGGCCTTTCTTGAAAATGACGTAAATCTCACTAATGGATCCCAAGAATAGGTTTAAATAAATAGTTTTTCTCTGAATTTTCTTTTCTCAATCCGTATAGAAGCCCCAGTTTATTCGCTGAGAATATCCTCGCCTTCTGGAGAAGTGTAGCCGGTGTCCCCACGCCTTGGTGTGCCTTTGTTAGTGGGCTCTGTACTTACCGCCCAGAGCCTCCCAGACCTTCACTGCTGCTGTCCGTGCTCTCAGCACCTCCCGTCCACATCATGCTTTATAGGGCATCCTCCTGCTCCTCCCATTTCTTCTCAGCACAGGGTAGACCTCAAATGTCAGGAGAGCATTGTCTTCTTCCACACGAGAACCCGTCATCCTTCGCGCCAGTGTTCTCCTTTTCCTAAGGCTTTCCACCTTTCAGTAGTTGAAGGAAGGGGAGGTCCTTCTCAGCCAGAATGTTACATAGAATTAAACACAGGTTTCCTTCTCCCACCACCACTGACCCATGACTTCTGAAGGCGGTGCTACGGCGATTTCCATAAAAGCATAGCACACCAAGGATTGCAGGCTAATAGTAGCTCCCAGTTCTGAGCTGCTGGGTTGATATTGGCCTGGCACTAATGAATGGTTACACATGGTCTAGGGGTGAGTGTAGTGTAGTGTGTGCTGGGATAGTAAGGGCCGGCCACAGTGCTGTATGCTTGGGACGCTGAGTCAGGCTGGCCTCCGGTCAACGGCTTCTTGGGCATCTGAACACATGAATCTTACAGGGAGGGAGTGATGTATAGATTGTTGTTTAGTGGCTTTTTAAAAAACAGCTCTCTTTAAAATGAAGAAGAGTAATTAGTATTGGCTTTAGGTCAGGGCAGACCGACATTCTCCTGTGGTTCTGGGTACATGTGACTGAGGGCACTTCAAGTGTCAGTGATGTCAGCAGGTAAGGGGTGCAGGCTGAGTATTGGTTCTCTAAAATGCTTCACGCCTCCAAGCAAGAGCTTCCAGTCTTTGGATTGTTTTCATGGACTTCTTTGGTTAGTATTATTTGGGAAGCCTGAAATACTCCATCATCTGAAACCTTCTGAGTATCCTGTCTTCACTCAAAACATTTTGGGTGGAGCCTTCTTGATTTCATTTTTTAGATTAAAGACACTGGAGCCTGTGGTAATAATAGCATGTACACATTGGGTCCATCCTTGAGTCAGTAAACAGTTCCCGAATGCCTCCGAGTTATGAGTAAGGCGGTCCACAAAACAACTCTCCAGAGCTCTGTGGAATCATAGAACTTAGGCTTTTAAGAAGGATGTATGTATGTAAGGAGACTGGTGAGAGAGACTACCATTCAGCACCCCTGGGAAAATGGTCCAAGCTTCTGCACTGCAAAGCCTAGTGAGGCAGCAAAGTGTGTTCAGCCTGCGGCAGCAGCTCCCTGTCCCTACTGTTCTGTTCAGCACAGCAGGAATGTAGAAGAGCTAGAAGCCACTGCTCAGATTGTGGGACTTAGGGCCAGGGCTCCTGAAGAAGCAGCAGCGGGAAGTGAGGTCAGAGGGGAAGATGAGGTAAGCGGAAGACAGCATGGGGAACAGGGCACCCTTCAGTGGTGTTTTCTGTTGCTCCTGCTTATACTATACAGTGAACTCACTGTTAAAATTTAGAATATATTGTACTTTTCAACAGTGAAATGTGGGGTCCTTGATTTAGGTCTTTTGATAGCTGTCCTGTACATGCCTGGTTGAGTAATTTGCTTCCTGCTAATAGCTGTAGTAACCTGCCTAAGTAGTGTCGCTCTTCGAGGGTCCGGTTATCATGGTAGCTAACATACTGCATGTTTATGTCTTCGCAGTTCGTTTCGATGCACCTTGACCAATATCCCACAGACACAGGCTTTACTGAATAAAGCTAAGCTTCCTTTAGGATTGCTGTTGCATCCCTTCAGAGACCTGACGGTAAAGTTCATTTTAAGTATTTAGGTTCTGATACATGTGTAAGGTACCCAGATTAGTTTGTTTCCTAAGAATGTTTGTCTTTTATTAGAGTTGGAATAATCATTTCTGGGTTGGTGATTGATTCCCCAAGACCCATGTGGTAGAAGGAAAGACTCGCCTCCCCAAAGTTATCCTCTGGCCTCCACATTCAGGCTATGGCAAGCACACCCCCACACATTCCCACATACTGTGGAACATGCAGAATAAAAATAAATAAATGTGCCGGGCAGTGGTGGCGCACGCCTTTAATCCCAGCACTTGGGAGGCAGAGGCAGGCGGATTTCTGAGTTCGAGGCCAGCCTGGTCTACAGAGTGGGTTCCAGGACAGCCAGGGCTACACAGAGAAACTCTGTCTCAAAAAACCAAAAAAAAAAACTCTGGGCCTCACTTTGAACCACCACGGCCGATGCTTAAACTTCAAGAGTTGTGTCCAGATAGAGCAGGAAGTTACCTGGTTGAAATTAAATAACTTTGTGACAGTGGAGGTAGTCTACAAATGTCAGTCATATCTACTGAATGAAAGCAGTTAACTGCACAGTGTGTTTGAGTTAGTAGCCACTTTGCTAGAATCTTACACATCTTCTTGGCATTCTATGTTGGTCATGTTAGCAATAGCTGACAAAGCAGCAAATTTAGCCAAGAAAGTTAAAATTAAAATTTTAAAGTTCAGAAAAAATTTAGCCAGAGGCATTTGTACTTAAGCTGCATTTTTCTGTCACATTCTTTTTCTGTGGGACACTTGCCTGTTAGGCTGGGTGGAAAGTATCAGTGAATAGAAAATGATTATAATGCATAACCAGTCCTGGGAATTGAGTCATTCAGTAAATTCTATGTAATTTAAACACTATTACAGCCTTCATCATTAAACCAAGACAGTTAATTTCTTTTCCTGCATAGCTGAGAGTTTTTCTTGTTTTGTTGTTTCTGTGTTTCTTTTGTTTTGGGGGGACAGGGTCTCACTATGTAGACCAGACTGGTCCTAATCGCACATAAACCCACCTGAGTCTGCCTTCTGAGTGCTGGGATTAAAGGCAGATGTGACTGTGCTTGCTGCTAAGAGTCTTTAAGCACAGATTCCACATATGATATCCTCTAGAATATGTACACTGAGAATTAAAAGTGGTATCCTATGGAATCTAGAATTAGGAGTACTTTAATTTTTTCATTTTCAGTTAATTTTATTTTCCATTTGTTCCTCACAAGTGATACATGGCTGTTACGATGATACAGACATTTTGTGTTGTTGTTTTTTTTAATCCCAAATGAAGCATATAAAATGGTAATGGATGGACTCAGGAACATAGAATAGTATATGACATCTTCATGGGTTTTATGTTTTCTGAATTTACTCACTATAAGGTTCTTTTCCAAACTGAGCATAGGAGTGTATTTTCTGTGGTATTGGCTTCTTTCTGTTCTTGGCTGCTGTGAGATAGCAGGCAGCTGTGCAGCAGCCTCCTCTGCCTGGTCCCAGGGGTGGGCATGCAGCAGAGGGCAGGCTTCCTTCCACCATGAGTGCCTTCCCTTACTGTTTCTTTCTTTTTTTTGAGACAGGGTTTCCTCTGTGTAGCCCTGGCTGTCCTGGAACTCACTCTGTAGACCAGGCTGGCCTCGAACTCAGAAATCCACCTGCCTCTGCCTCCCAAGTGCTGGGATTAAAGGTGTGCCTCCACCCTTACTGTTTCTTGAGTCAGGCTGAGAAGTCTCGATGCTCTCATCTTGGCTCACTAGGCTATTTGGTCAACTTCTGACTATTTTTATAAGCTGTGGCTTGGCTTTGTGGGAAGTGATAGCTGCTTGTCTTGCTAAGCACCCACGTCACTGATTGAATAGCACACCCATTGTCTTATACAGGGAGCAGGAGTGTTTGTGTCCTGGTTGCCCTGGGGTCTTGTGCTGCAGCACTGTCTCTCCTTTCTCTTCCAGCAATTGCCAGTGATAACCTCAAACACCATTGTGAGGTGCCGGTCCTGTCGGACGTACATCAACCCTTTCGTGTCCTTTATTGATCAGCGAAGATGGAAATGCAACCTGTGCTATAGAGTTAATGATGGTGAGTTTCAGGTTCTAAGATGAGGCCTTTCAGTGTCTTTTGTGACATCTCTCTCATTGCCTAAGAAAACAGCTTTCATGACATTTAATGGAGACAACACAGGCAAGGGAGCCTTCAGTCTGATCTCTGAAGAGATACTTGACCACAAAGAGAGTGACAGCAAAGTAAAAGATGGAGTGGAAGGGCACATAAAGAAGACGCTGGGCTGGTCTCTCAGGTAGACACACGTACCCAGCCAATGAGTGTTTGGTTCAGTGAGCTCACACGCAGGCACAAGTGTTCATGTGTCCTGCTGTTCCAGCTGCTTCCCAGTCGTGCTTCTCTGGGTCCTGTGAGGTATATTATTAGGATACAAGTCTAAGGAAAAAGGCAACCTGTGTCCTGGTTTCTCAGAAAATACATTTTTTAAAAGAGTGTTTTGCTATGTTTAGGTATAGGCCTTGAATTCCTGATCTTTCCAAGACTTTTATCATGAAGGGATGTTGAATTTTGTCAAATGCTTTTTCAGCATCTAAGGAGATGACCATGTGACTTTTCTTTGAGTTTGTTTATGTAGTGGATTACATTGATGGATTTCCAAATACTGAACCATCCCTGCATCCCTGGGATGAAGCCTACTTGATCATGATGGATGATTGTTTTGATGTGTTCTTGGATTCGGTTTGCGAATATTGAGTATTTTTGCATCAATGTTCATAACAGAAATTGGTCTGAAGTTCTCTTTCTTTGATGGGTCTTTGAGTGGTTTAGGTATAAGCATAATTGTGGCTTCATAGTACGAATTGGGTAGTGTTCCTTCTGTTTCTATTTTGTGGAATAGATTGAAGAGTATTGGTATTAGATCTTATTTGAAAGGTCTGATAGAATTCTGCACTAAGTCCATCTGGTCCTGGGCTTTTTTTGTTGGGAGACTTTTAATGACTGCTTCTATTTCTTTAGGGGTTATGGGACTGTTGATGGTTTATCTGATCCTGATTTAACTTTGGTACCTGGTATCTGTCTAGAAAATTGTCCATTTCATCCAGATTTTCCAATTTTGTTGAGTATAGGCTTTTGTAATAGCATCTGATGATTTTTTTTATTTCCTTGGTTTCTGTTGTTATGTCTCCCTTTTAATTTCTGATTTTGTTAATTTGGATACTGTCTTTGTGCCCTCTAGTTAGTCTGGCTAAGGGTTTATCTATCTTTTTGATTTTCTCAAAGAACCAGCTCCTGGTTTTGTTGATTCTTTGTATAGTTCTTTTTGTTTCTACTTGGTTGATTTCAGCCCTGAGTTTATTTCCTGCCTTCTACTCCTCTTGGGTGTATTAGGTTCTTTTTGTTCTAGAGCATTCAGGTGTGCTGTTAAGCTGTTAGGGTATGCTCTCTCCAGTTTCTTTTTGGAGGCACTCAGAGCTATGAGTTTTCCTCTTAACACTGCTTTCAATGTGTCCCATAAGTTTGGGTATGTTGTACTTTCATTCTCATTAAATTCCAGGAAGTCTTTAATTTCTTTCTTCTTCCTTGACCAAGTTATTGAGTAGAGTGTTGTTCAGCTTCCATGTATATGTGGACTTCTGTTGTTGTTGCTGCCATGGAAGACCAGCCTTAATCCGTAGTGATCTGATAAGAGGCATGGGATTATTTCAGTCTTCTTGTATCTGTTGAGGCCTGTTTTGTGACCAATTATATGGTCTGTTTTGGAGAAGGTACCATGATGTGCTGAGAAGACGGTATATCCTTTTGATTTAGGATGAAATGTTCTGTAGATATCTGTTAAATCCATTTGGTTCATAACTTCTGTTAATTTCACTGTGTCTCTGTTTCCAAGATGTGTCCATTGATGAGAATGGGCTACTAAAGTCTCCCACTATTATTGTGTGAGGGACAATGTGTGCTTTGAGCTTTAGTAAAGTTTCTTTTGTGAATGTGGGTGCCCTTGCATTTGGAGCATAGATGTTCAGAATTGAAAGTTCTTCTTGGTAGATTTTCCTTTGACGAGTATGAAGTGGAGTGTTAAAGGTTTTCTTTTTTAGTAAACTCTATAAATATTGGTGATGAAAGTGTTCAATTCCCAATGTGTTGCTGAATGTGCCTTGGATTCTTAATTCTTCTCTAGTTCCAGAAGAGTTTTTGTACAACCCCCTGACTCGGTCTTACGGAGAGCCTCATAAACGGCCAGAAGTTCAGAATTCCACTGTGGAGTTCATCGCTTCCTCAGACTACATGGTAACTATCCGGTGTCCGAGTTGGTTGTGGGACACAGTTCAGTGAGTCAGTTCTTTTAAGTAAGTTTTCATCCAAATTTTTAAGATATTAATATGAAAGTTTGTATGTAACAAACAGAAAGGTTTTCCCAGATCTGATTTGGTCTTCCAGAAGAGTGCATTATATTGCTAAGAAACATTAGCCATGGCTTACGAACAAACAGCAACCAAACTTATTGCCACCTGAATGTGACTACTTACTGAACTGGAATATAAATACTTTGATCATTTACAGTTAAGTGGCCCCAAACAGAAAAAAACTAGTGTATATTTTTGCCCAAAACAATAGTCTTAAAATTATCACCATTATTAATGGCTCCTCTAGTACAGATAGCAAGATGGAAGGCTCACTTGTTCAGCTCTCAACTTCAGTCATAAAATTCTGTTGTTCTTTTCTACTTAGAAAACTAGGTTTTATAAAATACTTAAACATAGGTTTTAGGTTACATAATGCTCATATTTGTTTTCTCATTTTTAGTAAAAATAATAGTAGCCTCCTCCCCTGTCATTTTTACTCTGGTTGCTGGCCATGTGTGGAGCTGCACGTGAGGAGAGGCGGCCAGGAACAACTGGCTGAGGCTTGGCAGATTCTTGGTGCTGACTTGTTCGTTTTTGTAGTTTTGGTGATTAACTTACCCTCAGATGACTTAACTGCAGTTCTCATGTCGGTTTCTGCCTCAACGACACTAAGTCTTCTCGTGCCATCTCAGCTTTAGAACTCACATGTCCTCAGCTCTGGAGTCCTTAGAGTCTTAATCTAGGTGCAGTGCAATAGGTGTCACCTTTGCTGTACGATTTCATGACCTTTGGGTGACATTTTTTTTAAAAAAAGACTTATTTACTTATTTTATTTATATGAATACACTGTAGCTATCTTCAAATACACCAGAAGAGGGCATCAGATCCCATTACAGATGGTTGTGAGCCACCATGTGGTTGCTGGGCATTGAACCCAGGACCTCTGGAAGAGCAGTCAATGCTCTTAACCGCTGAGCCACCTCTCCAGCCCCCGGGGTGACTTTTGTTTGTTTGTTTGTTTGTTTTTTCTTTTTCTTTTCTTTTTTCTTTTTCGAGACAGGGTTTCTCTGTGTAGCCCTGGCTGTCCTGGAACTCACTCTGTAGACCAGGCTGGCCTCGAACTCAGAAATCTGCCTGCCTCTGCCTCCTGAGTGCTAGGGTTAAAGGCGTCCACCACCACTGTCCGGCTCGGTTTTTAAGAAACTTTGTGTGACTCAGTTCCCAATGAGCTTGTATATTATTAACAGAAGCACATGTATGACACAGATGTTTAATATCCTGTCCACCCAGTCCTCATCCTCTTCCCCTTCCTGTCCTAGAATATACTAAATTCTAATCCAGAGGCTTGGGAGTTCGCCCCAGCTGAGTGCTCACTGCACACGCATGCAGCCTGCACTCGGCTCCCAGTGCTCTCATAAACGCTGAGCACTAACCGACAAGCTTTGTAATCCCTGGTAATGAGTGGAGGAAACAGGACAGTCATTGGGGCTTACTGGCCAGCAGCCTAGCTCCAGGTTCAGTGTCAGACACTGTTTCTATCACTCAAGCAGAGACTGATAGAGCAGGACAAATCTATGACACACACACTCACACACATTTACATACACTACGCCCAGATTCATGTGTAAACACAAAGTCTTGTAGTCTGAGACACACAGCCTTTGATATGTGTCGCCATGTTTCTGAGGACTTAATGTGAACGTTTATACTATGTACCATCAGAAGAGCCTTCTTTACGTTTAGCCTTAAGCTTTGGGAGTCAGCCACCATCGGGTAATCAAGTAACTAATGCCAGTGGCACATTGTCAGACTTTAATTTTAATTCTTAGTTAAGTGTCTGTGGGGCAGGGGGCAGATGTGCATTTGAGACCAGAAGAAACTGCTGGATCTTCTGAAGGGTGCCGTGCATGTGGCATCTGGGAACTACTTGACTTGACCTGGGAACTGAACTGCAGTCCTCTGCAGGAACTAGATACATCTTGTTAGGCTCAGCGTTTTATCTTTTAGTAATAATAAATTTTTTATTTTTAAATTAAAAAATTAAAATTAGAGACTGGAGATGTAGTTCAGTGGTAGTATCTGTCTAGGATGTGGAAAACCTTAGGTTTAATTCCTAACAAAGCAAAAAGTAAAAGTTAATTTAAAAATTAAAATCCTAGGGATTGGAGAGATGGGTCAGTGGTTAAGAACATTTACTGCTTTTACAGAGGACCATACGGCAGCTCACACCTGTCTGTAACTCCTGTCCTGGGAGATCCAGTGCCGTCTTCAAGCCTCTGAGGACACTGCAGGAGCATTGTTTACTTAGATATAGGCAAAGAAACTCAAGTACATAAAATCAAATAAACTTTAAAAAATGAAAGAAACTTTAAAACTATAAATTTTTTAGGAACAAATAAATATTTAGGCAGGTCAGCATTACATAACAATAACCTGGCATGTTTTTACTTTAGAAGATATGCTAGTCAATATTAAAAAAAAATAAACCAAACCAAACCAGACCAAAGCCACTTAATAAACTTAGCCATTACAGCTGCCTCTCATTCTAATTTCAAATGAACTTTACAGGAGAAATGAAGAAGGCCATGCTGTTCTCCTTAGCTACCGTGTAGTTTTGTGCATACGCTCAGTAAATACACCTAGTAATCACAGTCACCGGAAAGGAAGTGTGGCTGCTAACCAACTGTTTCCGTTCCTCACAGCTCCGGCCTCCTCAGCCTGCGGTCTACCTGTTTGTTTTAGATGTGTCCCATAATGCAGTGGAAGCTGGGTATTTGACAGTTTTGTGCCAGTCCTTATTAGAAAACTTAGACAAGTAAGATTTTTTTTTTATTCATATGTGGGTATATAAGTGTGTGCATACATTTGAAGTTGTCTTTTATATTTGTGGGGTTGGTTTTTTTGCTAAATTTTGTTAGATTCTGCTATGTTTATCTAACTTTATAGAATAAGGATTCTGTTTCTTGAGTTGTTACATTTAATAACTGATGTGGTATCTGATTCATAAAATAATAAATGCTTCAATATTTTGAAAGAACTTGAATCTTATCTATCCCTCTGATGGGCTGACCAGAGTGCTGAGCCAAGGAGACTGTGTCAGGAGTCGGGATGAGACTGTCACCAGGATGGCTAAATCTGAGGCATGTTAGGTTGAGTGACAGCAGAGCAGGCACCAAGAGATGCTTGCCAAATGGTTTCACTCTCATCTAGACTGATTCCTCTAGATCAAGCTTACCTACAGGTCGGAGAGCGCTTGCGTCTGGGCCGGGGGGTGAAGGGTGGGGATGAAAGGATGCAGGCCTTCAGAACTATTGTTGAGTTGGTGACCGACTAGTATGTGCCTGAAAATACTGAGTTAAGTATTCTTGCCAGGTGTTGACAGTATATATTAATTAGCTAGATTTTGTCATTCCACAGTGTGGATACATCTCAAGACATTTGTACAATGATGTATATAATTTTGTCAGTTTAAGAAAGCTAATAAATTAAACTATAAATATTTCTAGAATTTAGCTATAATTTATGACTGTGCGAGGCATTTTTCACAAGCCTCTTGTATTGTATAGTGAGAGGGTGGTTTGAAGAAAGGGGTTAGTGCTGAAAGTGTGCGGAAGGAAGCCAAAGCGTGCTGCTGTGGGGATGGGGCAGGAAATGACGCGACGTGTATACAGTCTCTTAACTGTTTGTCTGCCGCAGTTGTGAAGGAATCCTTGCATTAGCTTTGAGAAGGATCTTTCACAGTTTTTATTAACTAAAAGTTGTTTGTGCAGTCTTTAGACTTTGGTATCCAGGACCTCTCATTAGGCCAGAGCTCTGTCACTGAGCCACACCCTATGCCTGTGTGACTTTGATTGTGTGACTAAGGCTGTGTTCCCTTGGGGTCAGTGCCCCTGGGGGTATTTGAGAAGGTGGAGCATCTCCTGCTCCACCAACCCATTTTCCTCCAGTAGTCTCAGCAAAGGATGCGGAGACAGACAGCCCTGGTTATTCCAGTGAGGATAAGTGACTATTTACAGATTAGACTGTATAAAATTAAAAGGATAAAACTGAGAATGGAAAATAGTTATTTTTTCTTGATTCCAACTGAAAATAGACACTGGAAAAGTAAAGAAAAAGCTAGCCTAGGAGCAGCGTACCAGCTGGAGTAGGACATTTCCTGAAAGCGCTCTGGAAACACTCCTGAGAGAGGGATTTGCTACAGAAAGTTTAGCAGAAATTAGGGTAGGTCAATAGTCTCCACTCTAGTTGCTGACTAATGCCATCAGACTTTCTGAACTTCTCAAAGGAGTGCATATTAATCTCTAGGAACAAGTCTTGAGCAGTATTGGCACTGAATATTGTGTTTTTCTCCGTTTTGACCGGCCTTGAGCCTGTCTGAGTAGGATCAGTCATCCGTAACAGGAAGAAAGTGTTATGCTTTGACACACATTCTGTTTTTTAATCTTTTGAAGATTTGCTTACTTTGATGATTTATACTGCAGAATGCCTGCGGTCCTGGAGACTGGAAGAGTGCATTGGATACCCAGAGCTAGAGTTATGGTGTTAGAAGCCACTATCAGTTTGGGGAACCAAACTTGGGTTCTCCCCAGGAACAGCAAGTGCTCTTAACCACTGAGCCATTTCTAACCCCTGGAATCATTTGTATTAAACAAATATTCTAAGGCATTTTAAAATGTAACCTACATAACCAAGTTAACACAGCTGGTGTGCTTGGAGATGTCCTGTGGGGAAGTGCTGCTGGGGGAGGCTTGGCAGGCAGGACTTCGCAGGCCCCGTTCTTAGGCCCATGGTATTGTTTTGAAAACTTCCTGGTGGTTGATAATAACCATTTTCATGTCATAACTATTTTTTGTTTAAAATTCACACATTAAATTCTAACAACATTGTAAGTGTTTTTACTGAAAAACCTTTTCCTGAAAAGTATTTCCCAGAGTGTGTTCACTCCCTGTGTTTGACTGCCCTTGAGACTGTGTCTGCATATGCAGGTTAGTCATTCCAGAGTAAAGTGCGGTGCTTTGACACAACACTTCACGTGTGTTACACTACTGTGTGATACAGAGACAAAAAAGTAAGAGCACATGTTTATTTAAGAGTAAGATGTAATGTCTCACTCCTGTAATCTCATAATCCAGCACCTGAGTCAGGAAAGCCACAAACTCAAGGCCAACCCGAGTGACGAAAGCCCAGGTCTCAAAACAAATAAAACAACCAATGCTTTAGGACAGTGGTTCTAGCCTGTGAGTCACAGCCCCTTTCTGGGGTCAGACAGCCCTTTCGTAGGAGTCACACACCAGACGTCCTGCGGGTCGTACATTACATTACAGTTCATAACAGTAGCAAAAGTACGGTTATGAAGCAGCAACAAAAATAATTTTACGGTGGGGTCATCCTAACCTGAGGAACTGTATTAAAGGGTTGCAGCCTGAGGAAGGTTGAGAGCTGCTGCCTTAGGAGAAAGTCAGCAGGAAATGTTGAGCCTCCAGAAACCACTTGGGTTCTGGTTTGCTCTTCCCTGAAGGCCTTCTGAGCCTGAATTAATGTGAGTGCTCCTGCCTGAAAACAAGACGCTGAATCATCACTTTCCTTGTATATCTGACCCATGACTCTCTGTCCCCCGTACAACGTCATGTGTAGCTAGCCATTCTTGGCTTAATGTACTATTTCATTATTATGTAAATAATGGGACTGAACACTATGAATTTCAAGTTGCCATTTTTGTCACAAGGCTTCCTGGAGATTCACGAACAAGAATAGGATTCATGACTTTTGACAGCACCATTCATTTCTACAATTTACAAGAAGGATTATCCCAGCCTCAGATGTTGATTGTACCTGATATAGACGGTAAGCACCAGCAGGGTAGTTAGGCTGTGTAGCCGAGGACTTTAGGGTGGGGTCTCCTTTATTTTAAGGTCCATCTTGTCATGTGCTGTGAACATGATTTGTTATACCTTCGAAATGCTTGGTTCTAACTTTTTACACGTATGGTGTGTATTGGATGCATGTATATATAATATATATATGAAGTACATGAATTTACTAAGGCAGAATTCCAATATACATGGCAAATGTCTTTGTAGAATCAAAACTCGCTACTTTATAATCTTCTCCTGACTGTGTGCTGATGGAGTATTTTTGTCCCTGTAGATGTTTTTCTGCCCACACCGGATAGTCTGCTTGTGAATCTGTATGAAAGTAAAGAGGTAAGATTAATTTGTTTTCTCAAAGTATCAAGACACTTACGAGTTTCCCGTTAACCTTTGTTTACTGGTACAGGGCTGTTACACACTGTAGGAAGGTATCTAGTGAGTCTCCTTCAGTCCAGAGATGCAGCTGCCTGCTGTGCTTTATTCTGGAATGTTTTAGAATGGTTTAGAAAAACCGTCTTGCCTTCTCAGTAATTCAACCTTCACTCTTTCCTCAGCTTATAAAAGACTTATTGAACGCATTACCAAATATGTTCGTCAATACCAGAGAAACGCACAGTGCCCTTGGACCTGCCCTTCAGGCTGCCTTCAAGCTAATGTCTGCCACAGGCGGCCGAGTGTCTGTGTTTCAGACACAGTTACCTTCCTTGGGGGCAGGGCTTCTGCAGTCCAGAGAAGATCCGAATCAGAGGTCGAGCACCAAGGTAGCGTGTGTTGAGTGTTGGGATCATAGCCACAGGTGTTTTCTTTCCCCACAAACTAAAGCCATCTTCATTGCTTCATCAGCAGTGACAAATAACCAGCAAGAATTGAAGCTACATTGCCTTTATTTGGGGGTTAGGTCTGTTCTTCTTATTACTCAGGTAGTAGGCCATAAATGTGGTCTGAGGAGATGATTCTGGTAAGAGCACTGGCCATACGCATGTGATGAGCGAATTCAGTCCCTGTCACGTAAAGCGTTGAGTGTGGTGGCACACGTCTGTAGTTCAGCGGAGCTGCAGCTTGTGCTACGTGTGAACTCACACCCACACACTAACAAGATAAATTATTGTTTTAATGTTTAGAAATATACCCTGATCCTTTTATTTACAGATGAAAAAAAGTAGTGTCTTGTCAAAGGCTGGATGGCTATTTAAAGATCAAGCTGGGGCTTGACTTTCTGTCCCCAGTTTCATTTCTATGATACAAGTGAAAAACTTAATTAAGCTAGTCTAATTTAATGTGCTTATGAGTAAACTTTAGATTGCAGGGGGATACCAACCACTGTATAAAACTTAAATGCTACAGAAAAATTTAAGCCAACAGTAGTCTCACTAGCTGGATATTAATGTTTAGTTAAACATACAAACAAATGTAATTTATCTTCACTCACATGGACTTTTTTTTTTTTTTTGGTTTTTCGATACAGGGTTTCTCTGTGTAGCCCTGGCTGTCCTGGAACTCACTCTGTAGACCAGGCTGGCCTCGAACTCAGAAATCCACCTGCCTCTGCCTCCCAAGTGCTGGGATTAAAGGCGTGCGCCACCACTGCCCACCACTGCCCGGCCGCTCACATAGACTGTTATCCTTGACCTTTTTCATTATAATCTGAGATATCCAAAGTATGTGTAAGTTAGTGAATGTGAAAGTACTCAGGTAACTGTCGGGGGCTGAGAGGGAGTGCAATCAGCCTTCCTCACCAGGTTGAATAACATGATATCGTAATGTTCACTGACACTCAATCTGGAGCTAGCTTTCTGATCAGTCTGATGTCCTCAGTCTTGGCTCAGTGTTCTCATCTGTTAAAGATAAATCATGAAAATCTTATGGGACATGTGTTAATGAGAATTAATCATTCAGCTTATATAAAATAACTTAAGCAGTGTGCCATGAAATTCATTTTTTTCCTCTAGAGGTGAAGGTGGGGAAAGTCTCATTTGTTGTACCAGGCTGGGTTTGAACACTCAGCAGTCCTCCTGTCTCAGTCTCCAAAGTGTTGAGTCTGGCCCATACATAGTTCCTTGCTGTAACACTTTTTTTTAAAAAAAAAAAAATAAGCACTAGGTTTTATTACTCTTCGAAATCTGGGCCCATACTCTATTGGTATATATTGGAATAAAGTATCTTCTTGTTATCAGAGAGACATACACTATGTGCATAACCAGAGGCCTGCTTTATGATCTGTTGGCTTAGGTGGTGCACCATCTTGGCCCTGCAACCGATTTTTATAAGAAGCTTGCTTTAGATTGCTCAGGACAGCAAACTGCAGTGGATCTGTTCCTTCTAAGTTCACAGTATTCTGACCTTGCTTCTCTGGGTAAGATGATGTCATTATGTTACCTACTTAAAGATTTCTAACATGTAATTGAAGCTGTGCTTTCAAGAAGCATTCTTAGTACTGGGTGTCTTAGGGTTTCTATTGCTGCGCGAACATCGTGATGAAGAAGCAGCTGGGGAGGAAAGGGTTTATTGAGCTTACACTTCCACGCTGCTGTTCATCACCAGAGGAAGTCAGGACTGGAACTCAAGCAGGTCAGGAAGCAGGAGCTGATGCAGAGGCCATGGAGGGATGTTCCTTACTGGCTTGCTTCTCCTGGCTTGCTCAGCTTGCTTTCTTATAGAGCCCAAGACTACCAGCTCACAGATGGTATCACCCACAAGGGGCCTCCCCCCTTGATCACCAATTGAGAAAATGCCTTACAGCTGAATCTCATGGAGGCATTTTCTCAACTGAAACTCCTTTCTCTGTGATAACTCCAGCTTGTGTCAAGTTGACACAAAACCAGCCAGTACACTGGGGGATACAGGTGTGTGGGTCAGATAGGCAATATCTATGACAATTACCAGTAAACTCTAAAATGTTCTTACTGTCTACTTTGTAGCACTTAGCATTCAACAGTGAACTTCAGTGTTTGTCATATTTTATGAATGTTTCAGGTTACAGTTTTATCTGCTTCCTGTTCGTGTTGGGCTTACTTATAACAATTTTTTTTCATGATGTGATATCTGTACTATTGTTAAAAATGTCAATTATCCTTACTTCTCTAGCTAATACTTGATGTATTTCTCTCTAAAGCTTGCATGTCCAAGTACTCTGCGGGGTGCATATTCTACTACCCATCTTTCCACTCTACCCACAATCCTTCGCAAGCAGAAAAGTTACAAAAAGACCTAAAACGGTACCTCACTAGAAAGATTGGATTTGAAGCTGTTATGAGAATAAGATGCACTAAAGGTATGGCCTGGGGAAAGTTGGTTCTTTACAGCCCTGTGTCAGTCAGTAAGGATGCCCCAACCCATGGAGATGCTATGTCATAGGGGGCTTCTGTTGGATCTAGCTGAACCCTGTTTGAAATATAGTCACTGAGTGATCTTTGACCACATTCTTTTAGTAACTAGAATACGTGGATTAAAAAAAAAAAAGCAACATTTTGGTTTATGGAAGAAAAGCACGAGGAAAGCACGTGGCAGATTATTTGAGAGTGACAGTGGGGAGAACAAGGAAGGGCTCAGCTGACATTTGGCTGATGACGTCCTTGGGTTACCAAGTGTTTGGGGTGGGCTCTAATCTCTTATCTTATATCCAACATAGGAACCCTCGGTTTCTTAGTTTTGTGTATTATATTTATGTCTGATCTAGACTTGCATGTAGAATATGATGGTGAGGTTAGGTATAAATATAGGTTGAATATGTAGGCTCCCATTAGAGAAGGCATTGTCTGTTTAGTTAGAGCATCTCACTCTGTAGTTACCCGGAGTGCCACTGACTTAGGACGGCCGCTTGAACTGCAGTGAAGGTGTTGTCATGCTGTCTCTTTCCCCTCAGGACTTTCAATGCACACCTTCCACGGGAACTTCTTTGTCCGTTCTACTGACTTACTGTCTCTTGCCAACATCAATCCTGATGCTGGATTTGCAGTACAGCTGTCAATTGAAGAAAGCCTGACAGATACTTCCTTGGTGTGCTTTCAGACAGCCCTGTTATATACATCAAGCAAAGGTAATGTTACAAAACTGAAATGGCTTGCGGCCATAGGTCCTCTTTCCACTTCCGTCTTAGTAGACAGGAGAAAAGAGTGCTGTGCGGTGGCAGTAATGGCATTTGTCATAGGTGACTGTTCTTTCTTAACTCACATTTAAATCCTTAAATAATACAGCTTAAAATAGATTTATTATTTATGTGTGTGTGAGTTTATGTGTACCACATGCAAACAGAAACTCATGGGGTGCCAAAAGAGGGCGTTGGATCTCCTGGTCTTAGGTTACTAGTGCTTGGGAGCCAGTATGTGGGTGCTAGGAGTCACCCAGTGTAGCGGTCCAGCATCCATGGACGAACTGGGTCTACCTGAAAGGAGAGCTGGAAATGGAAAAGGGACGGGGTGCGAGAGAAGAATGAAGCCAAGACAAAGTTTCTGATCAAGGCTCGAAATTTAATATTCTGTACTGCGTTATATAGGGAAGGCCAAAGACCCCATCCTTGTTTTAGGAAGCTCAGTGAGCGGTCAACTCCTCAAGGCTCCTGTAGGAAATTGCAAATGCAGCGAGGCCAGACTGGCTCTATCCAGGTTGTAAAACCATCCTGGGTTTGTTAATCCTACTCAAGGCTGGGGGGAAGGGTACAACCCAGGTCCCCTGTAAGAGCTGTAATCACATTTAACTACTGAGCCATCTCTCCAGCCTTAAATAACACACTTACAAGGGGTTTTGTTATGTTTATCTACTCTCTGTGCACTGCACTCATGGGCAGGAATGCCACAGTATACATGTGGAGGTCAGAAGGCAACTGACAGGTATCAGTTCTTCCTTTCACAAGACAGCCTCAGGGCTCAAACATGGTCATCGGACTTGACAGCACTTATCTTTACCTGCTGTGTGATTTTCCTAGTGTGTGGAAAATTCAATATTCATTATATGTTTCTGGCAAGCACAGAGACCAGCATCCTTTGCATTGGTGCTCTGTAACATGAAGAACTGCAGCAATGAAGGCCTTCACTTCTTGCCTGACAATGTATGCTTTTTGATACTTTACTCAGTTGAGTATAATTTAGAACAACATTACAGTTAAACTAGAAACTCTGGAGAGACGGCACAGGAGTTAAAGCACTTGCTTCTTCCAGAGGCTGGAGTTCATTCTCAACACCCCATAGAGCAGATCACAACTGTCTGTGTCTCTTGATCCTGCGGATCCAATACCCTCTTCTGGCTGCTGTGGGCATGTGCACACTTAGGTGTGTGTATATACATGTGCACACACACATATATACATAATTATATTTATATGTGTGTGTGTGTGTGTATTAGTCATTACAAATAAAATCTTTGAAAAAGATCAAAGCCAACCAGAAACTACTGTTCAACTAATGTGTAAGATACATCCTCATAGTTTACAAGATTGGAGAATTTTTTAAGATTTATTTATTTTTATTTTATGTGTGTGAGTTCTTGTCTGTGTGTATATGTGTGCACTATAAGCATGTCTGGTGCCTGTGGAAGCAAGAAGAGAGCATTAATTTCCTAGGACTGGAGTTACAGACAGTTTGAGTTGCCATATTAGTGCTGGGAACTGAACCTGGGTCCTCTGAATAGCTAGTGTTCTTAGCTTCTGAGCCATCTTTCCTGTCTCTGGAGAATAGTTTATTTGAAGCATGCTAGTTAGACTGGGCCTGTTGCTCGGTGGAGTAGTGCTTGCTTGCTCAGCATTTGGGAGGATCTGGGTTCAGTTCCTAGCACCAAAAACCAATAAAAGAAGACACTCGAAGCATCTTCATGATAGAGCCTTTTCTATTGTAGAGCGTTGTTGCTGATTAGTCCCAACAGCAATCTGAGTGAAATGTGATGCTTGCTGTGTTTCTTAGCCTGGTATGCTTGAATGATGGGCTTCGCTTTATTTAGGCGAACGAAGAATTCGAGTGCACACACTGTGCTTACCAGTGGTGAGTTCGCTGGCTGATGTTTATGCAGGAGTGGATGTGCAAGCTGCCATCTGCCTTCTGGCCAACATGGGTGAGTGACACCTGAGAAAAACAAGCTGAGGCTTTTCTACTAGTTTTTTAACTTTAGAAATCCCTCAATTAAAAAAAAAAAAACATTTCAATGTATTTTTATCTATTATAGGTTGAATTAGACTGTTCTTACATTTAAAAAATAATTCCTAGTTTAAATCCATTGGGGGATTGTGATTTGTAAAAACCAGAATCTCCTTCAGCTAATATGTAACTGTCACAGATCCATGCTGTAGAGACGACTCAGCTGTGAACAGGAATATGCAAATGTGACTTTCAAAGCTATTATATTAAGTGTCACAGGGTATGTCCATGTGACTCCAAATACGTGACATTCAGTAAAAGGACATCTAAGGAGAACTGATTGCCAGGCGGGCAGAGAGCTTTACAGGAGAGGAGCCCCACGGGAAATGGTTCAGGTGATGACGTGCCATGGCTCTTCACTGTGGTGGCAGTCACACTGTCTCCGATGCACCGCTGCTGTAGAGCTACCCCAGAAAAGTGTATTTCACTCTGCAGCTTAGAGAAGAAGCCTTCAGTATTAATATACTGCAGGGGGATTTTGTTTATAATGTGTTTTCTTTCGTGGATAAACATGCAGTGAGCCTTGCTATTTCTCACATAATCTAAAGAAAGCAGGCATTAGTACTAACTTGGTGCAAAATTATAATAGCACTACTGACAGACGCCTGGTCTTCACACCTCACTGGGCAGGGATTAACCAAGGACGCAAGGATTTTGTTGCGGTAATCTCAAACCCAAATAAGCCCGGGCAAAGAAAACACAACTCAATGAATAGGAATACAAGCTGCACGCCTAGACTGGGCAGATCTGCCACAAGCCTTCCATCTTCCCAGCTATGAGACCCCTTCTAGCTTGTGGTTTCTCCAGGCCACGTGCTTCTGCTCCACTCTCCATCCACACCCTCCTCCTCTGTTGTTCTCCTCCTCTCCCCTCCTCCCTTCTCCCCCTCACACTTCGGCTCCACCTTCCCTCGTACTGCCCAATCACTGGCTCTAGCCTTTATTTGAAAAGTTAAGGTGGGGAGAAGGTTCACAAAGCACCTGTACACAGGATTCATTCCTCGTCTGCCGCCCTTCTCTCCTGGGAAAGCAGAATTAGCATCAAGCTACAAGGCCAGGGCTATCCACAACACAACATTCCCGCTTTCTGTCCAATTAAAAGACTCTTTTATCTCAGATATAAATTGAGCACAACTATTATCATTTTGTAATTTATAAAGTACAAGATAGACCTAGCACCATCATTTTTGTCAATTAACCAGGACCTCTGTTATCTGTCCTAACTTAAAAGACTATAGTTCTGCACCTGACTTATGTCTTGGCTTTAGATTGAATGCCATCTGAAAACCATCCTCTCAAATCTATATCATCTTTCTCAGTGCTAAACAGCTTGGGCTGGCTATGAGACTGCCAGTCTTCAACCCCGTCAGAAATCCAAGAACAACTAATATTACCCAGTGAGACACACCAGGCCGAGGCCCTGTGGCCCGGAGCCCGCTCTGCAGCCCGCCAGTTTCCGGCACTAGCCCGGGAATGTGCCGGTTTTATTATTTCCCGCAACAGGATTATGTCACTGATCCATACTACACCTCCTCCGGGATTTTAGTGTGTAGAAGGAACTCTGTGTGTGTGCGTGCATGTGTATGTGAACCCATACTTAGAAAAGAAGAGTACTCAGTGGAGCCCAGGGGCTGAGCACGCTCTTGCTCTGGTTCCTTTGCAGCCGTGGATCGCTCAGTGTCATCGAGCTTGTCGGATGCCAGGGATGCCCTGGTGAATGCTGTGGTGGACCCCCTGTCTGCCTACAGCTCAGCAGTGTCAAGTGTGCCCCGCTCCACCCTGACAGCACCAAGCTCACTCAGGCTGCTCCCACTCTATGTCTTGGCACTTCTCAAACAGGTAGGTTGTTCTGTTTGTCTATCTATCTATTTCTACCTAGCTAGCTAGCTACCTATCTATCTCTCTACCTACCTGTCTATCTGATCAGTTTCTTACACTCTCAGGCAAACAAAGAAATGAAATCGATGTTTTCAGTACTTTAGCTAGCTGAGGATTATGTACTTTGGCAGTTGAAGATT
>CM052704.1:100537340-100609226 GCA_028551405.1 Uromys caudimaculatus | reverse complement strand
CTGGGAAGTGTGGGACATGGAGGTGCGCAGAGGCGCCCTGACTCCTGGGAAGTGTGGGACATGGAGGTGCGCAGAGGCGCCCTGACTCCTGGGAAGTGTGGGACATGGAGGTGCGCAGAGGCGCCATGACTCCTGTCAAAAAGCATGTGTCCTTTTCCTTCATTTGAATGAACAGTTTGAATTATGATGTGATCAAAGCCAGCTCTCCACATGTGTTTCTGGAAGAGCTCTCTGCTATGGGAAAGGTCTCAGGTTTCCTGACTGCCTTTCTTTCCAGTGTTACTTCCTGTTAACAGAATGTTTCTATTTTCTTACAAGGACAGGATAGTTCAGAAAAACTAATTTACTTCCTTACCTATTAAATACCAGCTGAGGCTTGAAACCAAGTATGTGGACTTAAAGATGAGCTTTCCTGTGACTGTCTGCTTGCTGTTCACTTCCTACATGTATGCTTCACTTGGACCGTGTGTCTTCTTCCTTGCAGAAAGCATTTAGAACAGGTACAAGCACACGCCTGGATGAGCGTGTGTATGCCATGTGCCAGATGAAGTCGCAGCCACTTGTGCACCTAATGAAAATGATTCATCCCAACTTATACAGGATAGACAGGCTGGCAGACGAGGTGTGTACGTGAGTACAGCAGACGCTTCTGTCCTGGTGACAGGCCTGGTCGTTCTTTGATGCTTTTGTCCATGGAAAAACACATTCAAATAGGGACTTAGAGACCCAGGTACATAAGAGGATGTTCAGATGCTGTCAGCCAGCAGATGGAGGTTTTGAAAACCTGTCCTGTGGGAAGGACCTCAACATGGGTTTGCTTTTAGTATTTGATTCAAAGCTAAGTTGCAGAGTGGTCTCCATTTGCATTTTGTAGCTAGCTATTGGCAGTTTGTGATGTGACCAGGTTGCAGTATTAGTTACATTGTAAACCAGGTCTGTTATCTAGCAATTAACTCAATGCACAGCTGCATGGTCTCTTTTTTCTTCCTTGTCTCCATGCTGTAGCCTTTGGGATTAATATTCATTCCATGCATAGTACTGTGTTGTAAAAGTGGGGGTCAGCTGTGGCAGTTTTTAACACTGACTTCAGAAGAGACGTGAATGACACAAAGGATCCATTTGACATTTTTACCTTTCAAATTGGTATGCATTTGAACATCTTTATCCTACTGTGAAACCATGGTATTCAGTCAATATAGTTTTCATTCTCTAAAATGGAAGTGTTGTATTTTAGTGTTGACTGCAATGATCTGCTCTATGGCTGAGTTCTCTTTTCTTTTCAGGGCGCCATACATATTAATGACAGGGTAGTACCTCAGCCACCTCTTCAAAAACTGTCTGCAGAGAAACTGACCAGAGAAGGCGCTTTCCTCATGGACTGTGGCTCAGTAAGCATCACTGCCAACACAGTTTCTGCCCTGATTGGCAGACAAAGCACCCAGTCTGGCCCAGTTATCACCTAGCAGACAGGGTTATAATCAGCTGTGACGCAGGGAATCTGTGCCAGCACGGGGGCTCAGTTTACTTTAAGACCCTAAGTAGGACAGCAAATTAGCATAAAGTAGTAAATAATCAAGTTAGATATACTTAGAAAAGGAATTCCTACCATCAAGAACCTTACCATCAGAATCATAAAATTCAAACGGAGCTCAAGAATTACTCTTGTAGTTCAACTTACATCCATTGCCAGAATTTCTGCCAGGGGTCAGAGGGTCAGAGAAGTCACTCATTGCTCAGGAGTGGTGGAAAAGTGTCCAGTAGTCAAGAAAAGTGACCGCACCACGGAACTCAGGAGTTGAAAGAGTGAATGGAGTAGGGCCAGGCATTCCTATTAAAGCGGTACACTCCTATTTGGGAGATGAATGCCGGGCTGGAGAGACAGCAGCTCACTGAGTCGGTTCCCAGCACCCACGGGGCAGCACACAGCCACCTGTAATGCCAGCTCCAGGAGAGCTGCCTCTGGACACTGCACACAAAAGGTACACCAACATGCATAGAGGCAAAATACTCACACATAGAATAGTTTTTAAAGTATTAAGATTTTCATTTTATGACCGTGAGTATTTTACCTGCATATATGTACATGTACCCCACAGATGCCTGGTACCTGGAAAGGTCAGAAGAGAGCATTGCATCCCTGGGGCTGGAGTTACGGATGGTTATGAACCACCATGTAGGCTGGCACCAGACCTGGGTACTCTGCAAGGGCAGAGAATCTCTTAACCACTGAGCAGTCTCTCCAGCCATTAAATAAATAAACTTCAAATGAGGAAGAAACCTTAAAATCTAAGCAAAGACAGTGGAAACTGCTTTTGATTCTTAGAACTAGGTTCACACCTCTGCTTTCTGTCCCTTAGATTTCGTGTTTGAGAGTGTAATGACCTCTTTGATGTATGATAACAAGTGAGTTGTAATGGACTGTCCGGGGAACTGAGTGTCGTTGTGCCCCTTCCTTTTGGTGTTTCAGGTTTTCTACATTTGGATTGGCAAAGGCTGTGGCAGTAACTTTATAGAGAATGTGCTTGGGTATCCTGATTTTGCATCAATACCACAGAAAATGGTCAGTGCACTTTGTTGTGTTACTTTTCTGGGGGAGGTAAACAAATGTCTGTCCCTAGGATGATAGGACACTGAAGGCAGACAAAGCAAGCATTCCATTCAAGCCAGTTTCCTGAGCAGTGAAGTTCGGCCTACGTATAGGATCATACATGAGGGCTTACCCACAGAAGCGTGGGTGACTCAAAACCAGGGGCATCCCTGCAGGACACTTGGCCACGGAGTCCCCATCAGTTAACCTGCCTCTCACAGTCTTCAGTCCCTACATACAGGTGGGAGGCAGGAGAGACTGGTGGGTGGACCGGGGGAGGGTGTGGGTCCCCTTCTCCCTGAGGAAGTGTTAACATAGACCCAACTGCCAGTGTATTCTTCCACCTACTTTGCATGACTGCACACCAGGATTATCTCTCCTCAGTGGTGGAGATGAATGGTTGTGGCTAATGTTAGGCCTGGAGGACGTAACTTTGTCAACAGTTTTTGCACTATTAAGTTTTATCTTATTTATATATGAATGTTGGCTTTTTTGTTGTTTTTAACATAAACATTTTGTAAGTTTACCTTTCTTTACTCCCCCCTCCCCCTTTTCAAACTGGGTCTCCTCCGTATGTAGTCTCAGCTAACTTAGGACTCACTCTGTAGAGCAGGTTGGCCCCAGGTTGGCAGTCTTTCTGTCCCCATGTGCTGGGATTACAGGCGTGTTTTATGGCATCTGGCTTAGTTTACTGTTTAGAAGTGTAGAGCTAGATTATTGTGAAATATTTTCAGTGTTGTTATAACACTGTCAGCAGCTGTGGGGACCGGGTACAGAGACGTGGCGTTGTGCTTACTTAGAACAGCTGGGCTTCCTAGTTTGTGTCTCACACACGCACGCGCGCACGTAGTTGGAGTCTAGCAAGAGGAGGCTTTAACAGGGTTGTCAGTGTAAACACTGAGGGAAGGGCTGCAGAGGGAGAGCCTGCCTGCAGGTGCCGGCTGGTGGTCAGCGCAGCCGTGCGTGCACCTCCCGGCAGCAGTGCATCTCCGCTGCTAGCTTGAAGCCAGGGAAGGCATGTTGTTTAAAGGCTTTCTTTTCTTTTTTTTTTTTTTAAGAGTTCAAAGAAACTTGTTTTAATCATGGGCTATTTAAGGTTTTATAAGGTAAAACCAATTTTAATTAATTAAAAATTTAATGTAATTTAAAGAAATTTAATACTTAAAGAATTTAAAGACATTAGCCATCTACTTTATCTAATGATGGTGATAATAAATCAACTTTATTTGATTGGTTAAAGAATGTTGGTGGTAAATTATTATTTTAAATGATTATTAAAAATGATATCAGAAACAGCTAAGTGTAGTTTGATTTTAATGAAGCCCATCATTCTGAACCCAAGATTTGTGGAGACAAGTGTGCTGAGTTGGAGCACTCTTTGACCACAAGACACTGATTTGGACACTGAAATTCTGAGCAACTTCTATTAAAATAGTTACCTAATTCTTGATTTCTCTTTTCTTTTTTCAATCTTAGATTAATTTTTATTTTTTATTTATTTTTTGATACTTTATTTACATTTCAAATGTTTCCCCCTTTCCAGATCTCCCCTTTGGAACCCCCTATCCTTTCCCCCCTCCCCCTGCCTCTATGAGGGTATTCCCCCACCCACCCACCCACCCACTCTCGTCTTCCCTCCTTGACATTCCCCTATACTGGGGCATCTCACACCCTCAGGCGCAAGGACCTCTCCTCCCCCTGATGGCCAACAAGGCCCTCCTCTGCCACATATGTGGCCAGCACCATCTGTCCCTCCATGTGTATTCTTTGGTTGGTGATCCAGGGTTGCTCCCTCCATGGGGCTGCAAACTCCCTCAGCTCCTTCAGTCCCTTCTCCAACTCCTCCATCTGGGACATCACACCCAGCCCAATGGTTGCTGTGAAGTGAATCTTGGCTATTAAAAACAATGACTTCATGAAATTCGCAGGCAAATGGATCTTGAAAATATCATCCTGAGCAAGGTAACTCAGTCACAAAAGAAGGAACACAGTATGCACTCACTGATAAGTGGATATTAGCCCACAAGTTCTGAATACCCAAAATTCACTTCACAGCACCATTGGGCTGAGCGTGTTTAAAGGCCTTCTAAGGAGCCTTCCTCCTGTGCATGAGACTGTAGGGCTGTTGGTGAGGGATACTAGAAAATAAGATCAGAACTTGGTCTAGTGGAATCAAAGGAATCATTACTATTCTGTATCAGAGTTTTAGACTTGTTTTAACTGTATACAAAGGTCATGGTCTTTTGTGATCATCCCAAAGGGATGTGTGCTTGTACCTCCAAAGAGAGCAAGGCTGAGCTCTAATGTCATATACCCATTGGCTGTTAAGCTTGTCTTATGATATTCAGACATTCATATTTGAAATAATTGCTGTCAAAGGGGAATATTGGGTCTGTGGGTATCTTAGCTGATGTTTTTGTTTTGTTTTGGGGGTTTGTTTTAGTTTGTTGGGGGGGGGGGTGTTTGATTTGTTGTTGTTGCTGCTACTGTTTTGGAGACTGGTTCTCTTCATGTAGTTCAGCTGCCCTGGACCTCACTGCATACTCCAGCTGACCTTGAACCTGCAGCAGCCCTCCCACCTCAGCCTCCTGAGCGGGAGGATTGTGGGTGTCCGCCACAGTGCCTAGCTTAGTCTCCACATCGGGTTCTGTTGGCTTGTGTTGAACATCTTGACCCCCAGCTGACAGGAGACATCCCTGGGCTCCTGGGGCTCTGTCTTCCCTTGGTTTTCCTTTTTATCCTGCCTCACCAGCACCACTAATTTCAAACATTTCCATCACACTCAAGAAAGAAAACTTTTCTGTCCAGTTACCCCCTCCTCCATGGCATCAATCTACATTTTAGTTACGATTTTACCTATTCTCAATAAGTCAGATTAATGGAGTTAAACACTACTTGGCCTTTCTGCCATCTCTAAGACAGAGTCTAGAAGGCTGCTGATGTGACTGTAAATGTTATTTATCAGGTACATGAACAGAGAAAGGATTCATTAAAATATGCTTCAAGGACAGCCAGTAGGCAAGTTCCCAGAGGGAGGATGGATGACTGAGGGGTGGGATTGTGTAGAAGTTACGGGGAAATGCTTGGTCTTGTCTCATGAGCCATTTTTGCAGGGCACAGGGCTGTAGAGCGGGCCCAGTAAGTTTTACAGAGTGGGTTGTTTCCCTTGAGACTAGCCTTAAAGTTAAGGCATTCGGGTCATTAGGAATTAGGCTCACTGGTGCTGACACATGGCAGTGATTCCCTAGGAATATGGTTCTAAATGTCAGGATTGTTGAGTATGGAGATCTCCCAGTTGTCATTCCACTTTCATTCTCATTTTCTTGAGCCAGGTGTGGTAGTGTCCACCTCTAATGCCAGCATTGAAAGATGGGTGAAGGCAGAGCAGGAGGTTAGGTGGAGAGGCAGAATCAGGTGACCTCTGTGAACTCAGTGCAAGCCTGGTCTATATAGTGAGTTCCGGGCCATCCAGGGCTACACAGTAAGACTGTCTCAAAAACAGATCTACAATAAGCACTTCTGAAAATCTTATTTTAAAAAAATTTAAGTATTGACATGAATTAAATATATGATAATTCAGCGGTTCCAAGATGAGACCTAAAGAGATAGCTCAGCTGAGAATTCACAGCTCTTCCAAGAGGACCCAGGTTGATCCCAGCACCCACACAGCAGCTCCTACCATCTACAACTCCAGTTCCAAGGGTAACGTCCTCGCCTGGCCTCTGCACTGCATGCACATGTCCATAGACATGAATGCAGGCAAAGCACAAGGAGGGAACTTTTCCTTCTTAAATTATTTATCTTATGTTGTGTTTTGCCTCTGTGTATGTCTACCTATGGATATGTCTGCCTGGTGCCCACTGAGACCAGAACAGGGTGTTGGATTACCTAGGACTTGTGTTCCAGACAACTGTAAATTGCCATGTGGGTGCTGGGAATTGAACCTGGGTCCCCTGGAAGAGCAGCCAGTGCTCTTAACCACTGAGCCATCTCTCCAGTCCCCCAAAATAAGTAAATCTTTTTTAAAAATCAGAAATGTTTGGAATGTGAGTTTTTCGAGTAAGTCATGTGTTGTTTTAAGGTGAATTTGGAGCTTAGTGGTTGCCTTCATTTGAATATTGCCTTAGGATAGACAGGAAGTTGTAAGAGTACCAGCAGCAGACCAGTTTGTGTAGGCTTTGCTGGGTTGTCTAGAATAATACAGAAGTCACGTACAATATCTGTATACTTGCCAGTAAATACACTTCTTTTCTACAACTGAAATTCCATTCATTGGTTGCTGCTTTTGGGTCTCAGGGCAGAATGCAGGCTTGTAATTGGTGGCCCTAGAAGCCCCAGTCCCATTGCTACCCTGGTATCTACGAGATAGGAAAGGCTTTTAAGACTTAAGAGAGCCAGTTGAGGATAGCTGTTCTAATTAAATCACACAGTATATGATACAGTAAATTATTTCAATCAAAAACTGCTCATTATGAGTGTATTTGTGGAATTGTGTATGTACACACGTGCTCACAGGATTAAATATTGCTCTGTTACATTTTCTAAAAGGAATGCAGCCCGAAGAGGGAAGGGTGTGCTCAGGGTATCGTGTGTTTCTGCTTTCTAATTATGTTTCTTTTACCAGACACATCTTCCAGAGCTAGACACACTTCTGTCAGAAAGAACTAGATCCTTTGTGACTTGGCTCAGAGACAGCAGACCATTAAGCCCTGTCCTTCACATAGTAAAGTAAGTCTTCCATAACTTCTTGATGTCATCCTTCCTGTGCTTCCTGTGCTTTTCCTCAAAGCAAATTTCAGGATTTTCCTGAAGTCCATGTAGTAGTAATGTCCACAATGTATAGTTTTTCTTTGTGTGTGTGTGTGTGTGTGTCTGTGTGTGTGTATAAAATGCTATTTTCTGCTTTTCAGAGATGAGAGTCCTATCAAAACAGACTTTTTTCAGCATTTGATTGAAGACCGCACCGAAGCTGCATTCTCCTACTATGAGTTTCTGATTCACATTCAACAACAGATTTGTAAGTGAGGTAAACAAAGCCGGGTCAGATGAACCGCTCCACAGCCAGGTGGAGCTCCATCCATCGGAGAAGCACACAGGGAACTTGACACGAGGTATTGCACATCACTCTGTCTGAGGCTTGGGCCAGAGATTATGGGGAAGAGAGAGCAAGACAGGGCAGAGCCCCTCCAAGGACGCTGCCGCCCCAGCGATGGAGTCGGTTTCTGCGAACTCAGGAGAACAGCAGTACAGTGCTCTTCTGCCAGCCAGCAGACCCGAGGACCATGGAATGACATGTCACAATCCGAAACTAGAGAAAGTCATCATACAACTAACATTTCTGGACTTGAACTCTGACAAGAGATGCCAAAGGGCGGCGGTACTGTGGTACTCATTTGTATGAATTACTTTTTAACAGGAATGATTCATGTTCATTAAATGAATTCAGCATTTTCCCTGTAAAGACAATAGAGTCAGTACATGAACTATAGAAAAATATATATAATGTACATAAGTGTTACATTTGTAAAGAAAATGTAAAATGTAACTAAGAATAGAATTGCTTAAGCCGTGCAGCAGTTGGAGGACAGTCCTGTCAGAGGGACGAGGTTGACTAATGCATATTATGAATTGAGTCCACAAAAGAAACAGGAAACTTTGGAATTCTGTTAAATCTTTTATGTGGATTTATTTATGATCAGCCTACTAATTAAAAATATTTTGCTTGACAGTTGATTTGGTGGTTTGTTTGTTTGTAGGAGTTTTTTGGTTTTAGTGGTATTGGTGATATTTTTTAAACACTAGGAATCTTAAATCTGCTGCTTGGAGAAAATGCAATGGCAAGGTTCATTCATCAGTGAACGAGTGCATTGCCATTAGTTTGTAGATACTGCCAGGTAATCACCGTTTGTATTCTAAAGACGTGATGTTATTTGCAGAATACATTTAATGACTGAGCATAATCTTAAACCTCATTGAAATTAAGTATTTTTTTCCTACCTGTTTGTAATGAGAATTTTTTAAGAACATGTGATTTTCCTTTTTAATTGACTTGACAATTATCATATTGAACTCTGAGAGATTTTTGTTCTGATCAAGAATTCTGTCATTCACAGCAGGTTATTTGCTATAAAATTGATGATGATCCATGGATTGTGGAGTGGAATTTTATTTTACGTTCTGTGAAAGTCCCTGTTGGTCAATGTTGGGGAAAAAACACCAAGGCTCTTGGCACATGTGACTTTTATTGGTTTTATGCTTTGCATTCCTTCCCCCCCCCCCCCCCGAACAAAATATTTTTATTTAGGTCCTGGCGTTGGGCATAGAAGGTGACGCTGACTATGAAGAGATGAAGGCTCTTACTTGGCAGCATCAGTCTGATGAGTCCAGCTGATGCCTTTGTACACTCGGTGTCTACACCAGCCCTTCCTCTCTGAGAATAGCCATAACCCCAGGAGACAGCACCCTGGGGTTCCCTTTTTTCTTTAGATAGAGATAAAAGCACTCTCTCCCATCCCCTGATGGAAATGAGTTTGCGTGACTCACACTAATTAGTGGCAGAGCTGTAATCAAAGCCAAGTGTTCTCTCCACCCACAGCCCCTACTTGACTTTATCTCCGTACCCCGTCTTACCACCCAGGAGCTTACTGCCATTTAAGGGAACGAAATACTGTCGTTCCATTATTTTGGGTCCGTATTATTATTTACCATGTCTTGTTGTGTATGTGTGTATAGATGAGCAAGTGTGCGGAGGTCAGGACATCTGGAAGTTAGTTCTCTCCATCCACTCCGGCCATCAAGCACATTTGATCAACCAAGCCATCTCAGTGGTCTGGTACCATTGTTGTACCGCAAGCTGATGTCCGGGGCGCTTACCGAGTAAGGTGAGAGGAGAGGGGAGCTCTGCATCTTATCTGTCTGGGTGATGAATGCTGGCAAGTAAAGCTGGGTATGCAGCTGACAGCACAGTGTTAGATAGGAACAGAAGGCCCTGTCGTAACAAGGCCCCTCTGAATGGCAAGAGCAATTGAAGACCTAAAGCCCGGTGGGTATCTGGGGGAGAGCTGTCTGAGCAATGGTGTTAGAGCCAGTGAGTCTGAAAAGTACCTTTTGATTGCACTCAATTCTTCTGGAAGATTCCAGAATATCAGCAGAGAAGTGAGAAAGTGCTCGGTGCCTCCCAGAAACGGGAAGACTGAACTATCGTGTGGTGGTATGTAGCAGGTCTGACAGGCAGACACTGTCTAGGTTCCAAAGCTGGGTGTGCAGCTGTAATCCCAGCACTTGAGACATAGAGGCAAGAAAATCAAGAGTTCAAGGTTATCCTAGGTGACATAGTAAGTTCTGGACCAGCCTGGGCTACGTTAATGCCATCTCAAAAAAAAAAAAAAAAAAAGGAAAAGACAGTTCATAGTGTTGATGCTGGGGAAGGACTAGAATGCCAGAGAGAAATTTATTATATATCTGTCTAATATTTCTTCTCCAAGCCAGATGTGCACCACCTGGGCAGGGGCTTGACCAGAAACACATACTGTATTTTCTGTATTTTAGGAGAGTATACATTAGTATATATGTATGTGTCAAATAGCATTAGTCATTTAGTTTTACTTGGTTTTGTTTTGATATAGGGTCTTTTGTGTTTCAAATTGGTCTTGAAGTTACTGGGTAGCTGGAGGTGTGACCTTGAATTTCTGGTCCCATGTCTTCACCTGAGTGCTAGGGTTGCGGGTGCACCTTGCTGCCTGATAGTCTAGGATGCTGTGGATGGAACCTAGGGCTTCATGCAGGGTAGGTGAACAGTCTACCAACTGAGTTCTCCCCAGGCAGTGTTTGATAGTTATTTAAGGATGCAACTATTTTAGTCATGAGACCAGAAAACACACAGATGGGGAAATTGGTTTGTTAAAGGAGCCATGAGGCTCCACATGTATTTCCACTAAAATAATTTTGAAAACAGGAAAAGATGAAAACTTACTTGCAAAAAAGTTTAACATTAAAGATATTATCCAGATACTCACAAGTAACCAAAATGGGGGACGGGACAAACGGGGCCAGCGAGATGGCTCAGTGGGTAAGGGTGCTTGCTGCTAGTCCTGATAGCCTGAGTTCAGCCCGTAGGCTCCTGTTTAAAGGAGGAAACCAACTCCCTCAAGCATGCACATGCAACACAACACACACATGTGGAAATGCAGGGAAACGTTCCATCTTGGTTTGGCACGTGAGACAAAGACTAACATATAAAATGGTGGGAAAGTATGTTATGGTTCATTCACCTTTGATCTCAAGATCCAGGGGTAAATTGCTCACCAGAAAACTGGGCATCACCCTCCCTGCCTCCTCAGGATACCTGTAAGAAGTAGGGAAGCACATTATGTGTAAGTGGCTTTAGGAGAGGTAGCCATGGTTGAGGGGACACAGCTGCTCGTGCCCTCTGAGACACACGGAGCCCCACCCACTGGTGAACAATGCACACCTACAGATGTTCGTTCTTTAAATCAATGAACGATGCTTGCTTGCCCATAACCACTTGTACTAGCTAGTTTGTGTCAACTTGAACTAGACCTACCTGGTAAGATAGACCTAAGGAACTGCCTCCATCTGATCTGCCTGTGGGCCTGTTTGTGGCATTTTCTTAAGGATTGATGTGTGAGGGCCCCGCCCATCTGGACAGTATCACCCTTGGACCGGTGGTTCTGGGTTGAATAAAAAAGCTCATGGGTGCTGTGAGCAAGTCCTGGAGCGCGACCAGTAAGCAGCTTTTCCGCTGTGGGCTTTGTTTCAGTTCCAGCCTCCAGGGAACTTGCAAGCCTGACCCATGCTTCCCTCCTCCTTGTCAGTCTTGCTCAGTGTCTGACCACAGCAACAGTGATAACTAGAATGCTGCTAAGTGAGTTAGCACACATGACTAGAAATTGGTCTTTGGGTGTTTTATGATTTAATGTTCATTATTCAGAGGCAAACTTTTAGAGGTCAGAGGGCAACTTGTGTTAGTTCTCTCCTGCCATGTGGATTCTGTAGACCAGAGTCAGGTAGTCAAGCCTGGTGGTAAGTCCTCTATTCATGAGCCATTTCACAGCTCCTTCCCCCCACATTTTATTGGGTTTTTAGCTAGCACACAAAATAACAGCATTCATGGTGACATATAATATCTCATTGTACCTTGCTCATTTTCCCTCCTTCACTTTGCTCCCCATCCTCCCCCACACAGAGCCTCCCTCCAGAGTCCCACTTCTGTCCCACTCCTCCGTCTCACTATCTCTCTCTCTCTCTCTCTCTCTCTCTCTCTCTCTCTCTCTCTCTCTCTCTCTCTCTCGCATACACACACACACATACACACACACACACACACACACACACACACACACACACACACTAAAATCTAGATTTCACTTATGAGAACAAACATACTGGACGTTGTAGCGCACGCCTTTAATCCCAGCAGGGGAGACAGAGGCAGGTGGATCTTTGAGTTCAAAGCCAGCCTGGTCTACAGAGTGAGTTTCAAGAGGTCAGCCAGGGCCACATACTAAGACCGGTCTCAAATAATAAAATCTTTAAAATAAGAGTAAATACATTCTGTGTCTTCTTCACTGTCTCTCATCTGCCAGTTAATGTCTTGTTAGGATTATGTACTTAGGTCCTGCATAAGAGAGGAAATATATTTGTTATTCTGAATCTGACTTAAATGAAGATTACTAAAAGTTGTGTGCACAAATGGTAGCCCATGTTTTATGAGGATTTTACTGGGACAGCTATTCACAAAATCCTGTTTTCTGCAGGTTTATACTTTTAAAGATTACCTAGAAGCACATAAGCAGGCCCCATATCACACATAGGTTACCCAGAAGCTGACACTGCGGGACATCCCCTCAGGTGAGCAGCCCTGCTGAGAGGGGCCATGGTTTCTGTTGCAATCTTTGCTTTGTTGCGAATGACTGATTACCTTACCTTGAGAACCCGTTCAGTTGCTGTAGATTATTTTGATTACTGTGTGGTGACATTTTATACTTTACTTTTCTGGTTTTCTATAATAAGGCTTTAAGATAGCTCAGAAATGAAATAATCATGACATGGCAAAAACCAAATCCCAAACAAAAAACCCAAGTATGTATAACCTAACCTTTACTTTGCTTACGACACCTGCTGATGATAATAGTGGATTGAGAGGAGCAATAGAAACACTGGAGTTTTTAACTTAATAACCTATAGTTTTATAATTGTGTGTTTTAAGGTCTTAAAAATAAAAAATCAATTTCTGTACGCTCTTCTCAGTTCTTTATTACACATGAACTTGCTTAAGGGGAGGGATTGACTCTATCTTAGGCTCCTTCCTTCCTCGTTGCTGGGGAGTGAACTCTGGTTTTCTTCATGTTCAGCAGGTACACTACTATTAAGCTACACCCCAGTCCACCTTCTTATCCTACTTCCCGTATCCCACAGGCAGAGTATACAAAACCATACTAATTTAATTGAAGGACTGGAAAAACTAGCCCTTCCTGGAGGACTCTGTGCTCACTTTGTACCACCAACACAATCAATTCATTTCATACTGACCCTTGGGCAAATTGTAATATGAATCAGTTAAAAGGACTCTCCCTTTTTTTTTAATGAATTTTCCACTTTTTCATTTTTAATGAACCCCCTGCAGCCCTGGTATTCAATTTCTTTATAGTTCTGCTCCACCAGGGTTTTTAACTTCCTACTGGGTGACAACTTGAATTAAATATTAAAAAGGTATTTTTGTTATTTCAGAGTCAGGAATAAAGAATAAATGAATGAATTTCACATTTCAACAAGAAAGGCCAAGGCCTGAATAACCAGGGCTGAAATGGCATGCCCACAAGCAGCCTTCTGAACCTCTCACACACACACACACACACACACACACACACACACACACACACACACACACACACACATACACACACACACCCCTCAGTGATTCTATATTGGGGATCACCTGAGACATAATCTGAGAAAGAAAAGGAAGAAAGAGAGAGAGAGAGAGAGAGAGAGAGAGAGAGAGAGAGAGAGAGAGAACCAGATTGGAACAAAGTTGGAGTATGTGGTTTGTATAAACTTGGCCCAGCAAATGGCACTATTAGAAGGTGTGGCCTTGTTGGAGTGGGTGTGACCTTGTTGGAGTATGTCACTGTGGGGCTGTGCTTTGAGACCCTCTTCATAGCCATGTGGGAACAAGTCAGCTCCTGGCTTCCTTTGGATAAAGATGTAGAACTCTCAGCTCCGCCTGTACCATGCCTGTCTGGAAGCTGCCCTGTTTCCTGCCTTGAACCTCTTGCCTTGTAAGCCAGCCCCAGTTAAATGTTGTCTTTATAAGAGTTGCTTTGGTCATGGTATCTGTTCACAGCAATAAAACCCTAACTAAGAGAGTGGAAGATGGTTTAAACGCAGAACTTCAGACTAAGCTACGAACAACTAACTGCATAGCATCATCGGATCTGCCTTCATTCATACCCAAGCCTAGTGCAGTGTGCTCCTCTTTTGAAGCTCTTTAGACCCCTTCCTGCCTGAATTTGATCAGTGAACCTCTCAGAACTCAGCCGAAGCAAAACTACCTCCTGCAGTCTCTGCTCACCGCTCCCTACCTGGGTTAGATCTTCCTTCAGTGTGTGCTCAATTGTGCTGCCTCCACTACAGGCCCAGTGGTGCTATGTAATAATCACCATTCCCTCTTAAACACAAATATTGCCCTTTTTTGTTTGTTTGTTTGTTTGTTTGTTTTTTGATTTTTCGAGACAGGGTTTCTCTGTGTAGCCCTGGCTGGCCTCGAACTCAGAAATCCACCTGCCTCTGCCTCCCAAGTGCTGGTATTAAAGGTGTGCGCCACCACTGCCCAGCTAAATATTGCCCTTTTTATTACAGGGTTTGCCATACCTGGCACATACTGAGTGTCTTCGTTAGGGTCTTATTGCTGTGAAGAGATATCATGACCTCAGCAACGCTTATTAAAGAAAAGATTTAGTTCAGGATGGCTTACCATTTCAGAGGTTTAGTCCATTATTTCTTTTTTAAAGATGTGTTTGTTTATTTTATGTATGTGAGTACACTGTAGCTGTTTTCAGACACACCAGAAGAGGGCATCAGATCCCATTACAGATGCCTGTCTATCAGGCCAGCTGCTTCTGAGGATTCAGTTAGAAGTGGTTGGGAGTGCTTTTGAAATGTACCATAGGCTTTGAACCAGCCACTGACACTGGCCTATAACCAGATACTTTAAGGCTCAAAGTGAGCCTTCTGTCTTAACCCAAATTCACCAAGTTGTAGAGTTTTAGTCCCCACGGATTCAGAAAGGCCATTGGGAGCTCCTCAGATGAACAAGCAGAAGGAAACAGCTACTGGTTCTGAAGAGAAATTGATTTGCTGCTGTGAAGCAGCAGGGAGAACCACCTCAGGTCTAGAGCAAGATATAATGGAAGGAACTGTGGACGTGAGGAAAAAGACAAAAACAAAAACAATCCTAGCTCTGCACCTGCCACACGATGGTCCCTCTGCTAGCCGTATGACCTGGGCACTCTCTCGCCAAATGACATTAGCCTTACCCCTGCATGAGGTAATACTCTTTCTTTAGTAAGAGTTTCCTGAAGACCTTGTGGAAGATGTGTGCAAAGTTTCTCATACAGAGTCTGGCAGTGGTGACGTCATTTCACAACGCAGAAAGCAGCTGTGTGCGGCTGAACTGACAGTCTGGATCCTTGCCCTTTGCCCTCATGACAGCTACAGGTCTGTACCTTCACTGAAATTCTTACCCACCCAACCCAGAAAGAACCTTTATCTTTCTGCTGTTGCTGCTGCCTATTTGGTTAGTCTGTTTGTTAATGACACCTAACATGTGCTTCAAAAAGAACCAAGCCATGTGAGTCTGCTGTGTCCACATGCCATCAGATTCAAAGGCTGGTGCTCATGGAGAGCCACAGTGGTGCGGTTTGGGTGCTATACCTGGCCTGCCCCCCTTCTTTCTCTCTCTCTCTCATATTCATTTGGGTTTTTGAGACAGAGTTGTACAGCTCAGCTTTTGCTGGACTGAATGAAATTCACTGTGGTCCAGACGGATCTTGAACTCACAGGCCTCCTGGCCAACCTCCTTAGTGATAATCTTCCTGCCTCAGCTTCCCAGATACTAAGGTGGTATTTTTTCAGAATCAAAACCAAATGCTGTATAGACGGTTCATCGGTGCTTGCTATGGAAGTGTGAGGACCCGTGTCAGGCCGCAGCACTCATGATAAAAGGCTGCCATGGTGACACAGGCTTGGAATCCGAGTGCTGAAGAGAGAGACAGGAAGATCTTCGGGGCTCGCTGGCCAGCCAGCCTACCGCAATCAGTGAGCACCAAGCTCCCGTGAGAGTCTCTGTCTTCAAAACCAAGGTGGGCAGCTCCTAAGAAGTAACACCAGAGATTGACACCCGGCCTTCTCAGGTGTGGCTACATGTGTACATGTGCACTCATGCATGGACATGTAGATACACACAAGCGACAGCTCATGCAACGTTTCATGATGGGCAAAATGCCCAATTTTCAAGTTCTGGATTTGCACAGCGTATTTGTATTGCCACTTCACCCTGATCCTGTCTGTCGGTGACATCTGCACCCGTGAGAAGGGACAGTGGTCAGCTGATGATAGCCAAAGACAGCAGTCTCAGATTAAGTTATAAAATCTTGGAGTCAAAAGTTATGTCATTCTAGACCTAAATGCTAGATCCAAATTCTGGCTTCATGTGTATTGCGGATCTTATAATGATTCTTTCTAAGCCGGGCAGTGGTGGCGCACGCCTTTAATCCCAGCACTTGGGAGGCAGAGGCAGGTGGATTTCTGAGTTCGAGGTCAGCCTGGTCTACAGAGTGAGTTCCAGGACAGCCAGGGCTATACAGAGAAACCCTATCTCGAAAAACCAAAAAAACAAACAAACAAAAAAGATTCTTTCTTTCTCCCTTTCTTCCTTCCTTCCTTCCTTTTTGGTTTTTCGAGACTGATTTTCTCTGTGTAGCCCTGGCTGTCCTGGAACTCACTCTGTAGACCAGGTTGGTTTGCAACTCAGGTCTGCCTGTCTCTGCCTCCTGGGTGCTGGGACTAATAGTGAGTGCTACCACCACCCAGCTGTCTTGTTTGTTTTGCAACAGGGTTTCGCTCTGCAGCCCTGGGTTGCATTTGAGCTGGCTTCAGACTTGTGGTGATCCTCCTGCCTCTGCCTCCCAAGTCCTGGGGCTGTAGACACGAGCTACCAAGCCTAGCCCTTCGGTCATTCATGAGCACCTTGTTTCTATTTACTTTATAAACAAAAAGCCTCAGAGCCCGAACATCAGCTTTTCTAGTTGTTGATATCTTTGAGTTCCCCTCATGCAGTCCCTTTGGATAATGACATTTTGAAGCATGTTTTAAGATTATGTTTTAGATTTATTATTTTATGTGTTCGAGTGTTTTGCCTGCATGTCTGCCAGGTGCTCACAGATGTCAGAAGAGAGAATCAGATCCCATGGAACTGGAGGGACTGGTAGATTGGGAATAGAACTTGAATCCTCTGCAAGGGGCTCTGGCCCATCTCGGCAGGCCCTTGCAGCCAGAGTTGCCTGGGCTCTTGTGGCTCTCTTGGGAGCATCACATTCCTTTTGCTTTTGCATATGTGTGGCTGTGGTTCTGCCTTTACAGGTTGGCCTAAGATCCCGCTCTTCCCTTCTGCCTGTCTGGGTCACCAGCTCCTGCAGGTTCCAGCTCTGCAGCTTGTCAGTGTAGCCTGCAGTCCCTCCTCTGTGGCTTGGCCTGTCTGGTGCCCTCCACAGCTCTGCACCCTCTGGTTTGTCAAAGCAGTTGGTTGTCCCACTGCTGTTGGTGTTCAGTGTGCTGCCCGGACTCAGTGACTGCCACCATTGACTCCACTGCTTCTTGTCTCTGCTTTTTTCTTTGTATAACTAGCTCAGCCTACTCTACACAGGTAGACAAGTGTACTGGCTGGTATTGTGTGTCAACTTGATACAAGCTGGAGTTATCACAGAGAAAGGAGTTTCAGTTGAGAAAATGCCTCCATGAGATCCAGCGGTAAGGCATTTTCTCAATTAGTGATCAAGGGGGGAGGGCCCCTTGTGAGTGGTACCATCTGTGGGCTGGTAGTCTTGGGGTCTATAAGAAAGCCAGCTGAGCGAGCCAGGGGAAGCAAGTCAGTAAGTTACGTCCTTCCATGGCCTCTGCATCAGCTCCTGCTTCCTGACTTGCTTGAGTTCCAGTCCTGACTTCCTTTGGTGATGAACAGCAATGTGGAAGTGTAAGCTGAATAAACCCTTTCCTCCCCAACTTGCTTCTTGGTCATGATGTTTATGCAGGAACAGAAACCCTGACTAACACAACAAGGAAAGACTATTCTAGTGCTGGGTTGTTGTGTGGCAACTTGGCACAAGCTAAAGTCAACTGAAAGGAGGGAACCTCAACTGAGAAACTGCCTCCATAAGCTCAGACTGCAGGCAGACCTGTAGGGTATTTTCTTAATTAATGATTGATCATCGTAAGTGGTGCAACCTCTGGACTGGTGGCACTGGATCCTTTAAGAAATCAGGCTGAGCTCTGCATCAGCTCCTGCCTACAGGTTTATGTGTCTGAATTTCTGTCCTGACTTCCTTCAGTAATGGACTACAACTTGGAAGTATAACCTCTCCCCGCCCCCAAAACCTTTTCTTCCTAACTTGCTTTTGGTCATGTTGTTTTATTGCAGCAATAGAAACCCTAACTAAGAAAATTGTGTAGAAGACTTTCTTTTCTTTTTTTAATTTTGGGACAGGTTCTCACTATGTAGCCCAGACTGGCTTGGCACTTATTATGGAGACCCAGCTGGCCTTGAACTTACAAACTAAGATCCTCTTGCTTCTGCCTCCCGATTGCTGGAATTAAAGCACATCATTACGACTAACCTAGAGAAGCCTTCTATTGGACCTAAGGTTGTAACCCCAGAGCAGGGGAAACACATTGGTGCCTCTTCAGCTGGCTCACCAGTCAGCCAAACACCCTGCTTACATAGCTAGAGAAGAGGGTTACTGTACCAATCTCAGCAAAACTCGCATACAGCTGGTTTGTGTTCACACCAGTGACAACACTGTAGCTTTTGATCTACCAGGTAATGTGCTCCTCTTCTGGGCTGGTTAGAAATAGTTACAGGGCAGGTGATAGCAAAAAGTCCTGTGTAAACTGAAACACTCCAGGCTGGGGCTGTAGCTTCAGGAGCTGTAGCAAACAGCTTTGATCACCATCCTTTAGTTTCCTCAAGGCATCTGTGCTGTGCTCAGAGTGGCAGAGTGTTTGATTGACAGTCCTTTGGCTCAAGGCAGCCAGGAATCAGGGAAAGCCAATTAAGAAGCCAAATTGCTTCCCCACCCCAACATGTTTGCCATTTACAGGAAAGCGAGCATCGAGCATCAGGAGTGCTTACAATGCGAGCCTACAGAACTGATCGTTAACACTAATAGCGGTTTTAACAGTGATTTCGCAATGCTTAACTCCTGCCCCTGGGGGAGCAGGATCCTTTCATCTGTCCCCCAAAGAGAAGCCAGTTCTGCTGTGGATGAAAATTTCTCAGTGTCTGGATTTGGGCCAGCCTGTAATGAACTACAGACCTCTGGAGCACCTGGAGTCCTGGGCTGACTTTGTCGAGGGCTGAGGCCGCCGCGGGGAGGCGCATCCCAAGCCTTCGAGCCCACCTGGAGGTGGAACTTTGGCAAACTTATTTTTCTTCCTCTTTCCAGCTGGGCAAAGGAGCGCAATTTCCAGGTACCTTTCTGCTACCAGATCCCAGAAGTCCTTTTTCAGAGCCCCGGAGTTTTGGTTCATGTTGCAACAGGGTTTCGGGTAGCTCAGAGTGTCCTTCAACTTTTAGTGGATGGGAGCCTTGAACTCCCGATCATCGGGCCTCCGTTCCCAAATCTGAGGTCCCAGGCAAGCCTCACTACTTCCGGTCCTGGCTTCCGTTGAGTTTCGACATCAACAGCTGCACGGTGTGAGTGCAGCTCCTGTTTCCTTTCTCAAGACCTATGTGAGGGGAGCCAGGCACCAGAAACATAAGACTAGGAAGAAGTTCGTCACTCCTTTGCTCTTTCTAAAGAAAAAATAAATTGTTTCCTTTTTTTGTCGGAGGAAAAATACCCAGCCTGGCGCCGGGGTGTGCACCAAGCGAAGTCAAATCAGGGACACACCCTCCTGTCGCCGCCCCAGTCGGCGGGGCGGGCTGAGCCCACAGCGGGCTGGGCTCTAGCGGCCGGAGGATGCGTCGCTGGTGTCTGGAGCTCGGGCCTGGCAAGAGGATGCTCCCGAGCGGGCTCTGTCTGGGTCGGTGGCGGCTGCTGCCTACGATCCGAACTCGCGGCTGCAAGTGTCCGAGGGCGCTGCCACCCACACCCCAGGTAAGGCGCGGCACGGGCTCGGGGGCCTCGGATGGAAAGTTTGCATCAGGCAACTTCGGCGGGAGTGAAAGCCGAGCAGTTCCCCTGCGTGCTGCTCCGCACCCCGACAGGTGGTGGCCGCGGGCGACTTGTCCCAGGGCTGCGGGGCGGAGACAGGCCAGGAGCGGCCAGCGCGGGGGGTATTTCCCGGGAGCGCAGCCCGCTGACCCCAAGGGTCCCCACCGCTGTGTCCTGCGGTCAGTAGTCGCCGCGGGGGGTGGGGGGGGAAGACCTCGAGAGCTCGGTGGGCTGTGTCGAGGGTGGCTGTCATCGGGGTAGGCTGTAACCTAGGATGCTGTGTTTAGGGTGTCCTGGCCCAGGACCGTGTCTTGCCCCTCCTCCAAACCCGGAGCCCCTCCCTTTCGTTCCATGTAAACCCGAGGCAGTGGTGAATCAGAAGTGTGTGCTGTAACAGGCGGGCTCAGTTTGTGTCATGGCCTGTGTGGAACCTCGAGGAGGAGGGAAGAGGTGGGGATGTGCAGAGAGAAGGAAGAAGAGCGGGAAACTGCTGAGATAGAACTAGCGTGAAGCAGAGGGAGCCAGGAGAAAGGAACCCCAGACTGCTTGGGGCTGAAACTGGAGCTGAATCTGCCCACCCCTCAGTTACTGGGTTAGCTTTCAGACTGCTAAAGGGAGAGCGATATATAGACATATTTACTCTCTCTCACTGCAGTGAGAAAGGAGCGGTGTCAGCTCTGTCACTTTCAGTTCCTGTATCTTTCCAGCTCCACTGCCCAGGCCCCCATCCTTGGGTTCTGCCCCAAAGTATAGTCTTAATGCCCCGAAATTTACATTGATGAAAGAAATATTTCAATGCTTATAAAAACCACTTTTCTTAAATGTTTGAAAGCAAGCAGAAATGTCCATTTTGATACTTATACCTAAGGCTTAAAACTTAAAACTTTATGTGGCAAACTGAGTGAGGTGGTTTGGGAGAGAAGCTCTCTGAAAATGGTACTTTAAGGACATTCCAAACACTCTAACGACTCACTCCTTTCTTTGCCTCACATCACAGAAACACAGTGATAATTAAGCAGTGCTGATTAGTAAGTTCATTTGACAATTTCGTAGTGCTGAGAAAGGAGCCAAACAGCGATGCGCTATTAGGCCACACCCACCTACTACTAGGTCCCTCCCATTTAAATACCTGGAGTAAAGACTGTGGCTGTCCTTTCTCAAATGATCGACACCAGCTCTAAACTCTTTTTCTCTGCACTGTCCACTGAAGGCAGATGGGGTGACACCACCGCATGCCTGACTCTAATGAAGAAAGATAGAGAGGGGCTGTAGCTTATTCAGCATCTTAAGAAACCTGTTTGAATGGTTTCATTTGCAGTCTTAAGTCAGCTGCCCCGGGCCATAAAGGCAATCACAGAGCTTCAGAACTGGGAGTGCTTCCATCATTTTGTCCATGTGATAAAATACCCCATCCCAGAATAAAGCCAAATGTGCAGGTTTGCATCTCTGTGTGCATCTTTGGGATCTCGAGCACCCTTAAGAATTTCGGCTACAACCGCTGACCCATTTTCTGCGAATCAGATTCCCCCCACGATAGGGACATTTGTTACTCTAAGATCTTAGAGTATGAAACACCCTGTGGCTAAAGGCAAACATCCTTGTCGTATGTTTCCCTCAAAAAAACATTCCTGCCAACCAAATCCGATGAAAAAAGCTATGGGAGGGTGGCGGGGAGAGGGGGGGAGAAACAAAGAAAGAAAAAATAAATGGTTTTCTCATAAAATCCTAGCTTTCAAGGACTCATCATAAAACGCATCCCTAATAAGTAACTATAATTAGTCTTTTCTGAAATTATGGGTCTGCATTTAATAACTTTGAAAAATATATGGTTCTCATCCTTTCTGTGGTAGTTGAGTAATTGGCAGGGTTTTATGTATGGGAAAACCCCCACAGTTTGTTGAAATGATATGTTTAATGTAGCAGAATTGTTTATTAAAGAACATCCCTTGTCTGAAGCAAAAACAAACAAGCATATTGCATTATCTTTGGCCTGGCCTGGAATCCAGAATCATGATGCCTGGTGACATGGTTATCATTTCTGGAGACAGTGTATCTGCCTCCGGCACTAGGTGGTTGTCAGGGTGATCAGAGGCTCCTGCTGGTTCGCGTGGACACTGCTTTGAGCGATTACAGTGCCTGGTGAGTTATATCCAAACAGAAAGCTCTTGCCTAGTTGTGCCTTTCTTAATTTGGGTTTTCTGCTGCTTTAGGTTGAAACACTCCCAGATAGGAGTTTGTGTCCCCAAAACATCATTTAAATCCCCCAACACAAGCTGTTTAACAATTTTTTAAAAGGCAAGCATATTTTTGCTAAGAAACCCAAGGGTCAACTTTGCTTTGTTCTTTTAACTTCCAGAAAAACAAGGCATGCGGGTGTTTCAGACCTTTCTTTCAAGGTGCTAACTTTGAAGTGTTGGTTTCCTGTATGGGATTTAATGAGCACGTCGCTCTTGTTTGCCATGTCCTGCCCTGGAGTTCTGTGCTCTTCGGTTCTGCCTTCAGAGCTCTGTCTTGGAGAGCGAGTGGTGGTGGAAGCAGAAGCTGATGCCTTGACCTCAAAGTTGTTCTAGATTGGCTTGTCGGTTAAATACTAAAAGTCATCATCTCTGGGAATTAGTGCTTTTTAAGAAAAGATGTCACTTGCTATTTACTGCAACTAAGTGATATTTGTGTTGTTTTGTAGCAGACTACAATAGGAAGTCATTTTGTATCGTGGCAGATAAGATCTGCTGATGAGACAGTGAACTGGAAAGCCTGGGGTTAAATACTTGCTGACGGTTCCGTGCTAGCATGTGTGTAGGTCATCCAATTTTGTTGGTTTTACACAACAAGGACATCAGGGTGCCAGTAGGCCTGGCGCTACACTTCTTAGCTCTATACATTTGCTCAGGCCACTCAGTCTATATACGCCTGTCTTCCCCAAGAGGATTTGTCTTATTGATCTTAAAGCCCTCTTTCATCTGTAGGGCATGCTGTTTTGTTATTTTCTTACTCCAAGGTGTAACATACCATTGAACAGAGTACTGTCAACTTCAGAAAACTATTCAGAAAGCTGCATGATGGAAGAATTCTGTCTTAGGTAGTGAGGAGTGCTGCTCCCTCATTGTTACAGTTTGGAACATGAAGGTTTCTCCAAAACCCACGATAGGACCACTCGAGCCCAGTGGGAGGATGTCAGACGCCCCGAGTGCCTGAGACAGGGCGGTCATCGTCGGAACTCTGGCTCCTCTTCTTGCTGCCATGCTGTGAACAGTCTTTTCCTCTAGCACACCCGTTCCCCAGGCTGTTCTGTGCCATCAATGCAACAGGGACAACTGACCACGGATTGAAGTCTCTTAGGTCATAATTTAAAATGAATTTTTCCTTCTTTAGAGTTGGTTGTTAAAAGATCAGAGAGCTAGCAAACACTCTCCAAGAGAAGTTTTTATTCACTCATTTGGGTTTTTATGTCTTAACAGAATAGAGTAATTCCCTCAATATTTCATCTAGTATCTCCATCTATAAAATGTTGCCTACTCAAGGATGTTCAATATCAGAACTCTAAAATCACTGTAGGTATTTTAGGCTAGCATACAGGCCATATGCCAATAAGAAATAAACAAAAAAGCATATTCTAGGAAAATCTAATTTAAATCCCATTTAACTTGGTGTCATTGGTTCTTTTTATAACTTTAAACTTTATTTAACGGCCATGGCTGTTTTGCCTACCAATATGTCTGTGTATCCTGTGCATGCCTGGTACCTGCAAAGGCCAGGAAAGGGCATTGGATTCCCTGCAGCTGGAGTTACAGGCAATTGTGAGCTGCCATGTGGGCGCTGGGAATCGCGGGGAAGCCTATGCTTTTAACCCCTGAGCCATCTCCTCAGACACTTTTTTTTAAACTTACACACACACACACACACACACACACACACACACACACACACACACACACACACACACACATTGATAACAGGACATACTGTTCACAGATTGTGAGCCTGGTGACACATTCTGGCAAGTACTGTTGGACAGGATGGGGTGACATCTTCTGGAAGAGGAAGCAGGAGTTCTGAGCTCTAACCCAGGGGTCTTGAGCCAGTCCCCCCCCCCCCCCGGCCCAGAGTTTGGTGTGTAGAACAGTGTTAATCAGCTCCTTGCACCTCTGGGATACATCTTGGGTCCCCATATAGTGGCATAGTGGGAAGATTCATCTCGGTTGGCCTTTGTCGACATTTCAAAAGTCATGTGCAGATGGTTTCCTTGGTAAGGAAACTGGTGACCCGGAGAAAGGTCCCCGAGGAAGGCAAAGGTGTGTCGAACATCAAATACAGTCTCTCCTTGGCCATCTGATGTCTATGACTGATGGCCTCGTCTGCTTTTATCCCCTGTGTTTGTGAGGTGTCTCTTCTTTTAACCCCTTCATCAGCTGCTTGGTTTTTAAACAATGCCAGGGCTGTGGTTTGTGAGCCCGATATTGAAACCTTGAGTCATGGGGTTCCATACCCAAATGTTCGCAATGAATTTTCCATGCTGACATGCCTTTGAAGCAACAGCTCTGTAAAATGCTATAATCAACCAATGCTGCCCTTATGAGGATTCATGGTAGAAACTGTCGCGCAATCTAGGTGTTAGAATGAGCAAATGCATGAATGGCAGAATCAGTGCTGGCATCTCTTAGCACCAGCCACCAGAAAGCTGAGAACCAAGTCGTGACTCAGTTCGAACAGCAGTGAGGGCTATGGCCAGCATTTATGGTTTATGGTACTCATAGCTCTAGCTCCTCTGCTCCAAGTTTTGCCCATTGGGCCATCATCTGTTTGAGTCATAATAATTTTAATGGGTAAAGTAACTGGCAAATACAACTTTGAGAAGTGTGAATAACAAATCAGCACTTTGGTGTCTGAACCCAAGTATTCTAAGGAGTAAGTCGTTGAAGTATGGTGGACCATTGACTTCTTGTTCACTGTGCCTTTTTGGTGATTTTTCCAAAGACCATGTCAAATTAAGTGAACTGCTGTGAGACTCTAACTGTAATGGTGTGTGTGTGTGTGTGTGTGTGTGTTGTATGTGTGGTATATGGTGCATATGTGTATGGTGTATATATGTCCTTTGTATATGTATATGGTGTGTGAGTGTGTGTGTGTATGTGTGGTATATGTGTATATTGTGTATACATATGTGTGGTATATGTACAGTGAATGTATATGATGTGTGCAGTGTGTGTATAATGTACGCATATGATGCGTGTGATGTATATGTGTGTTGTATTTGTGATGAGTGCGCACATGTGGGTGTGTTTGTGAAGGTCAGAGGGCAATTGTGGGTCCTCACCGTCCACCTTATTTTAAGCGTGGTGTACTTGCTGTTTGCCGGTGCTCATGCCAGCCTAGCTTACAGATTCTAAGAATTCTCTTGCTCTGCTGCTTATCTCACTGCAGGCACACTGGGATTACAGATAGATGTGCTTTTCCTGAGTTCCTGGGGATTTGAACTCAGGTCCTCACATTTGCAGGCAAATGCTTTGACCCCTGAGGAAGATCCCCAGCCCTGGATTTCTCATGTTTTCCCTCCTCCCACACTCATAAGATATACAGTTTCTATTTTATTGTTATTTCTATTGTCCATACTTGAGGGGTGCTTGGTTCAGTCACCCAGGCCTGTAAACTGTAGTTTCATTTTAATAAACTCCTCACTGATTTTTTTACTATTGTTGTTGGGTTTTTGTTGCTGCTATTATTATTATTAATTATTATTATTTATTTATTATTATCAACAGGGTCTTACTATGTAGCCCTGCATGTTGATATGTAGACTAGACTGGCCTTGAACTCATAGAGAACCTCCTGCCTCAGTCTCCCACATGCTGTGATTGAAGGCATGTGCCACTACTCCTGGCTCTAACCAATATTATTTGAATTGACAAAATTTTGCTCTGAAACTTTTTCCCCCAGTTTTGAGATTTGAGAGTTAAGGTGAGAATTGAGGGGTAAATGTGCAGATAAGCAAGGCCATTAAAGAGAATGGGTTTGAACAGATTAGCAGGACTAAGTAGTAAAGGAGAAACAAGAGATAGGCTTAAAGCTAACATTTTTATAGTCTGTACCAACCCCACCCAAAAAAAACAAAAACAAAAAAACAAAACAACAAAACCCAAACCAGGAAGTGATGTAAGTCAATGAAGTGACCTCATCAAAAAGCCGTGTGGCAAACCTCAGGGAGAAGACACCTTGGAGGCGGTCCTGTGTCCTCCCTGGGGCTCTTGGGATGCACTTACTGGATTGAGTAGATATCTGAACTTGGCAGACCTTCTCTTTTCTTTCCTTCTTCCCCTCTGAATTGCTAGCGACACAGCGATCCCATTATATCCTACTTTTATGATGATTGCATTGACAGAAATCACATTTTGGGCTCCTAAAGATGAGCACGTGTATCTTGAACCTCTTGGCCATAAGCAGTAAGTAACAACTGCACTGAATCTGTGGGGAAGAACGAGCAGCCTGTGGTTCTGTTTTGCGAAATCTTTTTTGTTTCTCTGGCCATGGGTGTTTTCAATGGGGTGAGGGAGCTGTACATTTTGTAAAATGTCAGATGAATCTCTCTAGTGATGGGTGGTGATTTTCTAACCCTCTTAGAGGGAATCTTTGTGTGCTCCTCTGACTGATCTCCAGCTCCCAAGCTCAAGGGATCCACCCACCTCAAGCTCCTGAATGTTAGGGTTACAGGTGTGCGCCACCATGCCTGGCTTCTAAATGAGATATTGGAATACTGGGTTTAAAGGTTGTGAATGAGTAAGAACGAATAATTGCCCTTTCTGGAGGCTGACACTAATGTGACCATAAACCTGGAAAGAAGAATTGGTTTAGAAAATGTTGTAAACAGATCAGCACAGTGTTGGCTGCCTAAGCCCTTGCGGGGTGGGGTGGGGGGGGAATCTGTTGCATTTTATAGCCTGCCAGCTCCCTTCTGCAGCTCTGCTTTCTGCTTAAAGAATTAAAAGCAGTGTTCATTCATCAAGAGAAAGTTGTTTCCTTGACGCTTGTAAAGATCTTTCTATGGATTTTTTTTTTATTATTGACACCAAAATAAGCAAGCTTTCAAATGAAAGCCACAGTTAGTTGGTCCCGAGTGTGTCCCAGCTTCCGGCCTCCAGACCCCAGCCCTACTCCCTGCCTCACACTCCACATAACCCACGTTCAGCATGGCTGAGCTAATTATGTCTCATGGCTTGTCCGCGTTTTTCTTCTTTCTGTGGATTTCGTGGCTTTCCTTCGATTGCTGTTTACCCCTCCCACTACCCCACTTCTAATGGCCGCCCATCTCCACTCCACCTGAGGTTTTGAGGGCCCTCCAGTGGCTGCAGGCAGAATTACACTCTTTACCATAGCACCCACATCATTGGACCGTGCAGTGTATTTAGTTAGCTGTGTGCATATGATTTTCCCAGCTGGGTTCTAATCACCGTTGTAGTCCGAATGACTCTCCATCTCTGACCACATCCACCCCGGCACAGTAGGTACATGCAGACGCCTGGTTTGGTGCCGGGCACCTTTACCTGCTAAGCCATCTTGCCAGCCAGGAAGATAAGTTTAATCATTAAAATTTAAGTACTTTAGAAATTACTTTAAAATTCACTTAAAAATACTTGCTCATAAAATATAACTCCTGCAGAAAATATAAAGTTGAATAAACCTTAAAAATGGATTATGGTTTTTGTCATAAGGTACATACCTTATGACCCTTCAGTAACAGTGCTTTCATTCCTTTGCCAATGTGGGGCACTTCTCCTTTGTCATGAAAAATAAGCTTCGATATGAGTGCCCTCCACTGCTCTCCCATTGGCACCCACTAACGGAAGCCCTGAGGGTGCAAAGCTGAGTTCTGCACGCTACCGAGTGTTCCCACACTGCGTACTTAGCCCAGCACAGAGGCTGCTATTCATCCACAGGCTTACACAGCCTACAATCTGCAGTTTTTAAATATTGAGTAGAGACTTACTTGCTTATAGAGTCCAAGCAGGGACTTCAGTCCTTGTTCCAATTTCTCTAGACTTGTGGAGCAGGATTCATAAGTGGGTGGCATTTAAATATCAGGTGGGGGTCCTAGCCTTTAGCAAAGCCTCTGGTATGCCATCATCATGTTGGCTAACTCCAAGACCTGATCCCACCTTCACTCCTAAGATCGCCTTAGGTGCAATTAGATTGCCTTGTGGTTAGTTATAGACACCACTTCCCATGGTTCTGACCCTTCATGAGACAATATTAATTATTAGAGACAATACATTCTAGAAGAATTCAGAGATGGAACATCACTAGAAATTGCAGAGGAGAAGACCAGCATGGAACCACACATCTGCTGCCCAGGGTTCTGGAGGCCAAGGATGGAAAATCTGGTTTTTGAGGTTAGCCTGGACTACGTAGTGAGTTCCAAGACAGATTGGGCCACACAGCAAGACCCTGTCTTAAAATCAAACACAGAGAAGTTGCAGAGATTAGGTCAACCAAGCTCCAAGAGCAGGGTAAAGGTTTAGCAGACATATTTGACCAGGACAAAGAGGCTGGTCAGAATGAGTCTATAAGCAGATGCTTATAGCCCCTGAGCTTCTGTGGGAAGCCACTTACAGTTCTCTGTGAAGAACAGTCCCTGATTCCATCTCCACTGGAGTGTTAGATGTATTAGCATTTTTATAAGTCATGGGTTGTTCCTCGTGCATCAGCCTTCTCAGGCATGCCCGACGACAGGCGTGTGGCACCACATCTGATTGCTAACCAGAAATCTCTGAATTGTAGAGATTTGAAACACTGGGGTGGATGCTGTTGGAAGCTCTCAGAATTACTATACAAGCTTCCAGCGTGATTACCCAAGATTAATAATAGCTGAATGAGAACACAATCAATAAACACATGGACATAATGAATTTCATGCAGTATAACCATTTGCCGGATGGTCAATAACTGACACCTGTCTTCTTTCTAGGTAAGCTTTGATATCTGGCCTTTTCTGATTAGATGGAAATCAACTTTTATTCATATTTATTTTTTTCCTACTTGTTTGATGCCCATCTACTGCTTTGCATTAAGCTTTCCATGTGTCTGGTATTACCAGAGTCCTTCTCCCATGCATAATATCTTTCTTTGGCCACTGTAACTCTTAAAAAAGCAGGTATCATATCAGCTATAGATTTGGGCACATAATCTTTTTATTTACTAGCACAAGTATTTGCTGTTGTGATAAATTAATGAAGTTTAAGAAGATAATTTTCATTGTCTCCCTGCAAATTGACGTTGATCTAGACCAAGGATTGGCAGGTAAACTTTCCCTGGGAAAGTCTAGACAGTCAACAGTTTAAGGCATTGCATACATGAACAGGCAAAGGTGTGTTCTAATAAACGCTGCTTCCAAACTGTGATAGCAGATGAAATTCAACCCCTAGGACACCATTTGCTGACCTTTGGTCTGTATATGCTCACCAAGATTTTCACAGTAACAAAGATACTATGCTAGAAGATGAATTAGTCCTAGAGACTTGTAGCATGAGGTGAGACGACAAAGAAGACATCATGACACGATGGTCGCTGCCCATGGAGCTGGAATAACAGGAACTGGTAATATGGGACAAGGTGGCAGATGTGAAGGCGAGTACGGATCTCAACCATTTTCTGTGTTTAGGCTCCAGTGCCCAAAAGGTATGAAATTAAAAAAAAAAAAAAAGTGAGATGATTGTGACTGAAGCGTAAGGTAGGCTGTTGGGTTGAGTCACGACAATAAGTCATTGTGTGATAAATTCTAATTCTTTGGGCAAAGTGAAGTGATTTTATGGACCAAATGGTGGTCTTGAAAGGCAGTGCACTGCCCCGGGTGTTCACTCCTATAAATTTCTCATCAGCATGGTCATTAAATCATGGGAGAGACAGATAAAACAAAACCACTCCCCCCCTAGTGTGTTTGGTTAAGAGCAAAGCACTGTTAAAAATGTGGAAAGTGCTGTTAATGATGGGACTTGATTGTAAGCACCACTATGAATGTTTACTGATTCTTCAAGGTGGCCAAATTCCCGAGGGCCAGAGAGTTTGACTCCTTAGTTGAGAGCTGATAAACCCATCCCCTCCCCGGCACCCGTGCTGCTCTGAATAAAGGACTAGTAGCCAAGCAACTGGCAAGGCTGCCTTCACAGCAGCCTGACTGCTCTGAACGCCACAGGGCTGCTTAAGAATGCCCCACAGCAGCTGCTGCCTGCAAACATCTCCACTCTAAAAGGCACTTTCCTAACCAGTATTGTTTCAAATAGCTTGCTGTCACAAACCCTGGGGCAACTCTAGGAAAGATTTTAACCAAGTCAGAGCGGGAAGCACTGCCTACTGATGTCCCAGCACGAGACTTGGAATTGGTACAAGCGTAAGCCTTCATTTGTGTGAAGGTCACTGTGATTGGTGTTAATGAACTTGCCCATATTTTTGCTCTATGTAAGGATGCTGTTCAGCTCCGTCTTCCAGGCAGTTTGGAAACACCCTCTAGTGCTGTTCCTTGGCATTGCAAGACCGGCTTAATGAAAGTTCTTTTCGGGCGTGGGGGCGTGGAGGAAAGAAGGAGGCAGAGGCAGGGGGCGGGGCAGGGGGCGGGGCAGGGGACAGGGCGGAGGCGGAGACAGACTGGGCCTTGTGTGGGTTTTTGAAACCTCAAAGCCCACCTCGAATGACAAATGATGTACTTCTTCCAACAAGGCCACCTTCTAATCCTTCTTAAAGAGTGCCAATCCCCAGTGACCAAGCATTCAATGGAGCCTGTGGGGTCCATTCTTATCCAAACCATCACACCCTGATTTAAAACAACAGTAACAACAAAAAACAAGTTTCAAGTATTTAACAACAACAACAACAAAATCAAGCTATTTGGTGTGTGGCATTTGTTTTTATTTCCAGTGTGCCATTGAGCCCGGGACTTTGAGCCACTTCTGTGTTCTTAATACCATGGTTTTTCTCTCTTGTGAAATGGCTCTGAGCTTTAAAAATGCATTAAGCAATTGCTCTGCTCCTCACCTTCCCGAAGGCACTCAGGAGCCCACAGCGATCTTTTGCTCTGTCAACCATAGGCAGCTTCCAAAGTCAAAAACACCCAGGGCTTTAGTTTTGCAGGGTAATGTGGGCCAGGCCTTGGGGTGTTCCATGTCACTTGAGCTCATATTCCATTGAATATTTCATTGGATGTGGCACATGGCTGCATTTAGAATAAAGGGCTAAGTGGTATAGTCCTGACCAGGAGCCGCATTCCATCTAAACCTGATTACCCTGGAAGAAGGAAGAACAGAGTCCAGTGGAAATTTAGTGATATTTCCCACAATTCTTTTCACCAGGAACAAGGTAACTTTGTTTTTGGGGTGCTCACTGAATTGCCAAGCACCCCAGGAGTTCCTCTGCAGAAAACAGCAGCAATTTAGAAGTGAATTGTGGGGAGTCAGCATTTTTAATTTGTCTGGAACAGGATCATTTGACACCTTGCTGGGTTCATTATAAGCAGCCCTCCAGGCAGAAACTTAATAGCAAAGTGTCTTCTCAGTACACTCTGAGCTAAAGAAGAGAGAGAAGCGTTATAATAGTTCCGTCAGCACTGAGGCCAGAATTCTCATTTATGAGAGGACACTTGATAAGGAGAAGAAAGACAGCTGAGCAAAGATGCCCAGAGTGCAGGTTTATGGAATGATTTCCTTTAGAAGACTTTGTGATTAGCAGCTATGTGAGCAGTCGTCAACGCTAGAGCAATGTCACAGATTTCTAGCGTGTGAGTTTACGGCATTTCATTTGCTAGGTGTGATATGGCTCTCCAAATAGGAAATCAGCTACTTTAGGAAAAAGAAACTGTGCCTTAAAATAAAACAGAATACTGGACTACTCTCCTGTAGTCAGGGAACACATGGAAAGAAATAGATTAGTTTGTCTTCATACATTTCCTTAGCATGTTGGCTCAATCGCAGTTTTGGCTTCTAGACATGATTGTTGATCCTGTTTTGTCAGGCTTGGATGTCGCTATTGATGAAGGGCAATCTTGAAATGTTAGAAGTGTTTTCCTTTCCTGTCTCTTTCACGATGCTTCAACATAATTGTTACCTAATGAGATGGCAACTTTGCTGCAGAAACGTGTGTATCCTTGATCTCTGATACTCTATAAAGGTCACTGGAATATTAACAAGGCCTCAGTGAAAGCTCTGTCCTAAAGAGTCAACATCTGTATTATATACATATATGTTTTAACAGATGTTTACAATGTGCTCTGTTAGACATAACTGTTTGTAGCTGGCCACATCATGATAGAAATGATCACTGTGTATTCTAGGGAACTGAAGGCATCGCGTTCACAGCCTTCATCACTACAGCAGGCTGACCTGGGTTGATAAACATGGACTGACCATTGGTCTGAGGTTAGTAGAAAAAAAACCAGCTCAGCAGTTCTACGAAAGTCAACCTTTCCCAATGGGGAGAGGGTAGGCTGAGCCAGTTCTCACTCGGTTACTCTGTCAAGGCTCTGGGGATTTCGGTTCACTACAAGCCGCCATGAACGTGGGGTTCTAGGGCACTCATCTTTCAGGACTCTCTCACCATGGAGAGAGAAGTACAGTCCCGGTCTGTCTAGCAGGACTGTCAGGCTGCCTCAGGGTGGTCTGTTTTGTTGTTGAGGCAGTACTTACCAGGACATTAACAAGTCACTGGTAGAGATGGTATCTTGGCTATTTTCCCCATTTCTGTGATAAAATACCCTGTCAGAAGCAATTTAAGAGAGAAAGCATTTATTTTGGCTCATGATCCGAAGGGACAGTCCATTCTGGTAGAAAAGCCATGGTGGCAGGAACATGAGGTGGCTGGTCACATTATTTCCAAGTCAGAAAGTAGGAAGTGATGAATATTTGTGCTCAACTTCTTTTTGCCATTTCAGACAGTCCTGGATTCCCACAACGGGAATGACCTCGCCCGTAGTTAAGATGGGTCTCTCCACATCTATTATTAGCCCAAGAGAGATAATTTCTCACAGACGTTCTCAAAGCTAAACAATCTCTGGAGGCTTGTCTCCCAGGTGATTCTAGAGCCTGTCAAGTTGACAGTTAGCACTAACAGGTGAATACGATGTTAAAGATTCATATAGGAGATAATTAATTAACAAATTAATTTTGTAAAAGAAAGCAAATAAAAAATGAGATTTAAAATATTTGTTTATTTACTTACTTATTTACTTATGTATTTTAGACAGGTCTCATATAGTCCAGGCTAGCCTTGAACTCCCCATGCAGCCATGGGTGTCCATAGAGCTTCTGATCTTCTGCGTCCAGCTCTCCAATGCTGGGACTCCATTCATCCACTATAATGCCACATTTGTACAATGTTGGAAATCAAACCCAGGTCTCTATCCACTGAGCTACATCCCCACTTCAAGATATTTATGTTCAGATATCTGAGAGAGTATCATATGAAAACATATTCCTCTTGAAAACATTGAATCTAAGCAAGGAAACCCCTTTCAAGACTGGGGAGAAGGGGTAGGCGGAGTTCAGTTCAGTTTAAGAGTCTATTTATACCTATTTTGGCTTTTCATTGCTACTTATATTACAGAATCTGTGTCATTAGAGGGACTCAGACAGAAACTGAGATACCATTAGCATGGTAGGAGGCTGGTGCTAGAGAAGCCATCAACTTCCACACCTGAAGGGCCTAAGTAAATATGTTGGAATGAGGAAGCAAAACCAATTTGTTTCTAAAGGGTCTCCCTGTTAAAAACAAAACTTCAGGCAGCTGGGCTGTGGTGGCGCACGCCTTTAATCCCAGCACTCAGGAGGCAGAGGCAGACGGATTTCTGAGTTCTAGGCCAGCCTGGTCTACAGAGTGAGTTCCAGGACAGCCAGAGCTACACAGAGAAACCCTGTCTCAAAAAAAAAAAACCAAAAAAAAAAAAAAAAAAAAAAAAAGGAAGCAAGGAAGAAGCAAATGGCTAACCCATGACCTGGGAAGCAAATGGCTAACCCATGACCTGGGATACAGCTCAAACATGGCCTGGATGAGGCACAGAGATCCACAGTGGGTAGGAGGCTCATGAGCATGAAGGGGCATTAGAATGAAGACCCAGAGAATGGGGTGAAATATTGAAAAGCCAAGAGGTTGGCTTGTGTAGCGGGTTCTGGGATGGGATCCTTAATTCTTAAAATTTCCCTTATTTCTCATGCCTCCTGAGGTCCTTAGACCTCTACGCCTGTCAAAAAGTTTGACATCACTGAAATGTTAATCTAGTCTCTCTGTGTCCACCTCTTGTATCTCTCTTGGGCACAGGCTTGTTTTGGATCTTTTTATTTGTATGAAATCATGACTCTCTTCAAAACATGTGGGTTTAGAAGGCTGTCGGGTTTTGCCTGGAGGCAACACAACCTTGATGTATGTAGCTGCTGCTTAAGCTGTTCTGCTATCCGCTTGAAACCAAGCTTGTATATGAAGACTCATTTAATTCGTTTATTTAGTGACATCGGGCTGCCATTTAATTAGTGGAGTTGGAATGTATGCCAGTGACTAAGCTTTGCAATCAACAGTAGTTGTGAAGCCTGTAATTATGAGAAAACATAAAAACCAAATCTCTTTTAGAAATTACACTGCTTGAATGCACCTTTCACACCAAACTAGAAGGAAATATCTTAGTGTTTATACTGATTTGCTTAAACCCATTAGACAATAATCTTGCACAGGCACAGCATTAAAATTATTAATACTTTCCCATAGTGAGGTTCTTAGCTGTGAAATCCAAGAGAATGACTTTGCTGTCTGTACATGCCATCTTGCTTCTCGGGGGATGTCCATCCTTTTATCTACATGGTCCAGCGTCTTGCCTACATAGGTCAGCGATTGGCCATCCTAGCATGACACGACCTTCGCTGCATTGGCTGCCTAACTTGGAACTTAGACTTGAGTCTGGGATGTCCAGCTCTACTGACTGTGCCTGGAACTGTTGGGGGTGAGTGTCACCTACTGTGAAATCCAGTTCAGGTCCTAAGCAAGGCGATGCTTCTGTGCAAAATACAGACGACCAGGACTTACTATCCTCAGCATCACGCTCCAGTCTCTGATTCATGCAGCTGATTCATACAGTCTAGTGTATTCATGAGGCTTCAGTGAATCCTCTGTTTAGTTCCCCTGAGAGACATTCTTGTGTCCTTAGAACACAGTCCTGTTCTTGATGAAGCCAGTTCACCGAGATATTTGTTCCTTTGTCTAAACAGTAAGTGTGTAGGAAGTCATTCCAACCTAAAGGAAAACATCAAGATCTTAGGAAAGAAATGCACAGGGGCTAGGAGTGATTCCCAAAAAACAGAATAAAATGTGACTAAACGTGAAACCAGACAGCCTCATTAGCAGTCAAGAAGTGGATAAATAGGACAGAGAACAAATATTTTCTTTTTGGGAAAAAAAGTAATAAATTGGCCAACACAAAGATAATACTTGTATGAGTTACTTTTGTTTTGCTGTGATAAATACCATGAAAAAAAGAAGTAAGTTGAAAAAAGGGAGGGGAGGGCTTATTTGACCTATGAAAAGCAAGTGAGAAAAAAAGGGGTCGATTTGGCTTATGGTTCCAAGAGGACAGAATCTGTTATGGCGGAGAAGGCGTGGCAACTGTCAAGAAAGCATGGCTGAAGGAACAGAAAGCAGGCTGATCATATTTGCATCCACACAGGAAGCAGAGAACAGGAATTGAGGCAAAGTCCCCAGTGACATACTTCCTCCAGCAAGGCTCCACCTCCTCAAGGTTCCACAACATCCCCAAACATGGCTACCAACTGTGGACCAAGTATTCAAATACATGAGCCTGTGAGGGACATTATTCATTCAAACCATCACAACACTCAAAACCTGAGGCAAAGGCCTCTGGTTTCTAGTGAGGGTGGGAAGTCATGGTGTAACTCCTGCTCACAACAGGAAACAGATGGCCCATTTAGATTAGCATAACCAGAGGGGGGTTTCCACAAAGGAAACAGTGTCTGGGTGTGATTGCAGGAAAGCCAGTAGGGATGATGCAGTAATCCTGTACTAGTCCTGTCTGTGAAGGGCAAGGAGGAGTTGTGGACCACAGCTCTGACCTAGAGGCCAAGCCAGGCACTCAGGAGTAACCTTCCCATATACGTTAACATTCTAAAAACACATTCAAACTGAAATTGCAGAGTTTTAGTTCAGGTGCTCAAATAAGGAACAAACTTTCTTTTTCTTTTCTTTTTTTTTTTTTTTTAAAAGGTAAAGAAGCAGTTTTATTTTAAAACAAATACCAATGAAATCAACAAATAACTTTATCAGTATAAATTATTTTTAAATATAAACAGAACACACATGCATCAAATTGCACTTTCATTCACTGGCATAAGCCCACCTCCAAAACAAAGTAACACTAATGAAAATACATGACTATAAAATACATGTTAATAGCAAGCCACCATTTTCCAAGACCATCATTTTTGGCCATCATTTTCCAAGACCATAATTTTTACAGAAATATACTAGCAGAGAAAAATCAATGCAGACACGTAACATGTACATCCTAGAACCCAAAGCTCCATGTAATATAACACTGGTGCTCACATGAGCATAATCACAGCTTGGTCTGGAACAGGACCTGTGTAACAATGGGATTGTGAGCAATGACAGACATAGACACTGAGTTTCATGAAATGCCCATGCTCTAAGCAAACAGTGAAGAACCCAAACAGGAAGCCACACACCCTACTGCAAGCCAACTTCTTCTAAGGTCAAAATGTGAGGAGAACTCAGGGGTACAGGAAAAGTCTTGAAATGAAAAATGAGCTAAATTCTTTTTGCTTTAAAGGCCCTGCTGCAGACTTGCTGCTCTGCTTCATGGCTTTGGGATGCAAAACTAAAGAAGTTGTTAATGGGTTCAGGTGCTGTGGGAGAGCACACAAAAAATGGTCTGAACTGAGCATCTTCATCTCCGCCACCTTGATTTCCAACTGGTGTATGCTCCAAAGAAAACTTTGAGCCATTCCCTGATGAGAAGCCGAAGACTCCAGCCTGTGGGATCATGGCTGGTTCAAGGGAGCCTTCTTGGCTGGCAATCGTGATATTTCTTAGCCTAAGGCTATCATAAAGGCCTTGGAGCTTTTGGTACTGGCGATTGCACTCCATAAGTTTTTCAGAGATATCACTAAACTTTTTCTTGTATTCTTCTAGAACTTTCTTCATGGAGGTAACCTCCCCTTTCATAGAGGTCAATTCTACATCTTTGCTCTGTATTTGCTGTGTATATATCTTCTCCATCTGTTTTAAGTGGTTCTCGGCCTTGCTGAAATTATATTCTTGATAGAGACGTTCCTGGTGTACCTGGTATGTCCAGAAGGCCAACGCTCGGGAACTAATGTCCAAAACAACCTCTGGTCAAAGCCCTGCCAACACCATAGCTTTGTATTCCTCTGATGGACTGAGTTCTGTTGGGACAATATCTAGCTTTCCAGAAAGGGTACTGTTGCAAGCAGGGCAGATCGCTGGTGACCGGCTGAACTCACCACTGCCATGCTGGTCACAGAAGATATGAGAGCAGGCAGTGACCCAAGCATAACCAGAGAGCTTGATACGGCACTTCCAATAATTACAAAGCAACATGTCTTCACACAAAGACATGGTGAACTCCAAAAGAACCCATTGAACAATGCAACTATCATTTTTCATAGAACCTTGATTTACAGCATGAAGGTCCAGACAGGAAATATGATGTATCATAGGCTATCAACCTGGTGTTCTCTCCTGAATGTTAAATATTTGTACTTCTTGTATTTCATCCTTCGTTTCTGTTACCAAATGAGTCCAGTTTTATCTAGGAATCCAAACTGAAATACCAGAGCAACTGCTTACCATCATCTGCATTTGTAGTCCCATCAGCCTTTAAACCTTCCTCTTGAGAACATCCAAGCCCACTTTATAGATATTCTGGGATTTTCACAGGGCCTCTGGGCCTGTGCTGGGCTGAGTGCTACAGTCCCCACTCTTTCCTGGACACGTTTCATCTTCAACCTGAAACAGCTGAGACCTCTCTCCAGCCTCAGTATCCCGAATCCTTTTAAACGAGAAAATACTGTGGTAGCCCATGGTGGCACACACCTTTATTAATCCCAGCACTCAAGAGGCAGACAGGCTGATCTGTTGAGCACTAAGTGAAGCCAATTCCTGTCTATATTAGAATTGACAAACCATCTGAATGTTCAGACCACCAGACACGAGAGTTAGAGAGCCAAACTTTCAAAGTCAAACTTTATGCATCTTAGGAATTTTGAACACCAGCAGTCATTGAATCTAGTACTCGTGTTTTAATTAATAATAATGCATAACCACAGCCCATCCTCTACACGTGCCAACTAGGACTAAAAACCTTTTCCACTCAGTCCCCCACTACTGCACCAGGAATCGTGTGATCCTATGCCATCAATTGCTTAAGCAGCCGAAGCGTAAGCCAGCCCTTGGCCTGTAAGATGAGCATCCTGACAGCTAGTCTATGTTGCTGTAGAGGGTTGGCTCTTTTTTTCAGGCTTTGATTAAGGTGAATGATGTGAAAGCTTCAACTACTTCTAAAATATCATTGTCCCATGGTCAGAAATGGAGGCTTGAATTCTCTAAGAGATATGCAATTATCTTCATGAGATGGCTGGGCTTGCTATTTTTTTTTTCAGTTTGAGGAAGGCTAGCATCATCTGGGAAGAGGGACCTTCAATTGAAAAAATTCCTCTATCAGATTGGCCTATAGGCAAATCTATTGAGTCATTTTCTCTCTCCCTCTCTCCCTCCCTCCCTCTTTTTTTCTTCCTTCCCTCCTTCCTTCCTCTCTCCCTCCCTTCTTCCCTCCCTTTCTCCTTCCTTCTGCATCCCTCCCTCTTTCTCTTTCTTTCTCCCTCCCTCCCTCCTTCCCTTCTTCTCATGGGACTCCCCTGGAACTGGACTTTAGGATGGTTGTGAGCCACCGTGTGAATGCTTGGAACAGAACTCAGGTGCTTTTAACCACTGGGCTACCTCTCCAGCCTTTGTGGGGCATTTTCTTGATTAATGATTGATGTGGGAGGGCCCAGCCCATCACGAGTGGTACCAGTCCTGTGCAGGTGGTCCCAGATGCTATTTTTAAAAAGCAGGATGAGCAAGCCATGAGGAGCAAGCCAGTAAGCAGCACCCTTTGTAGTTTGGCTTCAGTTCCTGCCTCTGGTTCTCTGCTCTGAGTTCCTGCCCTGACTTACCTTCATGAGGGACAGTGATGTGGAAATGTAAGCCAAATAAACCCTTCCCTTCCCAGGGCCTTTGGTCATGGTATTTATCACAGCAATAGAAACCTAACTAATGCAATGACGTAGCCAAACTCCTTTCATAGTTAGGATATGAAAGTATGACACTTCCTCAGCTTTTACAAGCTTTCACATGAACAATAAAGAAACCATTGGATAAAATTCCAAACCACACATTTATCTCCAAGAGAAGCAAGCATTGGCCTTTACAGAGGAAGAAATTATTTAATTTATTAAGAGATTTAATTTTTCATAAAATCAGATTTAAGTGGAACTTGTCTAAGAATATTGGGCTAGCTTGGCATAGTGGCATGTGCCTGTAATCTCAGGACTCAGGAGATAGAGGCAGGGGGTTCTCTGAGTTTAAGGCCAGCCTGGCCTACACAGCAAGTTCTAGAACAGCCAAGGCTATACCAACCCAGTTTGTTTGGGTCAATATTGTGTTCATAGCAAAACTGTAACTAAGCTGACCTGTAAACTGTCTTCTCTGTCCCTTAATTTAGTCTCCCTCTGCTCCAAAGAAAAGTCTAATCTTAAGTTTTAAAGGTATTTCTATTCTATCTTATTTATTTAAATTATATGTATTCGTGTGCATCTCCGTACCTGAGCACTCTCAGGAACCCTCTACTTCTTTTGAATGTTGCTCATTAAGTTTAATTAGAGTTTCCTGCCTGGTGTGTGTGGAGGGTTAATGTAAATACATTGTTCCAAGAGCCACATATACATACTTCCTGGGGGAAGGGAGATCATAAACAGGAGGTCTGCACTTGTATAAGAACTCAGGCTGCGTGGTCACCCTGGCCATTGGGACCTTAGGTGAGGGGGCCATTCTGGGCTGTAACTGGTCCTATGTGTGAAGGTGAGTTGTATCATGGTTTTGGAAAACAAAGATAATTAGTCAAACAAATGACTATAGATCTTATCTGTGGGTGTACAAAAAAGTAAAATATTCCCAGAGGAGGTGAAAATAAGTCATGTTTGGTGTTGTTTTTTTTTTTTTCTAGCCATAAGGGTGGAAATCCTGGGAGTTTATTTTTCCATACTTAAGGAAACTCGCACAGTTCTGATAGTCCCTGTTCTCTCTCTCTCTCTCTCTCTCTCTCTCTCTCTCTCTCTCTCACGTGTGCACACACACACACATGCACACACACACACACACACACTTGACTAGATGCTTCTCACAACAGTCAAGCTTCACTGGAACCAGGAGGCTAGGCCCTAAGTTTATTTATCTGTCTGTTAAATGAAGAAGGCTGGCCATTTAATGGCTATTGCTTTTTATTGGTATGGCTCATTGTTGAGAAAGAGCAGCAGATGGCAGACTAGGGCATTTTCAGTTTCCCTGCTAGCTCAAACCACAAGAAGAAAATGAAACCTTGTGATTGTGCTGAACTCATGAAGCAATTAAAGTGAAGAACATTCTGTAACACAAGTTCCCCGTCTCCTCCACTGAACTCGGGACATGAAAAATTTAGCAGAGCTCATTTAATAGGGACGTCTCGCTCATTGTGTTGGCCTTGTGATGTGTTAATCTGCTATAACCAGATATCATAGGTAGGGTGGACTAGAACCTGGCGTTTATTTCTCAATCCTAGGGGCTGACACTAGTAACAGTCGTGAGTGAGGACACTCTGCTTGGCTTGACGACGACCACTTTCCTGTTCTATTTTTTTCATTTCCAGAGGGAAAGTTCTGGTGTGTCTATTCTTTTAAATGATCCAGTCCAGTCATGGGGCCCCACTCTATGGCCTCATCTAAACGTAATCCTTCTCACCACCAATACCTCGAGTGTATCATTCCATGGGGAATTAGGGCTTCAACATGTGAGTACAGGAGGGAGAATACAACCATGCAGTTCCTAACAGGGATGGTAGATGATTTCTGATAAAATATGGTAGGATGCCCAACATTAACCTGTAAGGACCTGCCCGAGGACCAGGTAACTTCCTGGAATGCTGGGAGTTGTAGTTCTTAAAAAAAACAAAACAAAACAAAACAAAGCCTCATGGGAAAGTACATAGGCTTGTCTTCATAAACCTGGGAAATGCCAGGGAATGGTCCTGACCAAAGTCCATCTCTTGGTCAGTATTTAATATTTAATAAAGTTTGCTTCAGATTTGGCCCAGAATCATGGAATTACTTTTTCTCCAGTGAATCTCAGGATTAACAGTCTGACAAACACAGGATCACTTCCTTCCTGAGGTTCTTATACAACCAAAGAACAGAAGAAAAAGGCTGAGAGGGAAAGCAGGAATGGGGAAACATTAGAGCTGAAAACTGAGCAGCAGCATGTTCTGCCAACTACATATTTATATTCAGTGGCCTGGCCTGAAAACTTATTACCCTGTATTTTCTGGGGGTCAAGAACCCAGGCATGCATCAGGGTTACCTACTGCCTGAAGGCTTGGTTGAAGTGTTACCACAGCACTTCCAAGCTCTTGCCTTGGTCTTTAGCAGGGTTTAGGGAAATGGGCTGTAGGCTTCACTTTCTGGCTGGCTGATGCCAAAGGTCCTTGCCACTTGGCTCTCTCCAGCCTGGCAGCTCAGTTCTCCAAACAACCTTAAGGCAACAAATGGAGGGAGTCTGTGAGCAGACAGACATCTTTATCACTCTTTCCATTTTCTGTTTGCTAGAAGGAAGTCAGTGGGACCCACCCACACCAATGGGGAACAGAGAGCACACAAGAGGGAACAGCAGTCTGACGGGCCTGACAGAAATAAGGATCTTCTGCAGAGACCCTTCTGTCTCTCAATCGGACTGTTGAAACAATGAACTCCAAAGAAATGGGGATCTCCATGGGAATCTCATTCTGGGAGAAGGAAAAGGTGACAGCCACAGGGACATCCTGTCTCCTGGAAAGAGATGTCACACAGATCTAACAATTTGTCAGACCCCCTTGTGGGCTGACACTGAAGGCCAGGTGATGACAGCCAGTGGTGGTTAGGACCACGCTGCCACCGAGATGCTTAGAGCTGCATATCCTTGGCCATCATCTAAACTTTGGTCTCCCATCAGGAACAGGGGGAGGGGGGGAGTGGGAGGGGGGGGAGGGGGAAGGGCATCCATGGATCTCCTTGTTCCTCCTCCCTATGTGGCCACATTGAAGAATGTTTCCTTTTTCTGCTTTCCATTTTAATTTGGCTCTTTGAATCGTCTCCTTGGAGATGGGTTACCGGATATGACATGGGGCAGAGATTGTAGCCCCGCGTCTGATACCGTCAGGAGCCAGATCACTGGGAGAGAAGTGTTTCCTTTCAGTTGGCATATTACTATTGTAGATTCACAGACCAGGTGTAAGAGCTAGTGCAGAGAGACCAGGAGTACATGTTGCTCATTCTCTTCCAAAGTAACATTTTGCAAGACCATAGCAATAACATCACAACAGGGGTTGACACGGGGTTGACACGGGGTTGACACGGATAGATGTCCCCAATGTTAATGATGTTTCCCAACTTATTTTTGTGATCGTATTTCTATACTGCTCCACAGCCTGCTCCTCTAGCGAGGACAGTCTACATCACAAGATGCTCCTGCGTCAAAGATACTTCACATTACAGGATTGTATCTGAAGCTTCCTACAAGAAGCCCTGTGATTCCTATCACTCGAATGTGCAAAAGCTCAGGGCTGAGAATGTAGCTAAGCCAAAGAACTGGATCATTGTCCTTAATACTTTGCCATCAGTTCAACTCCCACAAAGACAAACACTTTTAAAATCCTTGGTTACACAAGTTTCGGGACAGCCTAGGCTAATGTGAGCCCTTGTCTCAAGAAACCAAATGAAATGAAAAACGCTAACTTGTATCCAGGGCCCCCAAATGCTCACCCCACTTCGCCAGTATCACAGAATCCAGAATTGTGTCACCGGAACCAGGCGAGGCCTTTAAGAACAGGGCCCTGGGATACGTCCTGTCCATCTGCGTTCAGTGGTATGGACAGGTTTGGGTCCTTATAAAATGTAGCTATTGAGACCCTACTCCCCGGGGTGCTACTTGAAGATGGGGCCTCTGGAAAATAACTAGGTCACAAGTATACAGTCTTCCTGATCGGTCAGAGCCCTTATAGGGAGAGACAAGGGGTTGCTTGTTCCTCCTCCTCTCTGCCATGTGAGCACACAGATGCAACCCCATAGAGCCTTCACTAGGACTCTGCCATGCTGCTACTCTGTGAACTCCCCTGCCTCTTGAACCCTAAGCATTCAAGTGCAACCTGTAAGCTACCATAGACAGTCATATCCTCCTGTTACAGCAGTCTGCAAAACTAAAGAGACGGATTATAAGCCCACGCCCTCCTCCCAGGTCCCAAGCTGCGATGGTTGCTTTATTGTGTTTCTTTATCTGCTGTCCATCCATCTTCCATGCCTGCTTGCCTGCCCTGTGGTCCTCAGCCTACATCACAGACAAGACAACAACCTTGTTTAAGTAGAGGCTGTGTAAGCTGCTCTAACAGTTGTTCCAGGTCAAATCTCTAATAAGTCTTCATAGTGTCTTCCATGAATGTCGGACACATGGAGCAGTTTGCTTTTCTGCTTGAACCCAACCGATCTCTGTGCCCTTATCCCTAAGCCATAGGCAGTGTGGAGAAAAGCTAACATACGACATACCTGCAGAATTTAATGAAAGCAGTACCACTCAAACCGTGGGTTAAATTGTAGCCTATAAACAGGATTGGTTGAAAACCCTACTATATTCACACATCAGGGTCTTGCCGTAGGTGGGAGACTGTGGCAGACTTTGACAAGGTCCAAGCCAGATGGCATCTCAGCCCTGAGAGGGGAAGTAGACATGAACCCCCACCCCTATGCCTAAGCCAAAAGTTATCTCCAATTGACAACTACTTGAAAAGAAAACAAAATTAAGTTTTCTACAGCAAAGTCTCACTGGTATGCACACATTTAAGGGTAGGTCCCATGCCCAGTAATAGATGACCAACGCAGATGAAGTTAATGGTATTTTTAGAGTTTTTGGTCTCGTAATGCTTTGTCTAAGCACCTTTTCTGCCTTACATGTTTTCTGCTTCTATATTATGGTTTACTATTTTGTGTTTTTATGGGATTTATGTGTGTGCAAGTGTGTGTGTATGTGTCTGTCTGTCTGTCTGTCTGTATTCATTTCTTGTGCTTTTTTCCATTGGCTCTTTTTCTCCTTCTGTTTGTTATGGTTTGTTTTAGTTGCCTGTTTTCTAATGAGAGAAAGAAAGGGTATGGATTTAGGTAGTCAGGGAGATGTAGAGGATCTGGGAGGAGTTGGTGGTGAGGAAACTGTGATCAGAATATATTGAATGAAAAAAATCTATTTTCAATAAAAATTAAAATGATATTTATACTTAAAAAAAGAAAACCCATTCACCGTCAGGTTCGACCTCCACTTTGCACACTGGGCAAGTGCCCTCTGCTCCTCCTTTAAGGAACTCTAACAGTTTATTAGCGTTCATATTTACTGCCATAACGCATGGTTGAACTTATGTACTCATTGGAAGACAGGAGACTTGGTGAAAGTTAACATGGCGAAGCTGTACTCAGCCATCTTTACGCATACGGTCAGTGCAAGCTGCATGGTTTAGATCTTCATACAGATTCGGGTCATCTTACGGGGAATGTGGCTAACTCAGACAGGAAGACTGAGGGTGCTGGTCCTGTGTAAGACTCTGAGGAATAAGCTTGTCATAGATACAAGTTTATGGGTGAGAGCTCAGCGAGGTAAAACAACCTCTCATGGACAAGTACACTCCTCGGGGGGAAGATAAAAGTAAAAGGCTTCTCTCTTAGGGTGCAATGGAGAAGAATCGCCATATACAGAGCTGAGGGTGAGGAGACTCTTGACTACTAGAAGCACTCCCAACATGGTCCTTAATTACTTATGAAACCCATGACCCCAGGGTAGCCCAAAGCCAAACATGTAAACTCTGAGAGGGAAAAACGTGTAAGACGGTGAGCAACAGATGTGCTATGCTTTGCTGTTCTCACTCGGCTCTGCCGGGTGAGTCAATGCACCAACATTCTGACACCCGCTCTCCCCTCTGGGACCTAACCCTAAACTGCCTTTTAACCAACCTGTATCCTGATCCAGTAATTGACTTGATTCAACTGTAACTACTTCTTGCTGGAGAATTCTATGTCACCACCACCACCACCATCACCACCACCACCATCATCATCATCATCTTGCTTTATCTTAGTAGTGGAACAAATTCTTTTGTCTCCATCATGGGTATTGTTCTCACTGGATAACCTTTGGCTTCTAAGGCACTAGAAAGTCCCACAGAGGGATTTTTCAGGTTTTTTTTTTTTTTTTTTTTTTTTTTTTTGATCTCTAGTAAGCTGGGACTGTGTTGTCTGTGGTCTGTGGCTGGAGTCATTGATGGCCCATCAGAACAGCCACTCTGAGGAAGGAACCATTCCCCAAATCTTACCATTCATCTAGCTCTGTCCTAGTTTAATTTGGAATTTTGAACAAGTGTATCTCAGCCTGCCTAGCTGACTTGTGAATTTTTTTTTCCGAAAGAATTGCAAGCGTATTTTATTGAATTGCTCCTGCAATTTCTATAAAGAAAAAAGAAAGAAAGAAAGAAAGAAAGAAGGAAGGAAGGAAGGAAGGAAGGAAGGAAGGAAGGAAGGAAGGAAGGAAGAGAGAAAGAAAGAAAGAAAGAAAATCTGTACTAATTCTACCATGTAGAAAATAACTGCATGGGTATTTGGTATTTTCTTTCTAATCTTTTTTTTTCTATCTATAAGCATGTTCAGGTGTAACATGTTCTTAAAACATGTGGCAAAGTTGGGGATGGGAGCCAATGCACTTGGCAGGTGAAGGCAAGAGGATTAGGAGTTCAAGGCCATCTTTGGATATATAGGGAATTCTGGGTCAGGCTAGGCTACATGATGCCCTGTCTCAAAAAAACCAAAGAACAAGAACAAAACATGCATCACACACACACACACACACACACACACACACACACACACACACACACACACACACACACACACGCAAAAGTATAGCGAAGTTAAAAGTATAAAATTACATTTTATATGTTTTTTTTAATTCCAAGAAGGCAGGAAGCTAGGCAGTGGTGGCACACGCCTTTAATCCCAGCATTCGGGAGGCAGAGGCAGGCAGATTTCTGAGTTCAAGGCCAGCCTGGTCTACAGAGTGAGTTCCAGGACAGCCAGGACTATACTGAGAAACCCTGTCTCGAAAAAAACAAAAAAGGAAAAAAAAAAAAAAGAAGGCAGGAACATGAAACAAAGTTGCAAATGATATTCACATCTCTGGTATAGCTGGTGCTTAGAATTTCCTGGAATTTGTACATGGTTTTTGTTGTTATTGTTACTATATTTGGGTTTTTTTGTTTTGCTTTGTTTTGGTTTTTTTTTTTTTTTTTTTTTGGTTTTTCCAGACAGGGTTTCTCTGTGTAGCCCTGGCTGTCCTGGAACTCACTCTATAGACCAGGCTGGCCTTGAACTCAGAAATCCGCCTGTCTCTGCCTCCCAAGTGCTGGGATTAAAGGCGTGCGCCACCACTGCCCGGCCTTGTGTTTTATTTTTAAGGCAAGGTCTCACATAGCTCAGGCCAACTTTGGTTTTGCTTAGTAAATCCTACCTCTGCTTCCTTAGTGCTAGGATTAAAAGTATGCACCACCACACCCAGGTCAGTTTTATTTTTATTTATGAATAAATATGTGAACATTCAGTGTTATGCTGAATTTTCTCTGATACTGCCTTTCTGTTGTTGTTCTTTTTTTTTTTTTTTTTTTTTTCAAGACAGGGTTTCTCTGTGTAGCCCTGGCTGTCCTGGAACTCACTCTGTAGACCAGGCTGGCCTCGAACTCAGAAATCCACCTGCCTCTGCCTCCCAAGTGCTGGGATTAAAGGCGTGCGCCACCACTGCTCGGCTTGTTCTTTGTTCTAATCATAGTATTCTGATCTATCTTCATTTAACACTGTGTTATTGTTGAGGCAGAGGTCTTTCTATAGAGCTCTGCTGGCCTTGAACTTGCTACGCAGCCCAGGAAGCTGGTCTGGAACTCAAAATCCTCCTGCTTCAGCATCCGGAGTGCTGGGATACAGTGCTGGTATCACGATACCCAACAATTAGCATTTTGATTTGACCACCTTTAAACCAACAGTAGCATTTAGATGTTCAACTTAAAAGTCCCCACTCCCTCAACTCTTGATACAGATGTTTCTAAAACTAGGCCACAGCTGACGTCAGTTCTTTCCGTTTACTCCTTGCTCTGCTGGTTTCATTTTTGGTATTGATGTACATCACAGAATATCAATGATATCCAGCCTTGTGTACTCTATGTCTGTAGAACTTTCTAACCAATACAATCTCACACATTTCTCATATATGCCCTGCACAGGCAGTGAGGAGACCATGACTGCTCATGGATGCTTTAATTCCAGATTTAATTGATAAGCAGTTTAGAAGTGAAAGTAGTGTATAATTATGAAAATGCTTTGGAGTAGAAATTTGATTACCTATATGTTTATACAATTATAGTAATATATAGTTGGACTCTAAATTCTTCCAAATTATTACGAGTCTTTCCTTGCATCAATATCTTCTTGGGAAAAAAAAGTGTTTTGTTGTTAGGGATCAAACCCAGAAACTTGTGCATTTTAGGCAAGCGAGATACATTTCTAGCCCCTTGAAAACAACTTTAATGTTTTCATTCATAATTTAATAGTTTCATTCATTCTGGCCAAATTTTAATGAGATGGGTGTTTTAAGCAGCTAAGTGATAAGCCATGAAATGGTCATATTTTATAGACGCATAATTTATTTAACCTTCCCACTATAATTGGGCAGTTGGAAGGTATCCAGTGTTTGTTTGTTTGTTTGTTTGTTTGTTTGTTTACTGTTACAAATAATGTTGCACTCGACCTTTTTTGTAGAGGTAAAATCTAATTCAATAGTTATTAGGTCTGCAGTATGAAATACATAAAGGTGTTAGTGTGTGTGTGTGTGTGTGTGTGTGAGAGAGAGAGAGAGAGAGAGAGAGAGAGAGAGAGAGAGAGCGCAAGCGAGCAAAGGAGGTCTGCCTGTCTCGGCCTCCCACATGCTGGTACTAAAACCATGTGCCTTTATGTTGGCTCTTCCTTCTGATTTTTTTTTCTTTTGAGAGTCCAACTGTATTACCCCACTGACCTATAATTTGCCATGCCAAACAAAGTTGGCTTTGAAATTCTCCTTTCTCTGCCTCCAAGTGCTGGGACGTAGCTCAGTGGTAGAGAATTCTGCACAGGACTCTGGTTTTGATCCCAATGCCTGAAAAATGCTTTTTAAGGCTGTCACTGAACTAGTCCATAATAAATTTTAGTTACTGTTGTATTTCCAGCAGAGACATCATGACCAAGGCAACTCTTATAAAAGAAGACATTTAACTGGGGGCTTGCTTAGAGTTTAGGTGTTTCATTCATTGTCACCATGACTGAAAGCAGATAGGCATAGCACTGGAACAGTAGCTGCTTTACATCTTATCCATCGGCATCAGACAGAGAGGGAGACACTGGATCTGGCATGGGCTTTTGAAAGCTCCAAGTTCGGGGACTGGAGAGATGGCTCAGCGGTTAAGAGCTCTGACTGCTCTTCTGAAGGTTGTGAGTTCAAATCCTAGCAACCACATGATGGCTCACAACCATCCGTAATGAGATCTGTCACTCTCTTCAGCGAGTTGGGGCCTGAGCGAGTGGGCAAGTGGGGGCCAAAGTGAGAGGCAGAGAGTTGGCTCAGTGGTTAAGAGCACTGAGTGCTTGCTCTTCTGGAGGTCCTGAATTCAAATCCCAGCAACTACGCAGTGGCTCACAACCATCTGTAATGAGATTGGATGCCCTCTTCTGGTGTGTCTGAAAAACAGCTACAGTGTACTTACATATAATAAATAAATAAATCTTAACAAAAAAAAAAAAAAAGAAAGAAAGCTCAAAGTTCATCTCCAGTGACACACCCCCTGCAACAAGGCCATGCCTCCTAATCCTTCCCAAACAGTTCATCAACTGGAGACTAAATACGCAAGCATGTGAGCCTGTAGGAGCTGTTCTCATTCAAACCACCATAGGACTCACACTATGTTTGCCTGACGTTTGCCTGGGACATTTACAATGATATTTATAGTAACTCATGTCTTAACAGTGACGGAGTACTGAGCACTTTACATACCTGCTTGTCTTTACTGTCACATCAACTTTATGAAGTGGGTGGCATTTTCCCCTTCTGTGGACGGTGGCATGTACCAGATCACATGGCTCTTCCGCATCCGTTTGGATTTCTGTGTGCTTGGTCTTTGAGTACTTCTTTTAGTTCCAGGTCTTTGGGGCCTGATATCCTTCCAGACATGATTGGAGGCGCTGCTGAGTGTGTTCACAATTAACCACCAGGCGCTGTGTCCCTCTGCTCCTTGTGTACAGCCCTACAGGTGGAAGACAGATGCCTCAATTTCCTGTGTGTTTAAGACCTGCCACCCCAAAGCAGAACTTTCCTGAACATTCCTGTGGCTCCCCAGTCCAGTACCAGTTTAGGAGTCAGACCTGTCTATCTTCACTGTAGTCTCAGGACAGGAAACCATTCATCTTTGAATAGAATTAATTATGAGTGGTTATGTATCTAAATCTTTATTAAAAGTTACACATTAGTACTATTTGCACTTAGAATTTTTTGTGCATGTGACCTAAAGATACCTTTAAATAAGATTAGGTAATTGACCTAATTAGATGTAACGGGAAAAGGTAACCTGAAGAAGAATGTGTCTTGAGACCTTCCAGAAAAACGGGTGCAGTAGCTTCATATACATGTAAATTAGAATTCAGTTTTGGTCGTAACTGATTCTGTATGAGTGGTTTGGTTTCATGACAATAACTGTTTTCTTCTTTGTCATTGCTATAATAATACTTATAGGTGATCATGACTGAAGTTTATTATTTTAATGGTGGTGTTGTTTATGTGATGATTTAGAGTTGTTTGTTTGTTTTTTGAAACAGGATTTTATATAGCCTAGACTGTGTTTGTATAGCCTATGCTTGACTGAAACTCCTGCTCCTCCTGCATCTACCTCCCAAGTGCTGATGACAGGGTTGAGCCACCCTGTTCACCAATTCCTTGTAATTAACCAAGGTTTTCCTCCGAGTCCTTGAGAACTCTATCCAGCTGAGGAAAATTCATTCCAACTTTATGAGTCACGAGACCACAACCTGGAGAGACTGGATGATTTGCTTAGAAAGCAAAGCTTTAACCCCTTAGCCGTAAGCCCTAGGAAATCTACCTGGTTAGATGATTTTTTTCTTTGTTTTTCCACGAATATTAATAGATTGAATTGCTTAGGAAGGAAAAATGGGACGAAGGGAAAGCTCGTGAGGTCTTGTAAACATGGTGCACATCTGTAACCTCAACATGGGCAGTAGAGACAGGAAGGTCAGGAGTTCAAGGCCAGCCTCTGCTACACAGTGTCTTTGAGTCTAGCTTGGGCTACATAAGACCTTATCCCAAAACAACAAATTAAAAACAAAAAGTGTACTTAATTCCATAACTATTCGAAATCATACAGTTGCCTGGAGTCTGGGTGACTCAGAATTTCTGTGACTCGTTTTCTATCTTGACCCTGCTTGTGTGAGAAAAGATACTTAAAGCATCTCATTGTAATATACCACAGGGAAGTGTTAGAGGCAGAGGCAATGAAGGCTGTGTAGCATTTTGAAATGCGTAGAAGAAAAACTACATGGTTTTAAATTGTCAGTACAGAATTACAGAAGGGGCAACGCACGTGACAGTAGCTGTACACAGAAGAAATAAAGAAATTTTATCCCCCAGGATTTTACATTATAGGAAAGTAAAGGGAAAAGCAAATAAAATACAGAATTGTCTTTTTGTTCTTGCTCTTGCTTAATGACAAGTCACAAAATTATAATGTCCCCATCAGAGTTACTACCCAGGAATGGTTCAATCCCAGTGAAATGACCTAATGAACAGATTTGTTACCTCTGTGGCTGACCACAGGAATCATGACCATAAGCTACTGTTAGGACTCTATGGTTTTATGACATCACTAAATATATGTGCATATTTTTCAATCACAAAATGAATGCATGCTTGTTGTGAAAAGAGAAAAACATAGACTGCAGTGTTAGAAAGGCAAATTTGTTCTGTATTTCTCTTCTTTTCACTTATGCTTTGGCAACTTGTAAACTATGTTTCTAATCTGAACAAAACCGTTTACTAAAGGATAGAAAACCTGGTGTTTCTGGAATTTGTGATAAAATATGTAAAAAACTTCATTGATAAATACTTTCTTTTTCTACTTGGAGGTAGCATTAAGTAATGAAAAAAGAGACTTCCATTTAGAATAATTTAGACCAAAAGTGAGCCCCAGTTTGGAGTCCCCATTTCTCTCCCCGCGTCTTCCATCTGCCCGTAGTTTGCCATCAGTGGCCTGTCTGTCATGTGTGTCTGATGGTTGTCCCTCTAGCGAGGCCTCAGCTCCTAAACCTCCCCAAGCAGTGCCATCCACTGCGGACTAAATGTTCAGATGCCTGAGTCTATGGAAGACATTTTTATTCAAACCGCCAGACACCATAAACTGCATCCCATAATGTTAGAACTCCCTGGACACCCGCCTTAGGCAGTACAGCTCATAGTGATCTGGGAGAACAAGAGAGAGGATTCAGGCTGAGAAGAGAGACCTCATTGTTTTGCAAAATTTGATTTTCCCATTGAATATAATCTTCCCCAGATGCATTGGTCCTTAGTACCAAATCTCACAAGAGATTGAGTCTTAATACTTTCCTGTTCTTTCATTTATAAAGAACATTCAGAATTGGCATTTCTGTTGACCACATCTGCCATCTGAGATAACGGCTGTCCCAAATGAAGCTCATATTCTGAGGCTGACAGTCACAGCCCCCTTCTCAGATTGCCCCTCCCAGCTAGAGTTACCTGCTGTCAATTAGGGCCCAAAAGTTTTAAACAGAAAATTTCAGGAATAAGCAGTTTATAAATTTTATATTGCAAGCCATTTGAGTAGAATTGGTTTCTTCTTGTCTTACAGTTCCTACTCATCCCAAGTTTCTTCTAGAAAGGGAGAATTTACCAGAAAAATACCTATTATTTTCCAGTGACTGTGAGTGTACTACTTTTTGGAAGGCTATAAAAGGCTTTATAAAAGAAATTTATGATATTTAATATTTAAGAATTAATGTTTCGAAATTGTGGTCCTCTATAAGGTGATGTGCCCATACCCACCCACTCCTTCACCCACCTGCCTCCCTCTGTGTTGAGACAGGGTTTCACTATGTAGTCCTCGCTGCCCTTGAACTGGCTTTGTAGACCAGGCTAACTTCAAATTCACAGAGATCCATGCCTCTGCCTCCCAAGGGCTGGGATTAAAGGTGTGCACCTCTATGCTGTGAAGTCTTGGAGAACTGAAGAGATGGCTTGACTTGACTTTTGCCCAGTGATGAGCTTGGGATTATAGACTTATAATCACACAGTCAGGACTTTAATAACTGAGAGGCCTCTCTAGCCCTGTGCACAGACACTTAAAAACAACAACAGCAACAATAGCAATAGCAACAACAATAACAACAACAACAACAACAAAAACAACAATAAAAACAAAAACAACAATAAAAACAACACAACAAAAAACAAAACAAAAACAAACAACAAAACCAACAACAAAACAAAAACAAACAACAAAACAACAAAAACAAAGATCACAACAAAACAACAACAGAAACAATGAAAGAGTTTGTTTGCAAATCTGAGTTCAGTCTCTAAATCTCACAGCGGAAAGAGAGATCCAGCTCCTGGAAATTGTCCTCCAACCTCCCATGCTTCACACACACACACACACACACACACACACACACACACACACACACACACACACACACACTGTGACAGACTGGAGAGAGTGAGCCCTGGGCCACATACAGCTAGACAGATGCTCAACCTCTGAAGTATGTCTCAGGTCAGTTTTTCAAACAGCTTCTGATGGTGGGCAGCATTAAATGAAAGGTTCCGGAATAGTAAGGAGTAACAGATACTAAACTTCAATGGAGAAATATTTCTGCCACTGACTGGCCCTCTTTATCCTTGTGTTCAAGCAGAGATTGAAACTAGTTTCTAAAAGCATCTTTAGTGTGTGTGTGTATGTGTGTGTGTGTGTGTGTGTGTGTGTGTGTGTGTGTGTGTGTTTGATAGGTATAGGGTCCCAATACAGCCAATGCTGACCTCAAACCTACTATGTAGCCAAGGGTGGCCTTGAGTTCATGGTCATTTTACCTTCATCTCTAAGTTCTATAATTTCAGTTGTACCACCATGCCCAGCTCCTACGTTTTAAAAGCTAAACTGAATATTTCAAATGTTACATAGAGCAGACAAGACATTAGAAGCAGCCCTGTCTATGAGTATTTCCTCAATAGACAAGTTCTCTGCATGTTTTTTCATTTGTCTGGTGCTTGCTTACCCCTGAGACCAGTCCAACACGAATCTGAAAGCTTGAATTTGTGGGAACTGGCTAAGGTTGCTGAATCATCTAATGGGGTGTTAGCTGCAAGAACCCTGGCTGCTTGGCTTCCAGAAGAAAAGCGCCACATTGTTCTTCCAACAGATTTCTTATTTAAGATGCAAGAAAATGAATTCTAATTAGCACAGAAGTAGCAAGACAACATACATTCTCGTTACTTTAACTATAGCATTAGAATAAAGAAACAAGCAATTGACCATTGGAACTTCACCTGTATGCTATAATTTAACTCTCAAGTAGACCATACGAGGTAAGTGTGTTTAATACTTTCACTAAGGAGTCTCTGAGAATTAAGTAGTTTGCAGGGCAAATACTGCAGAATTTAAGCTCACACCCAGATTCATAAGTTTTTTTTTTCATGTGTCTGGGTACTTTGCCTGCATGTATGTCTGTGTACTATATACATGCTGTATGCCTTCAGCAATCCAAAGAGGACACTGGATCACTGGAATTACAGATGATCACAAGTTGCCTTGTGGGGGTGCTGGGAATCAGATCTGGGCCCTCGGAGGCAGCATGCACAGGGTCTCTGCATAGGTCTAAGCCAGATGGGGTCCCAGCTCTGAGACTGGAAGTGGCCACAAGCCTTAACCCATCCTTAACCCAGAAGCTATCTGAAATTGACAACTGCTCACAAAGAAGAAGTTAGCTTTCTCTATCAGTCTCAGTGGGTACACAAACTCCACGTAAGGGCAGGCCCCATAGTGCCCAGCAATAGATGAGCAACACAAAAGGCACTCAGTGGTGTGTATGCTCAGAGGTTCTTTGTCTCCTAGTGCCTTGGCTGGACGGTTTCCTTACCTTGTGTGTCTTTTGCTTCTAGATTATGGCTTACTATTTTGTGTTTTTATGAGATTTCTGTGTGTGCAAGTGTGCATGTCTCTGCGTCTCTATGTGTTCCTTGTGCTTTTTCTTCAACTCTTTTTTTTTCTGTTTATTTTGTCCTATTCAGTTTTTCATTTGTCTGTTTTTATGTTATTGCCCATTTGTTTTCTAATGAGAGGAAGATTTGGGTGGATTTGGGTGGAAGGGAAGATCTGAAGGAGCTAGAAGAAAGGAAACCTTGATCAGGATATATGGCATGAAAAAAAATTTGTTTTCAAATAAAACAAAACCCAACCTGGGTCCTTTGGAAGAGCAGCAGGTGCTCTCCAGCACTGAGCCACCATGCTAGCTCTGTGACAGGATTTTATCCTTGCCCTCCTCTAAACAGTATAATTTACATGGCATTCAATGAACACAAGCACCTTTTGATACCCCCAAGGGGCCCTGGAGCCAGTGTTCCCTCCCTGCCTGGGAATGCCAAGGGACGAATGAGCTGCACCGAGCTCCCACTGTTAAATAGCCACTCTGATCTGATTTCATGAATATAAACTTGGATCTTAATACTAGACACTTCCTTAGGAGATGTTGACCGTAATAAATGACATCATATTATTTACCCAACAGGTGGCTAGTCATCAGTTCATCTGTTGGGACCTGCTCATGGTAAAAAGGGGTGTCACATGTTTGCCAAACTCACTTGTATGCTAAAGTCAAAGAAATAACCCAAGTAGAAAAGGGTGGATGTTGTTGTCTCAGCTGTTAAGTGAAAGCTGAGTTTACAGTTGAGTAGAACCTGGCAGAAGTATACATTAGACGTCTGATGTTAATTATCTGTATCTCCAAAGAGAACGCTATTTTTAAGGTAGTAGTCACACAAGATCCGACTGGACACGATAAAGTGTAGCTGTGGTGGTTATGTTGAGAGGAAAACCAGTTTGCTTCTTCTGTCATAAAGCACATTTTGTCAAGGATATTTATTAAACCTTGAGGAATAGGGAAAGAGAGGGAAGAGCCAGGGGAATCAGTATGTGAAAAATGCCAGTGATCCGTGTGGAGGTGCTGGATGGTTGCTGGGAGGTTCTTTGGCTAGAGGTGATTAGTAAAAGCATGCAACTGACTTATGTCACAGCCTGTAGCCCCGCTTCCTGTCTCTCTCACTCTTGCTCAGGCACATGTGGAAGAATGCATGTATGGGATTCATTAGAAAGCCAGGGCTGGTGGTGTTGCTTGTAATCTAGGAGCTGGGAGAGGAGGCAGATGAGTTAGGAGTTCAAGGTCATCTTGGCTACATCGTGAATTTGAGGCCATCCTGGGCTACATAAAAACCCATCTCAACAAACAAACAAAAGGAAGCAAGAAAAAAAAAAAAGAAAAAAGAAAAAGAAATAAGAGAAGAAAAGGCAAACCAGCTGCTTTATGGGCACAGAGTGAGGGAAAGAGATAGAGAGGAAGACGGGGCCAGGGGAGGAAACGGAGATTTCAGTTTGATTTGAAATGGGATGTTGAGTGTTTGGCAAAAGATAGCAAGATCTGATGCTCATCTTTTGATGATCAAATTAACTATTCTGTGGAGAGTAGGTTGCAGAGGATTAAATCCAAAGCCAAGAAGCCAGTTAGGGGGAGTACTCTGTGGAAGATGGTATTGACTTGAACCCAAGCAAACAGAAGACGTAAGACTGCCATTAAGTTGAACTTCAGGTTTGAAACACAGATGCTAGCCCTTGCTAAATGTCTTAGGGTTTCTATTCCTGCACAAACATCATGACCAAGAAGCAAGTTGGGAAGGAAAGGGTTTATTCAGCTTACACCTCCAATTGCTGTTCATCACCAAAGAAAGTCAGGACTGGAACTCAAGCAGGTCAAGGAGCAGGAGCTGATGCAGAGGCCATGGAGGAATGCTGCTTACTGGCTTTCTTGCTTCTCCTGGCTTGCTCAGCTTGCTTTCTTATAGAACCCAAGACTACCAGCCCACAGATGGTACCACTCACAAGGGGCCCTCCCCCTTTGATCACTAATTAAGAAAATGCCTTACAGCTGGGTCTCATGAAGGCATTTTTCTCAACTGAAACTCCTTTCTCTGTGATAACTCCATCTTTTGTCAAGTTGACACACAAAACTAGCCAGTACACTAAATGAGTGCATACTTGAGAGAGAAAAGAGAGCAGAGAAGAGCTGAGATCTGCCCAGTGGATGTTGATGCCACTTACAGAGGAGATCATAGTAGGTTAGGATTGCCTTGGAAGAGAAAATAAGCTGCACCTTCTCTTTTGAGGCAGGGTCTCCCTATGTTTCTAGGCTGGCCTTGAACTCAAAACTCTCATCTTCCCTCAGCATCCCAAGTAGCGGGATGTATCCCATGTATCCCATGCTTGACTCCTTTTAAAGGACTTCCTTGAGGGAGAAGGAACTGGGTCCAGAAAGGTTAATAAGGACCTGGGTGCACAGACCCAGTGGTGATACCTGGGTTCCAGTCTGGGCAGTGTGGCCCTGTAGTTTCTACCCAATGTTGGGCTCCATGGTTAGGGTTGTAATAAAGGAATACAAGGCAGGCTGGCATCTGAACAGAAGCAGACAAGGGCGAGGTGGTGTGAATTGATGAGGGAAACAGTTGAACCTTCTTGCTAGGGAAAATTTTATGTGGCCCTGTTAGGTGGGCCCTAGGGAAACCCCTGGCATGTTTCCTTCTTGACCTCCCTAAATCAAAATCCAGTCTGCCTGGAGAACATTTTCTATTAACATGTATTAGTTGTATAAATTGATGAGATTTACTGTGATATCTAAGAATGTCTGCAAGGTTGGACTTTTCTCTCCAGCCTAGGCTGTTCACTGGAAATTTGATTTGCTGACCAACCATGGCTTCCTTTTTTTATTTAATCAGGATAGCAAAAAATGCTATGGACATCTCTCCTAGTTTTAGTCAGATGACAGAGTTGCGACTGTATAAGTCATGTCATGTGTCTGCCCCCCCCCCCCTTCTTTGTTGTCTGTCCTGGCTCTCACTTGTTACTGGGGAGTTTCTGAGCACCACCATTTCACAGAAGGCATATAGAATACCTTTGAGCTTTTTATGTGATAGTTTATTCTCTTCTCTGTTTTTCTGCCTTGATATTCAGTCTCTGGATGGAGGTCAGTGATGGGGAGCTAAGAACCCTAATGTGTTGCCCAGGAAGCTGTGGGAGTCCCCGAGTGCACCCCTGTTGGTGGAGCTCTGTTTGATGTAATTTTTAACACCACCACACACATCACAGCCCTGGGTTTAAAGTTATTGAAACAAATACATTTTTAACTTAAGGTCCTTACATATTAGGATGCTGGGAACTCCACAATTCCACAATGATCACATGTCTTCTATCTCCCTATCCCAGGACTGGGGAATGAGAAAGGACTGGGAAATTCCTTCAGTGCACTATAGTTGATTTTCACCCACAAAATAAGTCACACAATAGCACAAAAAAATGAGTGGCTATAGCATATATATCCCACCTGGTAACGAACAGTGAACAGCATGCACTTGGTTGCACCAGGGCAGACAGAATGTGTGAGGGACGAAAGGAAGTAGTCTTGAGGGGCGGGTGCCCATTGCCTGTGGTGTCTCGTTCACAAGCCTGTAGTTCTGTGCCCTGCTTTGTGGTATGGGAGTGGACCCTGGAAACAGTCTTCGGTTGCCAGCTGACCATGTTAAACTTTGCTGGGGGAGAGAAGGGCATGGTAAGCAATAGCTACCAGAGACCATTCTCCCTTTATTATTTAATCAGATTAAATGGAATTTCTAAGCTTTTCTTCTTTTGGGGGTTGCTTTCGGTTAGGTGATTCATTTCTCAGTGGTCCAAGTTGTCTAAGCTGTCCCTTTCCCCATGCGACATGTCTGGTTCTCCACCCTTTACTTGGTTCAGTAGCCCATCCATCACAAGAAGGGCTTCTGAGGGTAGACTGGTGGTATTCTGTGATGTAAGAATGTGACACAGCTTGGCCGGGTGGGTCTATCTCAGTGTCTCCTGTGAGACTGTGGATGAGGGTGAAGGATTCACCTTCAGTTGTCTGAAGGTTCACAGTTAGCTGGAAGGCTCAGTTACTCCATAGGGGCCTCTCTTTCTAGTGGAGCTGCTGGGAGCATGAACCTAGAGAGAAAGCTGGAGATGCAGTGCCTTCTATGACCCAGCTCCTGCAGTCACAGGCCACCTCTTCTACCACATTATGCTGGGCCAAGGGTCATCCCTGATTCGGTGTGGGAGGCTGGTACACTAGTGTGTGAGTTCTGGTAATGCAGAGGACAGTTTAGAAGCAAATTCCCTGACAAAATTTACCAATAATTACTTTAGGATATATTCAGTGTTCCTTGATAAAGTGTTGATAAAAATCTTAGACCTCTTCTTCTTTAGGATTTGGTTAATGAAATGATACACAATTAAAACTAAATTGCCAATAAATAGTAGCTTCTAAAACTAAGTTAGGTAGGTTTATGTGCGGTGACATAATCTTAAGTTAATGCCATTTAAACTACTCCTGTTGCCTATAAATCATACAGTGTACTGAATTCTCAAGGCTGTTTCTATCATTTGAAATATTGTCTAAGAGTCAACTGTTTGTTCCTAAGCATATTTAACGTAGCTATGTGTTTTAAACAGTACTGTATATAAAAGAAAGGAACATAAGAGTCTCCTTTATATACATTATACTGAATACACCAGGTAATTTGATACACATGAGTTATTAAAATGTGTTGTGCATTAAATCTGGGCAAACCAGCAATGAAGGATCCAAACCAAAAATCACAAAAATCTAAAACAAACAAACTGACCTCCAGAAATCAGAGATCTCAACTCTGCACTTGGGAGGCAAAGGCAGGGCGATCTCTGTAAGTTCGAGGACAGCTAGCTCCAGGACAAGCCAGGGTTACACAGAGAAACCCTGTCTCAAAGCAAACAAACAACAACAATGACAACAAAGAGAATTCAGAGGGTGCATAATAGGTATGCCTGTGCCATTCATGTTGGATGTGCTAACAGATGCTACATAGCTTGCACTCGGACGCAGCTAATTTGATTGCATTGACTGGTGTCAATGGGCTCCAGCCAATAGATTCCTTCTCAAAGAAGACTTTAGACTTTACAACAAAATATAAGATGGACATCCATATGTTTTTGACTCAAAGCATTTAAGGAGTGTGTTTATATTTCATGTTTTCTTTCATGAACTAATACATTATTGGTCACGTGCATCTCACAGAGGATCTCCCAACTCTGAAGCGGAGAGGCCTTCGGGAATTTGTAGTGACGGGATCCAACCTCTACATTCCTGAGGTGTGGATCTCCGAGCCATGTCCTAGAGGGACCAAAAATGGAAGGAAGGGCAGGGGAAACCTGAGCGGGGCTCACTCGGGCTTCCCACAGGTCTGCATTGCGTGGGAACTTGTGTGGGCAGTCCAGGCTTTCAGTACACTTACAAACGCCTTCTAAGCTACCTACCTCATTACCTTCTTAATTACACCCTTCCACAGAGACGGGCAGAAGCTGTGGTGATTTATTTAGCAAAGCCGGAGTCCTCGGCTTTCTCTTTCCTTTAATAGCCCCTCAAAATTTTATCTCCTTAAACTGACCCTTAAATCTTAGGCCAGGCATGGTGGTTCATCTCTTTGATCTCTGGAAGGCAGGAGGTGGATCCCTGTGGAGTCAACACATGGACTCCCAGGCCAGTCAGGGCTGCTTGAGACCATGCCTCAGAAGACAAACACGCCCATCCCACAAAGATGCTACTTTTGGCCTGGGACAGACTGAAATGAAACGCAGTTATGTTTTCTCTCTCCTCTCCTCATGTCCACTAGCTCTCTGCACATCCTCCGTGTGAACCTCTGCTTCCATTGTCTCCTCTTGGTAATCTCCCTCTGCCTTAAGGCTCAATACAGTGGGGCCACCTTGGTCAGAGGCTTTCCTCCTCCCACAACTGTGGCGTACCTAGCCTGACCGCCACTCAGCAACTCCTTAAGCGTTCACTTTTGCAAACTCCTGAGGCCATGTTGTCTTGCCCGCTGTCTGTCGGAGGGCTCTGATGTCCTGACTCTCTGCTGTGCTCCTAGAAGACTTTGTCAGTGTGGGGACATGACAGCCAACCCTAACCTGATGGTACTGTTTTTGCCTACCCAGAAATGAACTGCTCTATTTCAGTCATCAGAATGCTCAGACCTGGGTAATAATTTACACAGGTCCCTATGATGGCTAAAGAGACTTAATATGGAGCCAGGTTTACATCCCTTAAGGGACCTTTTGCTCTGGAATGCCTGGAGATCCTAGTGGCCTGCAGGTGAGTAAGAGAGGGTAATGGGCTGTGAGAGATTAAGAGCTGCCTTTGTATCTGCAAAACTTGCCTATCACCATGGAAACGGGATGATATGGTCTTTCTATTACTATACTGCAGGAAAGTAAGAATCTACTGAGGAAGTGAAACAATTTTCCTGCCAAGCTGTGGCTCCAGGGAGATTGCATTTGAACGCCACAACCTCTTCATATTTACTTACCCAGTGAGCGTTGGGGTGGCTGATGGCTGTCCGTTAGCATAGTATGGTTTCAGTGATCCACCCTAAAGCAACAGCTGCACCAACCCTCTGTTCTGTGTTTAAGTAGATCTTCGTGTCTATTGCTTACATTCCTTTGTCTCCCAAAAAAATTCTTGGATGCCAGCGGACCTACAAGGACGTCTTGCCAGAGCTGTGTTTTATTGCATTGTTATCTTCAGAAGTGACTTAGTGAAGCTTTACATTTCTCTTTAATTCCCTCGCCATCTTCTGTGAAGGTCAGACTTCATATCAGTGCCATCTTCATTAGGTACCAGGCATGGTAGCGTGGGAAATGGCGGGTGTAGAGGCTGATATGCCAAAATATTGATAATGAAATTAGAATACAGACAATAAGGTGAAAGATTCAAAGTGAGAAGTGAAAGGATGTGGATATAGATCTGAACATACACACTACATTTTAGGAAAAGATACAAATTGAAATTATAAGTTCAGAGCAGAAATGACAGGTGTAAATATGTGTGTGTGTGTGTGTGTGTGTGTGTGTGTGTGTGTGTGTGTTAAGTTTCACAACTTCCAATTGAAGTCTTTTATGTTTATTTCAACAGATTTTATTTCAAAATCTTATTTTAAAATATTTTATAAGGAAGTTTTAAAAATAATTAGTTGTATGGTTAAATATGCCTGTGGTGAAATAAACATGAAGCGTTTAGGCGCTGGTTGGCAGGACTTGAATGGAGCTGCTGACTGTGTGGTCCCCTGTGGCTCTCTGCCCCCCAGCGTCTCAGACACCAGGCATCAAAGGCTCAGCACCATCTGGTCAGACCTCTGAGTCTCAGTTCCCTTCTGCCAGATCACCACTGACAGTGATTGGCTTGGGTTACCAAGACCTGGGTCGTGTTCTCCTCTTGATCCCCTGGGAAGCTGTCCTTCCTCAGTCCTTCCTTCCTTCCTGGTGCTTTACTATGCTTTGGTCTTTTAATTAGTGCACGGTGCAGTCGTGAATATCCCAACCCAACTCTTAGAAGCAGTGTCACAAAGGAGAATTCCAATCTAGTTCTAGAGGCCAGTCCTGATTTAACTGAGAGTCTTGCAGAACGAGAGCTGTATGCAGTTCTATAGAAATCTTAGTAGACTTTTGAAATGAAGCCAGAGCAAGGAAAAGGTCAGAAACATTCCAGAAGCTTCCTTATGCCCATTCTCCTGCCTTCCCACATTATAGAGTACATTCCTGTTTATTTTAATTAAGTGGAACCTTACAGAATGTAATATTTTATGTTTGTTTTTGTTGCTTCATATTACATTGTGCGATTCACTCACATTGTTGTATTAATATATAATATATAAATAATAATAACATATAACATGTAAATAAAATATATCGTGATTTATTTATGTACTAATGATGATTTATGTGATTTCTAGTTTTTAAATCTCATAAAAAGTGATATCACATACAGTAACACTTAGCTACATCACACATATAGGATATATATATATATATATATATATATATTACACATGTATATATCTTATATCTGTCATTTAAACACATTCACAATGGTTTTTTTCTGTGTTTTTTGTTTTTTTGTTTTGTTTTGATTTACACTCAGGGGTAGCATTGTTGAGATTAGGATTTCGTGTATTTAGGGGATATTGCTAGATTTCCCAAAAGGTAGTTTATACTCTTCCAGCGACATGTAGAGTCACGGTTTGAGCATATTCTTAGGCTCAGTCATCCCTGTGGTTGGAATCTCAATGGCCCACTTTGGAGCAGATGTCTGGTTACAGTGAGGGAACTGGCAGTCACGTGGCATAGACATGCTTTAGGGAGGCCAGCAGCCGCTAGTTGAGAGCACGGAGAGCCTTAGAAAATAGGGGGTGTGCGAGCTGAGCAGCTACCTCAGAGGTTTCAACCGCATATATGCAGCCTAGAAAGTGGCTCCAGATTGGAGATGCTGCCTCGGGCCAACAGCACAGCGGTGCAGCTGGGACCCTGTGAGCAGGGAGAGGCTGCTCTGTTCGTGGAGACAGAGGACAGAGGTTGTTTCTCATGGACAAGAAAGGGACTCCGAAGGTGCAACAAAAGATGGAAGGAAATGTGGGAGACAAGAAAGTCTCAAGGGGCGACGGCAAGGAGAAGATACGGCTAAGGGCAAAGCCAGTTGATTACTGAGAAGATCGCGGAGCCTTCTGGAGGTGATTTCTGGAAAGGGATGGGCTGGGAGCCAGGTAGCAGTGGGTAAAGGATGTGTGAAGGGTGAGGAGAGAGGGGGAGTCATTGCAGCCAGCCTTTTCAAGGCAAGGGGGAAGGAGGGCATGGGCAGAGAGCAGTCAGAGGGCCGGAGAGGCTCAACCACGCTTTACCCACCCACGGGAAACTAATTGCAAAAACATTCAGGGTGGTGAAGTTTTTAAGTGGACGGAGGGGCTAGGATCCTAACCAAGTTTCAGTGAAATATATTATATCTGAAGGACCCAGAAAGATGTCTTCCATTGTAACACCAAAGCAGGCAAGAATGGTCGGTTTTATGGCAGGAGTTTTGAAGACTGAGGCATCACTCAGCACGTAGTAATTGCTTAGTATATAAGATACTATAACTATTGTTCAGGTGACCTTAGATGTACGGTCACTATTCACAGCAGTTTATTTGTTATTTCTCTGTGTATTTGGATCAATAATGAAGGGATCGGTTACAGCCAGCTTTCCCACACAAGGTGCAAACTGGTTTAGAATTATGTGATTGCTAAAGAAACCTGGAAACATTATCATTATATAATTCTTCTTTGTTCCCCAATATGGAGTTAGCTCCTTCACTGTGAAAAGAGATCTTTATGCACTTCTGCTGTATTTAAAAGTTGTGGTTAACTTTGTGTTCTGATTTAAATAAATGGGTGTGTCTATACAAAGAGTATTTGGATGCTAGAATACATGTATGCAGGCTCTGAACTTTATAGACAGACAGACAGATTGAAAAAATATCTTGTCTGAGACAGTAGATGATATTTCTACTCATTTGAATGTGTATAAAAGTTACTGGTTTTGAAAAATATCATGTCTATATTTTGGTGCTGTTCTCAGATCTTGATCCAACTATTTTAATTAATTAATTTATTTGTTTTTGTGGTCTGGGTATTTGAGCCCAGGCCCTTACACAAATTAGGCAGGTGTTTTCCCACTAAATGACACCCCCTACACAGCTTCTTTTTTAATGTCCTGAAGAGTCATAATTCATTTTGTCAAAGACAATTTGATAATTTCCGAGCACCCAAATGTTCTTAGCAACCAAGACTTTTCCTAAACCAGTTTCCAGGTTGTGTCTTAAATCTTCCTAAAGCAAATTATGTGATCTGGTGTTATGTGTGCAATGCAACTGAGCGACCCTGAAGTGAGTGGCTGGCGTTCTTATGGGTGTGGCGAGGGCAAATTACAGCAGGCATGCTGAGACTTGCGTCACTGGCAGCTTTCCCAGCACGGTAATTAAAGCGTCTTCTAAAGGCTTCTGTCAGAAGCAGGCTGTTCCTACCTTTCTGGACCAACAGTTCACTGTTGTCTTTAACCAGGAAGCTTAAGTATAAACTGCTGCTCTGGCTCACACTGATTTCTAAATGATGCCAGCTCCTAGTGGATCCACTCGTCACAAATGTCTCTTCTCCTTGTGGGAAAACTCTGCTTTTGAGGGACAGTGCTCCATCCTTTTATGTTCCGCTGAAGCTAGGCAAGGGTCTAAGGGACGTTTATGTGCATTTTACTGCACACAAATTTTTCTCAGAATACACATGTGCAACCCATACATCTACCTGCCCACACATATACACAGATATAAAGTTTCAATCACATATAAATATACGTATTAAACTCTTGCAGCTTTCTGTTATTGTTTTGAGATGGGGTCTTACACTGTACAGCATTCAATTCACTGTCCAAGGGGCTGGCTAGCTAGCACGTTGATTAAGAGCGATGTTCTTTCAGAGGACCTGGGTTCAACTCCTAGCACCCACATGGCAGCTTACGACTGTCTGTGACTCCAGTTCCAAGGGGTCTGATGCCCTTGTCTGACTTCCCTGGGCTCCAGGCTTGCATGTAGTACATAGACATATAAGCAAGCAAAACGTCCATGCACATAAAATAAAAATTAGTAAATCTAAGGAAGAATGTTTTAAAAGTCAGATCCATGCATGTGCACACATACAAACGCATACAGGTGCTCAGTCAGGGCTGAGAGGACTGAGGATGCTTGTTTTCTTTATACCTCAGTTTCATTAGCTCTGCACAGACTCTGCCACAGAATCAACCTCAGGAAAAAATACCGATGTTTTAGAAGTCAGACAGTGCACACGCTCAGCCTCTAATTCTGACTGCTGGGGGGTAGGGGTTGTGTGGGGTTAGGGGGTAGAGGGGCGGGGCTTTTGGCATGAGCTTCCTGCTCTTCTTTGGATTTGTGTACAGGGAGAAGCGTTTGAATCATCAAGCGGTTTTAAAGAACTATTTGACTGAAACTTCATATCTCTGCAATGTGTATGTTTTTCTCAATTTTCATTTTATTTCAGTAAAAGTAATAGCATTATAGCATTCATTATACAAACATGGAAAACTACTACGTGTGCTTATTAATTGAGGTATATCCATTTTGAGAAGTCAAAGCCAGGAATAGTGGTGCGTGGCTTTAATCCCAGCGCTTGAGAAGCAGGGGCAGATGGATCTCTGTGAGTTCAAGGACAGCCTAATCTACAAAGAGAGTTCCAGGACAGTCTGAGCTATAGAGAGAGACCCTGTCTCAAAACAGATAAGAGGCTTTTTTTTGTTTTTTATTTTTTAAAAAAATTATTGTTTTTCTTCCAGGACTTGATGATAGGTTATAATTTGAGAAATAAAATTCAAGTAAACAGCCTTAAATTAGTGTGACTGATGATGCTCGGTAGAACTCATTGCCTGGGATGTGTTTAATACCTGGTGTCTTAGTCACTGTTCTATTGCTGTGAAGAGACACCATGACCACAATAACTTATAAAAGAAAGTGTTTCATTGGGAGTTTACTTAACAGTTTCATAAGTTTAGTCCACAATCATCATGGTGAGCAGTGGTGGCAGGCAGGCAGGCAGGCACTGGAGCAGCAGCTGAGAGCTTACATCTGATCTGCAAGATAAAGACAGAGAGAGACTGGGCCTGGCATGGGCTTTTTAAACCTCAAACCCCATCTGCAGTGACACCCCTCCTCCAACAAGGCCACACCTCCTCCAACAAGGCCACACCTCCTCCAACAAGGCCACACCTCCTCCAACAAGGCCACACCTCCTCCAACAAGGACACACCTCCTCCAACAAGGACACACCTCCTCCAACAAAGTCACACCTCCTTCAACAAGGACACACCTCCTCCAACAAGGACACACCTCCTAATCCCTTTTAAACAATTTTATTAACTGAACACCAAACATTTATCTACAAGCCTATGGGGGCCATTCTCATTCAAACCACCACACCTAGTATGCATAGGGCACACATGAAAGTTCACATTTCACCATGCCCGTCCTATGAGCTAACAAAGAATCTTCTGGAGGTTAGCTTTCCCATTTCTTTCTTACAGGTTTTGTGTATGAAACTCTATGGAAATCCAAAATACCACCAAGTACTCCATTACGGAACAGTGGCGCCACAGGATGGTAAGGTTTTTTTTTTCCCCCTTCTTTGGTTTATGGGCTTGCTTACTTGTTTCCAGTCTTCCAAATACAGTGGGAGATACAACCTTGAGAGGAGCAGACTCTGCCCACCCCACCTCACTGCTGGCTGTCTTCAGTTTCTTGCCGTTCTCCAGTGATGCCTTTTGGCAAACTTTATCCAGTAGCCAGAGAAACTGAAGATACGTCAGATAAAGATGAGTCAGTTTCTGCCCTGAAGATCTTTGCCTGCGAAGACACTGAGCTCATGATTAGGACACGGAGAAGCTAGTACCAGCTGTTGTGGATGGCAGGCCTGTGGTGTATGTAACGGCAAACCGTAGCACAGTGCAGATACCACATCGTACAAATTTTATAGGAATCCTGAGATTCATGAGTCCCATATGTAAGCATAAACATTCCTCTATGTTACCTTCCAAAGGAGGTGGGAGGCAATGCCTCTCCCAGTCACCATAGGCTGTCAATCCAAAAGCCCAGTGCTGGACATAAGTTACTTCTTTTTGAATTGTTGGTCAACAGTGTGCATAAAACACACACCCCTGACACACGCACCCTCTAGAACTTGATGGTAAGACCCCACTGCTGGAGACAACCACATACCCACGTCACAGAACATAAAGAAATTAATCCGGAATAACCACACTGGAAGCTTCATCTCCATTCACTGGCTTTCATAGTGTGAGAAGGTTCTGTTTATAGACAGCAGAGAGCAAACTTTTCAACAGTCTTACTCAGTGGTGAACCCTTCAAGCTGTAGAAACCGTCAGCCTGGAGGTCTGTGCCCAGCGGTAAGAATGTCACAGGAATAACCGTTTACTTTTGGATTGAATGCAAAGCCCACTCCGTGGCCCATGACCTAGCCTGTCATTTTGTTTTATTTTATTTTGGTTTGGTTTGTTTTTTCGTTATCATTTTGTTTTGAGACAAGGTCTTACTATGTAGCCTTGGCTGTCCTGAACCTCACTCTATAGATAGGCTGGCCTAGAACTCATAATGATCCAACATGCCCCTTCCTCCCTAGGACTAGGGTTAAAGGTATGCCTCCCCATGTCCAACAGTGGTGGGGTTTAAAAAGAAAAAAAAAGAACATATTAAATTGTGGGCTAAAGGGGGTATGGTAGAAGGGATGGGGGACAATTGGAGGGAACTGTGAATGAGTTTGGTCAAAATACAATATATGCATATATGAAATGCTCAATAAAATATATTAGTATATTTTACTTTATTTCATTTAAAATATGTATTTTATGGGTATATGTGTTCTCCTGAGTGTATATACATGTACCACATGTATGCAGGAGCCCACGGAGAATGAAAGAGTCATTGAATCCCCTGAAACTGAGGTTATAGACCATGGGAGCTTCATGAGGGTTCTAGGAACCAAACCTGGGTCCTCTGCAGAAGCAATCAGTATTTTTAACCACTGAGCCATCTCTCCAGCCCTGGTAGATTCCTATATTTTAAGGTTTTAATGTTATACCCTTTGTGTTTATGTTTTACTGTGTTTTTTTTTGTCTTAACAGAAATAACAGTTAATTATAGACATGGTCTTCCCTTGGTAACCCTCACTCTGCCGTCTAGAAAAGAGCGCTGCCAGTTCGTAGTCAAGCCAATGTTGTCAACAGTGGGCTCGTTCCTTCAGGACTTACAGAATGAAGATAAAGGCATCAAAACTGCAGCCATCATCATGGGAGGTATCTGTCTGTCCATCTTAGATTAGAACTCTACATTCAGGCTTCCTTCTCTTTGGTTCTTTACTTTCATAGAAAGAATTTCATTATACAATAAATTATGTAATTCATTATATAGTTAATGGCTACCCATTGTGGAGTCCTTTTATCTTACATACCAGTACTGTTAAAATAATAGGTCCAAGCCAGCACGGTGGTGCACGCTTATGAGCCTAGTACCTGGGAGGCTGAGATGGAAAGATTGAGAGTTCAAAGCTAGTCTGGGCTATGTAGCAAGACAGTATCTCAACATAAAATGAAGTAAACAAAAAGAATATCCTAATGCTATTAAATAAAAGAAAATGAAACAAGTTTAGTGTTAATTTCAGTTATTTATTTTATAAACAGTCAGAGACTCTTTCCTATGAGAACATTTTAGTAGAATGGCATTAGGATGTAATTTTCAGCAAAATTTGAATAATTGGGGATAAGGTGTATTTTATACAATTAAAGTAGCCAGTAGAAATGCATACATAGTGAATTAATCTTTGTTACAGAGCAATTACAGCCAGGGATTGTTTCCATACAATTAATCATTAGGAAAATATACATTTTAATATCAGGTGCTAATCATTTATGTATTTAAGTATATGATATGGACTTGATATTCTCATTGCATGAAATAGTTTTCGACCAAGTGCCCCTAAAATTGAAAAAGGAATTCTTTATATCAGTTCAATATTTAAATACATAAACGCCAATAAATTTTTGTTGTTCTTCTTATATATTAAAAGTTCCATGGAAGCTTATTTAAAAGTTAATGATTACTGTTGTCATTTTGAAAAGGAATAAAAAGTGGGGCTCCAACACCCACTCCTAGCAGTCAGGTTCCGGTAACTCCATCTCTAGGGCATCTATCGCCCTCTCTTGGTCACCACAGGCATTGCACTCATGTGCACAAACTCACACATGAACACATATGCACATAATTAAAAATAAAAAGGCTAGGGCTGGAGAGATGGCTCACGGTTAAGAGCATTGACTGCTCTTCCAGAGGTCCTGAGTTCAATTCCCAGCAACCACATGGTGGCTCACAACCATCTGTAATGGGATCTGATGCCCTCTTCTGGTGTGTCTGAAGACAGTGACAGTGTACTCACATACATGAAATAAATAAATTTTTAAAATAAAATAAAATGGTTAAGCAAGAAAGTAAAATGAAAAGTTTTTTCCTAGTCAAGTTAAGAACAAATTAAAGGATAGATATAAATGTTGTAAACATAGAGATTAAATGATTTATTCATTCAAAAGATATTTGTTGAGCATTGAACATATATTAGGCCTTGTAGATGCTAGAGACAGAACAAAGAGCCACAAAGATAAAAACTCCTGCCCTTAATAGAACTTACATTTTTAGGAGGAAAAATAAACAAGATAAATCAATAATTATGCAGAATGTCAATTAGTAAACCTTAATGGAGAAAATAGAGTAAGGAACATGGGATTGTGCTGGCTGAGTCTGCAGGATCAGAGCTGAGTAAAGATCTGGACAAGAGGAGAACCTGAAGAAACTGAGAAGACCTAGAGGAAATGAGGGGACCTGGAGGAGATGAGGGGACCTGGAGGAGATGGGGGGACCTGGAGGAGATGGGGGGACCTGGAGGAGGTGAGGGGACCTGGAGGAGATGAGGGGACCTGGAGGAGATGAGAGGACCTGGAGGAGATGAGAGGACCTGGAGGAGATGAGGGGACCTGGAGGAGATGAGAGGATCTGGAGGAGATGAGGGGACCTGGAGGAGATGAGGGGACCTGGAAGAGACGAGGGGGACCTGGAGGAGATAGGGGACCTGGAGGAGATGAGGGGACCTAGAGGAGATGAGAGGATCTGGAGGAGATGAGGGGACCTGGAGGAGATGAGGGGGACCTGGAGAAGGTGAGAGGGGCTTGTGGTTCCCAGTAACTCCAGATGCAGAGGCCTTCCATTGGGCATAGCCTCCTAAAGAAGGCAGGAAGGGCTGGAGAAGGAGGAATTCTCAGGTGAGGGGAGCAGGTTGAAACACGCTAGCGGGTTATTGTAAGGACCTGAGGGTGAGCTTTCTTCTTACCTGTGGCCACAATGGGTTTCTAAGTAACTCGGGCACAGGAGCAATGGGAATCCAGGGCTTTCCTGCCTGCCCTGGGAATTAGCAACAGACAGATGCATACACAGAACTGAAAACGAGAAGTGCCTTGGCATAAACACCAGTAAATGAGTGAAGAAAAATGGTCAAGATTGGTGGATAAAAATGGCTGATGTTTCCTCAAGTAACTTTAATAACTTAGAAAACACGGCACAAGGAAGACAGAAACTCAGCGATTTTTCTCTAAGGAAATGGGACGCTACGCTGAGTTGAAAATACTTTCTTGAAGCTTTTAGTTGAAGTCATCTAAATGTATTGTTTTTAAAAAATGACATCTGGGAAGTCAGATTTAAAAAATCATTGTGTTGGCAGGACACAGGGACTGAGGTAGGCGGGCATAGGAACACCCTGGTTCCCACCTGTGGCAGGAGACCTCTGTCTGGGCCACTAGGGTCCCACAGCCAAGCAGCGCCCTAAGAAAATTGCTCTCCCAGGCCCTCAGGACACAGACACCGAGGTGGAAAAGTAAGGAACAGGAACCTTCCTGTTTCTATCTGTGGCAGGAGACCTGTGCCTGGGCAACCAGGGTTACATAGACAAGCAGTGCCAGGAGAAAGTCACCCTCCCAGGAGGGTGGAAAAGCCGTGAGTGGGGATAAGACAAGCACCACTGCTCACCAGGACCTGGGGACCTCAGCCTGGGCCACAGGGCTCCAGGAGAGAGCTGGTATCCCAGGAGTACTGACACACCTTCGAGCATAGGCTAAATTACCACTTCCGTTCAAACTCACTGGTTCAAAAGGGACCCTTGGAGAGCCATCAGGACATAGGAACCAAGAGACAGCTGGGGACAAGATCCTTCTGGTTTCTGTCTGCACCCCAGATCTGACCCGGTGCCACAGCACTCCAAACCCAAACACCTCTCAGAGAGAGCTGGACTTCAAGGAGTATTGATACAGAGGCCTGCAGGAGGGACAAGCCACAACCAGACAGAGTAAGATCAGCTAACATCAGAGTTAACAAAATGGCAAAAGGCAAGGGCAAGAACCTAAGGAACAGAAACCAAGGCTACTTGGCATCATCAGAACCCAGCTCTTCCACCACAGCAAGCCCTGGATTCCCCAATACGCCAGAAAAGCAAGACTCAGATTTAAAATCATTTCTCATGAAGATGATAGGACACTTTAAGAAAGAAATTAACACCCTTAAAGAAACACAAGAGAACAGAGGTAAAGAACTAGAAGCCCTTAAAGAGGAA
>CM052704.1:100483166-100536840 GCA_028551405.1 Uromys caudimaculatus | reverse complement strand
CCATATTTATAATAGCCAGAAGCTGGAAACAACCCAGATGTCCCTCATCAGAGGAATGGATACAGAAAATGTGGTACATCTACACAATGGAGTACTACTCAGCTATTAAAAACAATGACTTCATGAAATTTGCAGGCAAATGGATGGAACTTGAAAATATCATCCTGAGCGAGGTAACTCAGTCACAAAAGAACGAACAGGGTATGTACTCACTGATAAGCGGATATTAGCTCAAAAGTTCAGAATGCTCAAGTTTCACTTTACAGTAACGGCTGGACTGAGAGTGAGGTCCCAGATGGAGGAGTTGGAGAAAGGACTGAAGGAGCTGAGGGAGTTTGCAGCCCCATGGAGGGAGCTACAGCGTCAAGGGGCCTGACCTCCCCCCCCCCCCAGTTGTCCTGGAGTTTGGACCACCAACCAAAGAATACACATCTATGGACCCATGGTTCGGACCACATATGTGGCAGAGGATGGCCTCGATGGCCATCAGGGAGAGAGGAGAGGCCCTTGGGACTGAGAGTGTTAGAGGCCCCAGTAAAGGGGAATGTCAAGGTGGTAATATGGGAGTGGGTGGGTGGGTGGGTGGGAGGTGGAATTCCTTCATAGAGGTGGGGAGGGAGAGGGGATATGGGGTTTCCAAAGAGGAGACCTAGAAAAACGGAAATATTGGAAATGTAAATAAAGTATCAAAAATAAAAAAGAAAAAAAGAAAAAGAAACAAAAATCATTGTGTTGTTGGGTTTTTTGTTTGTTTGTTTGTTTGTTTGATGGTTTGTTTGTTGTTTTTAAGAAAATAGGGCATGGGTGGAATTTGCCTGTGTTTAGTTTGTACTTGAAAAGTGTGTTCTGAACCTGATCTACCCATTTTTTTTTCAATTCCTGGAACATGGTCTCACCCAATTGTACAGGAGCCCAAACAGCCAGAGTCTAGCAACAGACCCAGCTGCAGACTTGACTAACTGCCTCCTGGGAAGGCAGAGCCATGGAGCCAGACAGAAGGCAGCCAGCCAGGTTCTTCCCCATTGTGAGAACAGCCTTCCCTGGGCAGACTGGTTAGTATAGATGAAACAGTTTTGGCTGAATATATGAGCAGACACCTGGGCAGGAGGAAATACACTTCCAGAACTTTCCTAGAGTATATTTCACATAATTATGTGTGGGCTGTTCTGGAGAACAGAGAGAACTCCCTGCCTGGCACTGGTTTCCCACGTACTGCCCAGTGAGTTTGCTTTCTTAACACCTGGCCTACATTAAAGCCTTGTGGGTGTTGTTTTTTAAATAGGCCGTATAAGACACAGTGCAAAGCACCTTGAGGTTCAAACTTTCCAGGAGACTTCCTTTTCCCTTGATGATCCACACACACCTGAACCATTCCTAAGTGCTAAACTGAAATGTGGGGGGCTGGAAGGTATGTATATGTGTATGTATATATGATATATTTGACATATATGATATCACACCTAAAACACACACACACACACACACACACACACACACACACACACACATACATATACATATCAAACAGTATAATTGTGAGCTTGAAAAAGCACCAAGTCTTGGGACAAGTTTCTACAAATACCAGCCGCAAAGCTAGACAGCAACTAGGAAATGCCTGCTGGACCTAGAGTTAATAGCATTGTCATGATGAGAAGTTGGAAAATGTAACTTTACTTTGAACCTTCATTGGCTATAGAGGAAGAGGTACGGTGGAATGATACCGGTAGTGAGCCAAATGGAGTGAAGTCAAGGGTTAGTGAACATTCAAGAATATGAAATCTTATGCTAGCTTTATGACTGGTGTGTTAAGGGTGAGGAGGTCTGAGAAATACAGAGACCAGACTGAGACCTCTATCCTGTGTTTCTAGAATTCAGAGATGAGACAAGGTTAGGGATTAGGAAGTTTCGTTTCAGGAAGTACACACTCGGGAGGGTAGGTGGACTTCCCAAGAGAGTTATACCTTGTGGCCTTTAGACAACATCTGGGGAATGTTTAATCCTGGAGGTGATTTAACAAGGAGTACTTTGTCATGTCCGATGCAAGACAGAGTTCAGTTGTGATGTCTGCAGTTGAAGCTATTTTTCTTTTAATGATAAAGCCAAGTTTGATGGTTATTGATTCTACATTTAGATACTATGTGGTTTATGGCCCTAAAGTTTTTGTCTTAAAACAATTTCTTGTTGTTATTTTATTTAAACCCCTCTTGTATCTAGACAAGTCCCTATTTCAGTTTTACCTACAGCTATTGACTGACTGACTTTTATTTCCTATCTCCTTGAATAGCTCTTGTAATTCAATCTTTTGTCTCTGAAACATTTCAAATTGCTATTAAATTCTCTTCTCAGTCTCTATTAATTCTCATAAATCACATAAATGCAATTTAATTTGTACATGTAGTCATGTCTATTTTTTTCTTTCTGCCACCCAATCTCCTTATAGTTTTGCCTCCTTTTCCATGCTAAAAAGGAGCTATGAGTCAGTGTGGTGGTTGACATTTTTGGGTGTTATTGGGATAGTGAGGTTTGTTTCATTTACGTCAAGGTCTCATGGTGTGGCCTTTGGATGGCCTGGGACTCACAATATGGACTGTTGTGCCCAAATTGTAAAAACCCCAAAGAGACCACCAGGAATCACAACTCCAGTGTAAGCACATGAAAGTCTTTATTCAAGCTCGAGCTTGGGCCACCAACCTTCCTAATGGAACGGGAAGGAGAGTGAACCCTAGGTCTAAGTGAAGGAGGTTTATAAAGGAAAAAAACACAAGCAGGGGTTTCTAAGCCTTGGCATTACATGAGAGGGTAAAGGAATGTTGGTCTTTAAGCTAATTGGTTTACAGCACCTTGTTAAAACACAAGGAGGGAGTATATATCAACAAGGAGCACCTTGACCTGGGAAAGACTTATGTTTTCTTAGCCCACTCTGTTGTTATTAGTCAGCTGCAGCTGCTGTGTCTATTTTGCAACTGCCAGGGACATTTTGTGATTTTTCTTAGACCTCAAGGGAGGGGGCCATGCCTCTCTAAGGGCAAGTTAACTTAGAATGGAGTCTTAAGAACAAAATGGAGTTTATTCTGCTACCTCAGTCCCTTCAGGACCAGGCTTGCCTTGAACTCACAGATCTGCCTGCTTCTGCCTCCTGACTGCTGGGATTAAATATGTGTACCACCATGCTCAGTTTGTGCTACTATGTTTTGAACTAAAGTCACCTCCAATAATTAAAAACAAGTAATTAAAAATGTCACTGCCTGCATATCTGTCTGTCTAACATATCTATTCTCTCTCTCTCTGTCTCTCTCTGTCTCTGTTTCTCTCTCTCTCTCTCTCTCTGACATATATATATATATATATATATATATATATATATATATATATATATATATATATGTCATGGCTTTTGCTGTAAGCAGCAGTAATGAACTTTAGCTAATCAGAAGAGTGTGTTACAGATTCTCTGATTGGAAGTGGCAGAAATCCAGGCTCAGATACAGGCAGCATCAGGGAAAGGCAAAAGGAGACTGGGTCAGCCCAGGTCTGCCTACTGGGCTCTGCTACTAACACCTTGTTCCAAAGGCCGTCCCAGAGAGCATACCGTAAGGTGACTCAAGACTAACGTAGAATGAACACAGAGTCAATACCGCACGGATACGATTCATTGGTGCACCTGTGTGCACACTAACATTTCCGTGGGGGTAATCCTTCAGTGTGGTGGATCACCTGAAAAGCAGGAGAATCAGCAGTTCAAGGTTATCTTCTGCTATCTTGTGAGTCTGAGACCAGATCAGGTTGTATGAAACCCTGTGCTGGTTAGAATTTTGTGGTTGTTGTTTTGGGGTTTTGTTTGTTTGTCAATTTGACACATGAAAGAGGAACTCTCAATTGAAGAATTGTCTTACTCAAATTGGCCTGTGGGCATGTGGTGTGAATGACAACGCCCCTCCCCCAGGTTCATACATTTGAATGACCGAGCCCTAGTTAATGGAACCCTTTGGGAAAGATTAGGAGGTGTGGCCTTGTGTCTTTGGGGGTTTGTTTTGAGGTTTCAAAAGTCCATGCTAAGCCCAGTGTGTCTTTGCTTGGCACCTGTGGATCAGATGTGAGCTCTTGGCTCTTGCTCCAGAGCCCTGCCTGGCTGCCAGCCAGCCACTCCTTTCCATGATGATCATGGGCTAACCCCCTGAAACTGTAAGCAAGTCCCCCAATTAAATGCTTTCTTTTAAAAGTTTCCTTGGTCACAGCATCTCCTCATAGCAATAAAACAGTAACTAAGAATATCTGTGGACATGTTCTCCATTAATGATTGGTGTGGAAGGGTTCCCAGCCACATGGTTCTGTATTGTACCAGGAAGTAAAGGAAAGAAGCCATGGAGAAGAAGCCAGTGGGCAGTGCTCTGCTTCCGTTCCCATCCTGAGGTCACACCTCAGCTTCCCGCAATGATGGACTGTAACCTCTTTCCAAGAGCCAAATAAACTCTTTCCTCCAAAAGTTGGTTTTGGTCTGGTGGTTTTTCACAGTAACCGAAACATAACTAGGGCAAGCCCTATCTCAAAGAAGAAGGAAAAGAAAGAGAAAGAAAGAAAGAAAGAAAGAAAGAAAGAAAGAAAGAAAGAAAGAAAGAAAGAAAGAAAGAAAGAAAAAGAAAATCTTGATAGTGAGTTCAAAGGAAAGGACTTGCATAGTAGTGCCCCGAAGTGATTTCATGATTTCACCTATAGCAGAGTAGGCCTGGTTTATCTCAGGCAAATCTTGAGGATGCCAGACACATTCTTGGCTCTGACCACTGCCAGAGCTCAGGCCCTAACAGTCCACTTCACAGGCTGGGGATGGTTTTCTCTGCTTGAAGTATACTGTGCAACAGCACAGGGAAGCAGAGCAGGCTGCTAAGGGCCGTCCTGAAGACTGCAGCTCAAGACAGCTAAAATCAACCTAGATACTGCTGCCTCCATGGGCCTAGACTTGCTGTGGAATCCCCACCTCCCTGAATCTTTGCAGACTTTGTGTGTGTGTGTGTGTGTGTGTGTGTGTGCCTGCACACTGAAACACAGTTGTCGCCTTTTCTTTTTCTTGGTTATTTTATTTATTTACATTTAGAATGTTATCCCCTTTCCTGGTTTCCCCTCCGAAAACCCCCTATCCCATCCCCCCTCCTCCTGCTTCTATGAGGGTGCTCCCCCACCCACCCACTCCCACCTCATCTCCCTAGCATTACCATACACTAGGGCATCGAGCCTTCACAGGACCAAGGAGCTCCCCTCCCACTGATGCCCAACAAGGCCATCCTCTGCTACATATGCGGCTGGAGCCATGGGTCCCTCCATGTGTACTCTTTGGTTGGTGGCTTAGTCCCTGGGAGCTCGGGGGGGGGGGGGTCTGGTTGGTTGATATTGTTATTCTTCCTATGGGTTTGCAACCCCCTTCAGCACCTTCAGTCCTTTCTCTAACTCCTCCATTGGAGACCCTGTGCTCAGTCCAATGGTTGGCTGCAAGCATCTGCATCTGTATTGGTCAGGCTCTGGCAGAGCCTCTCAGGAGACAGCTATATCAGGCTCCTGTCAGCAAGCACTTCTTGGCATCAGCAATAGTGTCTGGGTTTGGTGTCTGTATATGGGATGGATCTCCAGGTGGGGCAGTCTCTGGTTGGCCTTTCCTTAAGTCTCCTTTGCAGACCATTTTAACCATGGACATTGGTCTGGATTCCAGTCCATCTGGCACAGTAGGAGAGGAATGACTGCCTGTTCCCTGGGGTCCAGTGGAATGGGAGGCAATGAAGCAGTTGGAGAAGATTCCCTTAGTAAGAAAGGGGCGCTACCTGAAAGGCAAATGCCCACACCTGTATTATAAAAACTGCAGAGTCTTAGTTTTTACCTGTTGGAACGAGGCACCCACTGCTTCAAAGCAGACTTAGTTCGGTGTTGTTTCTTTCAGATGGCAGTGAGGCTCCAGCTTCAATGTTGATGGACACTTTGCTAATGAAAGATTTTAAGCTCGTCATTAACAAACTACCGTATGACATGCGGTGTCACAAGAAAGGTAAGCAAAGGCCCTCAGCCATCTTAACTTTTCCTTTATGGGAAGCTTTGACAGAGAGCAAAGCAACCTTGTTGAGAGCAGAGTTTTCTGAGGTATTACAGAATGGCCATTTTCCTTCTGCCAGAAGCTGGGGGGGGGGGGGGGGAATTTCCCCTGATTTTTATCATGAAAACTGGATAGAGTTCTCAAAAGGAAGGTATGGCCCTCATTCCTGAACCCCCTGGCACCTTAAAATCTGCAGTGCAGGTAGCAAGCACTTCTTGGCATCACTCTCGGCCACTCTACTCAACAATGAGGGTTGCAGTTTGCCCTGTGACCTCAGTTCTCCCATCCAAGTACTAACCAGGATAGACCCTGCTTAGCTTCCAAAATCAGACCAAACTGAACACAGTCAAGGTGGTGTGGCCCAAGCTCAGCCCCTGCAGCTCTCAGGAGAGTTGTTGACTGTCGGGTTGATTCCCTTTGTAGTTGCTGTTAAGGAATGAGCACTTCCAGTTTCATTTACATGCCACATATGAAACTAGAAGCCTTTACTCTTTCAAGTTTTCCTTTTCATTTCGAACTCTAGGTTGAACAAGCCTAATCTGAAGATTGGAAATCCAAAACTTTTTGAATACTGGCATAACGCAAATGGAAAATTCCATTATTTATAAGAATCCTTGTGATGCACTGTAGTCAAAAGGCAGATACATGGAGGGTAGAATATACCTCAGGGACAGAGTATTTGCTTAGTATAATATATGTGTATATATTACATATATATAATAAAATCACTGTTAATATATATATGGTGTCTTAGTTAGGGTTTTATTGCTGTGAACAGACACCATGACCAAGGCAACTCTTATAAGGACAACATTTAATTGGGCCTGGCTTACAGGTTCAGAGGTTCAGTCTATTACCATCAAGGAGGAAACATGGCAGCATCCAGTCAGGCATGGTGCAGGCAGAGCTGAGAGTTCTACATCTTTATCTGAAGGCTGCTAGCAGAATACTGACTTCCGGGCAGTTAGGATGAGGGTCTTAAAGCCCACACCCGCAGTGACACACCTACTCCAAGAAGGTCACACCTTCTAATAGTACCACTCCCAGGGCCAAGCATATACAAACCATCACATATGGTATATATAAAATGTAAATGTACCTGGATCACATCCCCAAGATCTCTCATGCATGAGCCAAGATTCCAAAATCTGAAACATGCAAAATTTGAAATAAGTATCTGGCCCCAAGCATTGTGGATAGGAGATACTCAACCTGACATGTTTTCAGCATTAGCAATTTGCTTCTGATGTTTCTATTACCACCACTCTACCTCTTGCTTCTGCCCTCCTCTTTCTTTTCCCTCAGGTATGCCCAGCATGTAGACATTGCCTTCTGTAGTTGCATCCCACAGGTTTTAGGTATCCTCTGAGTATTCCCCTTTCATCTTTCTTTAATTTTCAGCCTTGGTGGTTTCTCTGGATGGATCTTCAAGCTCACTGATCCTTGCCTCCCCAGTGCGTGGTCACTAATGGAGCCCATGAAGAGAGTTCGCATTCTGTGTGGTGGCTTGTATTTCTAGTGCTCCTTTGTTCTTCCTTAGCGTTTCCATCTCTCTCTTCACTCCATGTTCTTGGGTTCTGCTCACCTTATCCATCAGAGGCTTTATGATGTTAATCAGTTGTCTTCATAGTACACTAGTTGAGTTTTGCCAACATGATGCCACATATACATATATACACACATACACATACACACACACACACACACATATACATATACACATACATACATATATGGTCATCTGTGAAGAGGGAACCTCAATTGAGATGCCACTGTCAGACTACCCTACAGTCATGTCTGTGGAGGCGTTTTCTTAATGATTTATGTGGAAGAGCACTCCACTGTGGGTGGTGCATTCCTGGGCTGGTGGTTCTTGATGGTACAAGAAAGGAAACTGAGCAAGCCATGGAGGAGCAAGCCAGTAAGCAGCGCTCTTCCATGGCCTCTGCATCAGCTCCTGCCTCCAGGTTCCTGCCTTGGCTCTCTTCAGTGATGAGCTGGAAACTGTAAGTCAAATAAACCCTTTCCTTCCAAAGCAACTTTTGATTCATGTCTATCACTGTTGGGTTAAAGTGGGGCTCCTACATCTGCCCCAGGGCTTGGGCCACTGGGGGAGGAACAGGAAGCAAGAAGTATGACCGTGCTTACCCCACAACCCCACAGCACCACCGGGCAGGTGTTGGGCTGTGAGAAGCCTCAGGACATTGCCTGGGGGTGGGGGAGCGCAGCTTGGGGTCCTGAGGACTACAGGGAACCAGCTCTGTCTAGTTCTCAGGCTCTTGGGCCTCCTAAGCACCACTAAAGAAAGAAACAGACGTTTGCTTCTACTCCTATACAATGTAATCGACAAACTCCACGGCATAGGCACATTAATCTCCCTTTACCCATTTTTTTTTTTTTTTTTTTTTGTAAATTTCTACTTATCTCACTGTCCCTACCTTACCCCTTCACTGTTTCTTTATTCCCCCTTTAAGGCACTATCACCTTGGGGTTGGAAAGATGGCTCAGTGATTGAGATAATTTGCTGCCCTTGAAGAGGGAGAACCCAAGTTGAGTTCCCAACACCCACACGGTGGCTTACAACCACTCCTAAATTCAGTTCCAGGGATCCAACACACACACACACACACACACACACACACACACACACACACACACACACACAGTGCACTTACTTACATGTAGGCAAAACATTCATACACATAAAATAAAATGATGGGGTTTTTAAAAAGTAATTTTGAAATTCATAGGAAGTACAAGAGACCCTGACTAACCAGAGTAATTCTGACCAAAAGGGAGGGTCCCATACTTTGGTTGAATTTCCATTGATTTCTCTGTTTAGGAAACCTGCTATAATTTCATTGAATAGATTTTCTAAGTGTTTAGTATTTATCTAAGCTCCCTCTATCTCATAGATTTTTTTTTTTTTGACTTGGTTTCTGATCACATCTCAGATTCATGCTTCTGTTTTACTTCCTTTTTGACATTTGAATGTAGACTTTGGTCATTCATTTCTGTCTTAGTTTTGTTTCTGTTGCTGTGATGAAGACTGTGACCAAAAGCAGGTTGGAGAGGAAAGGGTTTATTTCACCTTGCATTTCCAGGTAACAATCCATCACTGAGGAATTCAAGGCAGAAACCTGGCAGCAGGAACGGAACCAGAAGCTATGGACAATGCTGCCTACTGGCTTTCTACTGTGGCTTGCTCAGCCTGCTGCCTTGCATAACCCAGGACCACCCGTCCAGAGGTGGCACCACCCAGTGGGATGGGCCTTCCCACCAACTGTTAACAAGAAAATTCTCCCATAGACTTGCTCACAGACAGCCTGACAGATGCATCTTTAAATTGAAGCTCAGTTAAGAAAGCTGCCCCAGATGGCTCTTTCTTGTGTCAGGTCCACACAAGATCTAAGCAGGACAGTGTCCTTCCTGATGCTTTTTCTTCTTCTGTGAGTCGGCCGGTGATGCTTCCTATATGTTTGTGTTTTATTCACGAGCTTTTCGTTCCCAGTATTTCTGGGTTTTTTTGTTTTCCACCTCTCAAAAACCTCGATCTCCTTCTACACTGCTGACTTTTATCCACATTGCTTATTTTCTTCTCAGTTTTGCTGACTTTCCCTCTCCAAGTCCTGGATTGAATTCCAATACGTTTGTGTCTTCAAGTCTTCGTTCATTTTTGCCAGACTGCTTCTGGATTCCCACCGCTCTACCTGTCTCCCTGACTCTGTGGTCAGTAGAGGAGGAGCTATGATCCTCTGGAGGAGTCGTGTTGCCTGACTCTTTTGTGTTTCCTGTGTTTTCTGTGTTGCAATTTGTACATATGTTGGTTTGTGTCTCTCTTCCGTTTATTGTGTTTTTGGATTGTTTCTTGCCCAAGACACTACCCCTCCCCCCCAACCTGGTTTTGTGTTGAGGTAGCTTCTGTTCCCTGCCTCCAACCACAGCATGGCTGGAGCTGTGTTTGGCTTGCTTCTCTGCAGCACCTTCTCCCCTCCCCTGACATATATTCACTTCTTTTATGGATTTCCAAAATCTTCCTCTGTTGGGAATAGTCTATTTTCCCTTAATCTGACTCTTCACTGGCTCACACTGAAGAGGCTCTAGTCACAGTGTTATCTGAAAGTTCCATCTTAATTCTGCTAGTCCCTGAACAGGGACAGGTTTCCCTTTCAGTGTCTTCTTCAGTGTTAGTTTTCACTGTAGGGGACTTTGTTCCCCTTCCTGTTAAATCTTGGTTCCTCCCTCCCTCCCTCTCTCTTTCTTCCTTTCTCTCCTTCTCTGTCTCTGGACCATTTTTCCTGATTCTTTCTGTGCACTTTCTCATTACTGCTTTATAAAAAAAACCTCCTGTCCCTTGCTGAAGGTGTTCATTAGATCTAAGAGCTTGCTTTCTTTCCTATTTGTAGCCTGGATTTCCTTCCCTTGCCAAGAACTCACACACGCTATTGATTTAAGATTGGTGGAAATGAAACCTGTTCTTACTTGATTTTAGAGGAAATGCTTTGCATTCTTTTTCTTCAGTATAATGTTAGCTATCTTTCACACATAACTTTTATTTGTTCGGGCATGAACCCTCTGTTCCTAGTTTGCTCAAGGCTTTTATCATGAAGACATGTTGAAGTCCTTTCTCTGACTGAGAGTCACATGATTTTTGTCCTTGATTGTACTTGTATGTTTTATTATGCTTATTGATTTCTGTTTGTTGTATCTTCCTTGCATATCTGAATAAAATCAACCAGACCAGGATGTATGATCTTAATATGTTGTTGAATTTGGCTTCCAACTATTTTATTGATAACTTTGCATTTATGTTAGATTTTTAGATTAGATAATTTGATTATCTAATTAGATAATTAGATTTTTTTAAAAGTCAGGGCCTTATCTTGCTTTTGTATTAGAGTGATATAGAATGAATTTAGAAACTTTACTTCCCTATTTCATGGACTAGTTTAAAAATCATTGGTGTAATAGCTTCGAAAGTAGAGAACTCAGCAGTAGATGCATCCTGCCTTGAGCTTTTCTTTGTTGGAGACTACTGCTAATTCAATCTTATTACTCAATTTAGATCGGTTTATTTATACCTTCTATAATACTGGTAGGTCATCTATGTCTTGAAGTTTATTGGTTTCTTCTACATTTTCCAATTTGTTAAAGATATTTTGAAAGTATTCCTCAATGAGTCTCCAGATGTCATTTCTATGGTAATATGCCTCGATTTGTGTTTTATTTTTCTCTTGATTAATTTGGTCAAAGGCTTGTCAATCTTGTTTTCCTTTGTGAGGACCGACTTTTCTCACAGTTGTTGTTTAGTCTGTCTCGTGAGTCCCACCTTAGTCCTTATTGCTTCCCGTCTACTAATTTTGGGTTTATCTTGCCTCTGTTTTCCTAAGACCCAATGGATACATTATAAGACATATATGACCTGCCAATATTGAAAAAAGAAGATATTAATAACGGAAACAGCAGGTCTATAATGAGCAATAAGATTGGGTTGTTTGAGATCTAATTTTTTAATGTAGTACTTGTTTATGAACTACCCACTCAGCATTCTATCCATGGTTCTGGGAAGCAGTGGTTTCATTTTCACTTGGGTTGAGGACATTTCCTTTTCCTCCCCGAGTCTTTCCAATGACCAATAATTATTCAAACGTCTCTGGTTCAGTCTCCAGGGTTGTAGAGTGTGTGGTTCTTACTACTGATTTCTAGTGTTGTTCTACTATAGTCATTGTGATCTGGTAAGCTGCAAGGAATTCTTTCTTTTAACTCTTTTGTATTTGTTAACTCTTTCTCTTTAGAATAAGTGGTCTATTTTAGAGAAAATTCCATGGGCTGGCAAAAAAAAAAGTGTACTCTATAGGTTTTGGACATAATATTCTATGATAGAGTTTAACTTTGAAGTATCTACTGAAGTTTTAATCTGGATGGATTACATATAAAATTCAAACACATGCATATACCCATAACCACCATACACACACAAATGTGTTCTTATTCTGTAGCCAAGACTGGAGCTATGTAACCTGGCCTGGCCTTGAAGTCATGGTGACACTCCCCTGTTATTGTTGTATCTGGACTGATCTGTCCCTTTTTGTCCAACGGTGTTTATGAAACTGGGTGCTTCAATGTTCCATATGTGTGTGTGTGTGTGTGTGTGTACATATTTTTTTAAATTATTATATCTCATGATGGCTTATCCCACATATTACAATGTAATGATTTCCTCTGTTCTTCCTAAGTTTGGTTTGAAACATGCTTTGTCCTATCTCACAACTGCTACATCGGATCCTACAGCTCAGAGGCTGCTCTTTTGTGTCCATTCATTTTCTCTCCATGTACATCAGTGCCACTGAGGTTTCTTGAAGACAGCAGACAGGTATTGCCTTTAACCCAGCCAGCCAGTCTCCGTCCAGAGGCCATACACACACCCATAGGTGTTGTTTTTAAAGCAACAGTAAAGTCATATTACAAAAGGATGCAGGAACATTTGACCCCCAAATGTTGAATTTTAAACCCACACTCTGGTAACTTACCACTACAGATTGACTTTGTACAAGACTGGTGATCAACTGAATCCCGGTAGACTAAGGAGCCGCGGGGCAGGCCCAGACCAAAACTCAGACGGCCAGGCTCAGGGACTCAGATTTCATTGCCTGGACTTGTCTAGTGGAAAACCACATAGTAAACGTCTACTATGTCTTTCTTACCTTTTTCCAGAAAAGCCAAGTGAAGAGCCCATGACTGAGATGGAAAACATGAAGTCCTTGGTTCACAGACTATTTACAGTCCTGCATTTAGAAGAGTTTCAGAAGAGACGAGAGCGCCATCTGATGGCGAAGATCGACCACCTGAAAGAAGAGCTGCGGCCCTTGGAGCAGGTGGGAAGGCTTTTGTTAATGAGTGCCTGTCACATGAACATTTGGGTGTTTTGTGTATGCTTATTTTCTCCTTCAGTCCGAAAAACGGGCCGCGAGCTGAGTCCTATCTTCCTCGTTTTGTGATGAGGGCACTAGGCAACCGAGGTGCACAGCTAGCATGTGGCAGGTGATCTGACTCCAGAGCTGGCATCTTCTGCTTTCTCAGCATCATCCAGGAGTCTCTGGATAAGCAAACTTTTCAATGGGATATTGTAGAGTACTACATCTCAGGTCTCATTTCCACCTAAGAGAACTGTGGGTGGCAAGTTAGTAATGGCTCATAACCTATGGTTCTTTTCTCCAAATGGTTTTCTCTTGGAGAAAAAAACCAAAAAACCCCCAAAACCCCGATTTTGGGGGTTGGGGGGGTGTGCATAGGAGTGTGGTAGTCTGTTTTAAGGGGGAAACTTGCATTCTTTAAGCTGTAATTGCCCTTGTAATTAAAAAAAAGGCCGGGCAGTGGTGGCACACGCCTTTAATCCCAGCACTTGGGAGGCAGGGGCAGGTGGATTTCTGAGTTCGAGGCCAGCCTGGTCTACAGAGTGAGTTCCAGGACAGCCAGGGCTACACAGAGAAATCCTGTCTCAAAAAACCAAAAAAAATATGTTAGAGGTGAAGGGGATGGGAGATGGGTAGGTGGGGGGATCGTGGAGGGGGAACCAGGAAGGGGGACATTTGAAATGTAAATAAATAAAATAATTAATAAAAAGTGGGTAGCTAATCTTTGTGTATAAATAGAAATTCTAGAAACGTAGTAATTGTCTCCAAGGACATTGGAAGAATGGTAGAGAAACACTTTTTTGTTTTTGGTTTTCTGGATTATTTACCCACATTTTGCTTTTCAAGAAATGATGTTCTGGGTACGGTGGTGCCTGCCTTCACCCAGCACTTGGGAGCAGAGGAAGGCAGATCTCTAAGAATTCAAAACTAGCCTGGTCTGCATAGCAAGTCCAGGGAAGCCAGCTCCGTCTACAAGATGACCCTGATTCATTTCACAGAACAGAATGCATCTCTGGAGGACCACGTGGGCACAAAGTGCCTGAGAGATGAGTCACAGAGTGGCCTCGGAGGGGCAAAGAAAACAGGCCTGTGATTTCACGTGGGTTTCAGAACAGGCTTGTAGGGTTCTAACTGTAAACCTACAGTGTTCGTGGGTTTTGTTTTTGTTTTTTTGAGACAGGGTTTCTCTGGTCCTGGCTGTCCTGGAGCTACCTCTGTTTACCAGGCTGCCCTCAGACTCACAGAGATCCTCCTGCCTCTGACTTCTGAGTGCTGGGATTAAAGATGTGTGACACTATGCCTGTCTAGTTTGTTTCTGATGAGAAGATATTACCTTTATAACTTAAAAATAGTAATGAACTGATTTGGAAATAAGCAGCTGACACATACTTCATAAATGTCATTTTTCTACATACATAACTTCTTCAAACTAATGCAAACTGTTCACTGGTTCAACTGTTTCTTGTTTTTGTTTTCTCCTTAAGCTGGCAAATTCTTAAACTGAATGGTTTTCCCTTCCTTCAGGTCAAAGCTGGAATAGAAGCCCAGTCGGAAGCCAAAACCAGCGGTCTCCTGTGGGCCGGCTTAGCTCTGCTCTCTGTGCAGGGTGGGGCACTGGCCTGGCTCACTTGGTGGGTGTACTCCTGGGATATCATGGAGCCAGTTACGTTCTTCCTTACGTTTGCGAATTCCATGGTCTTTTTTGCATACTTCATCACAACTCGGCAGGTGGGTAGTTAGGAAAATGGTAAGTCAGAACGCCCCTCAAAAACAGTAATTCTCAACCTGTGGGTCATGACCCCAAAAGACCCTTTCACAGGGGCCACCAAAGATCATTGGAGATATCAGAGATTTACATTACGAGTAATAACAGTAGCAAACTTACAGCTATGAAGCAGCAATGAAAATAACTTTATAGTTGGGGGTCACCACAACATGAGGACGTGTATTAAAGGGTCACAGCTTTAGGAAGGTTGAGAACCTACTGGCCTAAAAAGTCTTCATCAAGGCAAGCAGTGTCTTGGTTAGGGTCACTATTGCTGTGATGAAACACCATGACCAAAAGCACCTTGAGGAGGAGAGGGTTTACTTGGCTTATATATCCTAAATCCCAGTCCTCTGAGGGAAACCAAGGCAAAAAGTCAAACTGGGCAGGAACCTGGAGGCAGAGGCTGGGCAGAAGCCATGGAGGGATGCTGGCTACTGGTTTGCTCAGTCCTTACAGCACCCAGGACCACCAGGGTGGTGCTGCCCACAACTGAGCCTGGCCCTCCCATATCATGAAACTGCCCTACAGGTTTGCCTATAGCCGGACCTAGTTCTCCATTGAGGGTCCTTTCTCTCAGATGACTGTAGTGTGTGTCAAACTGACATAAAAGTAGCTTGTACAAGCAGCAAGCAATAAAACCCTTTCATTTCCTGAGTCTTTTGACGTTTTTCACAAGGTTGGATGGAGTCTTTACAGCATCAAACAATTTGAATTCCTACAGATGAAAGAGTATAAATACATGAACTCCTCCATTCGGATAAATGTTGAACCGTGTTCCCCACGCCCTCATTCATCAATGATATCAAACTTGTGCTACAAAAATTAGCTATTTCCAGTAACTAGTTTTGTGTCAAGGTTGCCAAATCTTTCCACTTTTCTTTGTCAGAAGGTACATTTTCTCGTCCCAGTTTGCCCGCCTGTAAGAGGGGCTCTCAACCCATCATGCCCTGCTTCTGTGGGCTGTGTGCTCTGACGACCCCTGTAGACACTTACGTCCCTTCGTCTCCCCGCTTTACCTTGGCGTTGCTTAGTGTCTTCATTTAAACAATGCTCCCTGTCTCCTCTCCCCTTCAGAACTACACTTACTCAGCCCTCCGCAGCAGGCAGTTTCTTCAGTTCTTCCACAAGAAATCACAGCAGCAGTGCTTCGATGTAGAACAGTACAACAAGCTAAAGGAAGACCTTGCTGAGGTAGCTTACGGCGAGGACATGTCCGAGCCGGTTTTGTGTGGGAGACAGGAAAATGCATGCAAGGCTGAAATATTTCATGTATTGTTTAGCAAGACTGTGGGATGGATTTTTTTTTTGTTTTTAAGAATATGAATTGAGCCGGGCAGTGGTGGCACATGCCTTTAATCCCAGCACTTGGGAGGCAGAGGCAAGTGGATTTCTGAGTTCGAGGCCAGCCTGGTCTACAGAGTGAGTTCCAGGACAGCCAGGGCTACACAGAGAAACCCTGTCTCGAAAAACCATAAAAAAAAAAAAAGAATATGAATTGAACCGGGCAGTGGTGGCGCACGCCTTTAATCCCAGCACTTGGGAGGCAGGGGCAGGTGGATTTCTGAGTTTGAGGCCAGCCTGGTCTACAGAGTGAGTTCTAGGACAGCCAGGGCTACACAGAGAAACCCTGTCTCAAAAAACAAAAAAAAAAAACAAAAAAAAAAAAAAAAGAATTAGGGGGGAAATGATGAAATGGATTACCTGGTACTTTATGAAGCCAGAAACTCATCTCTTAAAAAGGGACTCATAAAGATGTGCATAGTGGCTTATACCTTTGATGTATCCCGGCACCAGGGAAGCAGGTAGATGCTTGTGAGTTCAAGGCCAACCTGTCTACAGATTGAGTTTCAGGACAGCCAGAGGTATACAATGAGACCTGCCTCAAAAGAAACAAACAAAAATATCAAAAGACTCCAACAAGGCATTTACCTCAGTAATTTAAATGTTTTCATGTCCAAGGAGATGTTGAATTGTACAACTCCCCTCAAACATCAATGCTGGTCATTTATTTTCTCTGACCTCAAGCTTTTACCCCCCTCTCAACAGGCTACAGAATCCCTGGAAAACGTGCAGCGCTCCCTCCATTTGCGAATTCAAAGACAGGAAGTCAGCGAGAAGAATTAGTCTCATGCTTTAAGCATCAGCCGGCTATGTGCTGGTTTCTGGCTTACCCACTGGACGTTTGTAAGGTCGTGTTCATTTCCGCCTGATGTTTTCAGATACAGTTTGGTCAATAAATTTGTGGGAAACAGACATATTCATGGACAATCCCACTCCAGCTGGCCTGTAGATCTGTGTGTACTGATGTTTCAAATGGCCTGTGTACCCTGGCAGAGCTGCTGCTACCTAAACCCCTCTCCAGCTCCACACAGGGGTAAATCAGCGTTAAAACGGTCAGCATCTGGCATTCGTTCACTTTGGTTCTTGTTGTTAACGTGAACTTTATTTCTTGAAGCAGGGTCTCAAGCCTGTACTCCAAACAATCCTCCTGCCTCAGTTTCCTGCAAGCTACAATTACAGGTATGCGCCATAATGCCCAGTTTCTTTTTGTTTTTTTACTGTGCAATGCTTGTATGGCCGTAACACTGTGTCACAGGTACAAATGGCCCCACTTGCCACACTGGCCCCTCCTCCACTGCAGTTGAAGCAAGGCATCCAAGGCATTGCTGTTATACCTGCAACTTATGTGTTCCTGCTCTCAGAGCCCCAATGTAACCCTTAACCAGCAGGTTATTAACAAAATATTATGATACAAAAATGTATATATTAATAAGAAGACCCTTAAAGGAAAACTAACTATACTGTTAATTCAATAGTCTGCTAAAAATGTCAAGATCTTCAGTTTTAAGTTCCTGTAGCACCCTATTCTGGCTGGTGTTTTGCCGATAGTGGTCAGTATTCACTGCATGCTGGACAACCATGACTAGCTGTCACTTCAAGTGTCTCTTTATCAGATAGGTATCGCCGCATGTGTGCCTATAGGGGCTGTATGTACCCAGAGTGGCTAAGTGTTACTATACATGTGCCTATATGTGGTTACATGTCACTACATACTATATTTCATCCTCAGAGTGCCATAAAATAATTCTGAAAAGTTTATTTTTTCCAAAATGAGAATTAAAACCATGCAAAAAATACCTTGATTACAGGTAAACAAGATAATAAACGAAGATGACCAAGTAAAATAGGCCCTCTATAAATTACATAAACATAGGAATTATAAAATGCTAATGAGCTTTAGACATTTTATTAAGTGAAAACAATCTCATTCTTGAATTTCAAAAATCTTTAAAAACATTATACAATAAACTTGTATAAATAGTGTCACAAAAGGTAAGGCAGAGTAGTTGGTATTTTGAGTAATCTTGTAGTTTACTAAAAATGTAATAAATGTAGAAGACATTTATGTATTGTAATTTCCTGAGGATTTTTTTAGCCCTCTCACCATGTCCAACATGATTGAAAAATAACAAATACAAAACATTACTTCTCTATGGCATCTAAAACACTGAAGCATTTACATTGATGGGTGAAAGTCCTCAACCAGCTGGCTCTGTATAAAAGGGAGAGGTGTGTGAAGCATATGTAGCAAGACAGATGGCCCTACTTACTAGGTTTGGGACAGAAATGCAGCTTTTTGGTCAGCATTGAAGCAAAGCAGGGAACCTGCTTCTTGCCGACTGCACCTGGGTCTTTGCAGAAGTCCACGCGGCGCTGAGAGACCTTTCTGTTCACCAGCGTGAGCAGCTCCGTGAACTCTAGGGAGCTGCCATACCTTGCCAGCATCTCACACAAATCCTGAATGTACCAGGAGCCGTTCACAGTTTCTCGGTGAGAGTAATACCCTAAAAAACGAGAAGGGGGTGGTGCTTCATGGTCACGGAAAGACGTTTATGATAAAGTCAGTTACAGAAATGAAAGCTCCCAAAAGTCCCTGGAAAGAATAAGACATGTGGACTAGAGAGATGGCTCAGTGATTAAGAGCACTGACTGCTCTTCCAGAGGTCCTGAGTTCAATTCCTAGCAACCACATGGTGGCTCACAACCATCTGCAATGGGGTCTGGTGCCCTCTTCTGGTGTGTCTGAAGAGAGCAATGGTGAATACATAAAAAGAATAAGACATGCACATCATGTGGTTACGATTTTTTTCCAATGCTTAATCTAATGTAGGAAAACATATTAATTCTATGGTTTTACATACAAAGGGTTAATGAAATTTGACAGAAGCCATCTAAGAATGGCTATGGCAAGCAAGTGAGTTTCCTGGACATGGCCCGCTGTTTCCATGGCTGCAATGCGTGCACTCTGGGGAGGCACAGCCCCAGCGGCTTCATCCCAGGATTGCCTCTCACTGCTGACACGCCTTTTCTTGCTATTCCTGCATAGTCTAATGATTGCTGGGCGTCAGCCCACCCTATTGGGCAAATTTCCTGCAGATCAACATGAAGATGAACTTTCATGAATCACTGCTGTTAAGATGAATTGATGACTTTATAGCACTCCTGATTTGGTTCGAATGATTTTAGGAAAAAAGTTTAAAGAGATAGAGCCACCCTCCCAGCCCCCACGCCCACCCCAGTCGGCTGCTATCAGCATGGCTCCAATTGCCAACACCAGATCCATTTTTTGCAGCTTGCTTCAGTTTACCCTGAGAAGCCAAAGAAGACTTTTGACAGGAAATTTTCTCTACTTTCTAAAAAAGCAAACTAGAACAAAATAATACCCAATGAATTGGAGGCCAGAGATCAAACAAAACTTTTCAGTTTGAAAACAAAGAATTTTGCAAAATGTTTTTCAGCAAGGCTTTCCACAAATATATCAGGGTGGCGCTGCCATCACCAAATGACAGCAAGCTGCTAACACCTGATACAAGTGCACAGCTGCTGTTGTTATTGTATTGTTATAATACAGTTAAGCAGGGATGCTGTTAGTCTATAAGGTGTTTCACATTTTATTTGTCAATCAGGAAGGATTTCTTCAATGTGATTAGGCCTATGGCTTTCTGATAGAACACAGTGATTTAACTGTGAAAGACCACTCCAATTCAAAGGTGACGTAGGCTTAAGCGAAAAGTACTGATCACCGGCTCCAATCATCTGCTCGCTCACCTTCTGCCACAGAGTAACACATGAGGAAGTCTGCCCCCGCAGGCAGAGTGTACACGGAGGCAGCGTCCACCTGGGTCACGTTGCCCAGCTCGTGTGTCTGATGGTCCACCACGTCCAGGGGCACCACGGGCACGTCATGCTGGTTGCCCCGACAGGCCTACGAAAGAGAGAGGAAAGAGCACTTTCTCTGCCTGCCATCTTGTTAGCAATGCTTCATGTAGAGTGAGAACATATCATTCAGCATACCTCCCATTAGTAACAGAAGCCATGTATGTGTTCAAAAATGACGCCATCAGGCTCCGAGAGACATAGACTGGCCAAGCTGACTTCCCAATGGCGTTTCCTTCTAGACAACGTTTATACCCAGCAAATAAACACCAAAATACACTGAATGGTATACCCTTCCTTTAAAGAACAGTCTTCCATATCTGAATGTTTTTATTCAATCAGGTAGTACTTTTTTTTTTTTCTCTGAGACAGGGTTTCTCTCTGTAGCCCTGGCTGTCCTGGAACTCACTCTGTAGACCAGGCTGAGTTTTTGAACTCAGAAATCCATTTGCCTCTGCCTCCCAAGTGCTGGGATTAAAGGCGTGCGCCACCACTGCAGGCTCAGGCAGTACTTCTAAATGTCATTTTGACCTTTGTCTAGTCAAGGTCACAATTTGTCAACAGTTGAAATAGCCTTACTCAAGAGGTCATCTATCCATGTGCCTTCGCCTTCTGTTTCCACTGTATTTTCAAAATTGTATTTAAAAAGTGTGTATCTACATGTGTATCTGAGAACGTGTCTATGCACATGTGAGTGCAGGTTACCCCCAGGGCTCAGAAGAGGGTGTTGGGTCCCTTGGAGAAGGGACCTGAACTTGGCTCCTCTGCAGGAGCAGCAATGTGTGCCTTTCATCACCAAGCCGCCCCTCCAGCCCTGAGCTCGTGTGCTACCCCCCCAGCCCCTGTTCTCCTGTTCCCACTTCAAAGTGAGTTCTAAATTTATATCTATTCATTTTGATTGAGAAGCTAGCATTTATGTTTTTTGTTTTCTGGTTTGAGGGCCTCATGTTTGCTCGTCCAGTGCTTTGCCACTGAGCTACACTCTGCTCCTCAGTGTTACAGGCTACCCCGTGCTCCCGCCTCAATTTACATGGTGAAGCCCCTAATACCAGATTACTCATGCTCCAAACACGTGTTTCTTTCTTTCTAAAACTATCTGGCAGCTTGGAGAAGTGTAAAGGGGTGAGGCAGGTGAAGATAAGCCTGCATCTTCCCACATCACCTCCCCTGGCTTGCATGCTCCCACCAACCCAAGCCCAGTAGCCAGGCTGCCTTCCAGGGTCCGGAGCACTCAGTCTTTCCTTCCAGTAGTTCGTCCCCCAAAACTAGCCCAGGCACATAGCAGCACAGCGGTGACTGTCATACCAAATGTTAATCAAAACACTTTTTTTTTTTTGGTTTTTCAAGACAAGGAGGAACTGGCTGGCACTGGCAGGCCTAGAACACACTCTGTAGACCAGGCTAGCTGGCCTTGAACTCCTAAGTGTGGGGATTAAAGGCGTGCTCCATGCGCTGCCCAGCTCAAAGCACTCTTGTAATAAAGAAACACCAGCACAATTCAAAGCACAACTATTTGACCAGGGTCCAAAAAGGGCCTTTCTAATTATTGGAGGAACTTATTTTAGAAATTGACTTTTTAACCCTTTAAATCAACATACTGATTTTTATAGCTGAGGTGATATGATCAGTCCTACCTGAATGATAAATATCTTGGGTTTTCCAACCAGGCTCTGACACTTGTCTCCTTTGAACAAGCCAGTCAATGTCTGAATTTCAATCTTGGCGTCATATGCATAAATGTGGTTGCCTTCCCCGTGGCTCAGGAAGACACACAGGAAGCAATCGGCATCTATGTGGCTTGAAGTCGACACTACAGATGCCCCCAAAATGCATGCAGAGATGAAAAGAAGAGTCTGTTATCCACATGTGGAACTGCATGTTACAGGTACTAGAACAAAAATACACTACAGAATGGCAGGAGAGAGGTCTGCTTCAAAAAATACAATCTTCCTGTGATAATACACACCTTCATCTTTTCTTCTTCCTCTTTAATACTGGGTCTCATTCTGTAGCCAGGTTGGCCCTAAAGTGTTTCTTTGCCCTAAGCTTTTTCTAATGTTGGTTGTTTGAAATAGACTGACACTGTTGCCTATGAAGGCTGGCCTGGTAATCCCCCACCCCCAGCCTCTTGGTGCTGGGGTTACAGATGGCTGGATTAAAAAACAATTATTAAAGTTTAAAGCATTTTCATTAAAAAAAATGTTAGCTTTTAGTCAAGTACAGAAAAATGAAGAAAAAAATGGGGAAGCTCCTTTAAGATCCAAGTTACTTAAAGATACAACAACAAAAACATCCTAGACCAACATAACATCCCCAAGACCATGGATACAGAAATTCTCAGTAAAATGCTTGCAAGCAGAATTCAACAAAACATTAAAAACCATACACCATGACCAAGTTAGCTTAACTGCAGGATTATACTGATGGCTCGTCATATGCAAATCAGTGACTATAATATAGGATATAAATAGACTCAAACACAGAAGTACTTTGTCATCTTAAGAGGTGCAGAAAACAATGCCAACAAGGTTCAACATCTCCTGATGGAAGCCCTGAAGAAATCAAGACCAGAAGGGACACAATGACAGACACCACACAGGCTCTACATGACAGCAGCTATACACTAACAGGAAAAGCAAAACATTTCCTCGAAAGACAAAAGCTTGCTCAATGTGCTGCTTTAAGTGTTAGCTAGCACTTAGCTAGCAAGAGGAAGAAATAAAAGCCACAAACGGGAAAGGCAGAAGTAAATAGTCCCTGTTTGTAGGTGACACAATCCTATCCTTAAAAGACTCTGCGGGCTGGAGAGATGGCTCAGCAGGTAAGAGCACAGGTTGCTCTCGGATCAGTTCCCAGCACCCACATGGCAGCTCACGAGCATCTGTTACTTTAGACTTTAATTCTCGTTTGCCCTCTGAAGGCACCAGGCAGCTTACATAGATGCAGACAAAACACTCAAACACATTAAAAATAAGAAGCAATAAATACTCCACGGAAAAGTCAGATCTGATTGACATTTTTCAGCCGAACAGCAGGATACAAAAATCAGAATCTTTCTTATATGCTATCCACTGAGAAAGAAAGTAGGAACAGAATCCTGTTTACAATAGCATTAAAAAAAAAAAAAAACAGGAATAAACTAAGGAGGTGAAAGGCCTCCACAGTTAAAGATGGAAAAGGCCTCCAGCTCATGGGTTGACAATATTGAGAAAATGGCTACCATACAAAAGTATCTATGGGCTCTCATGACACTTCTTCACAGAATTAGAACACATCCTGAGTTGGATACTGAAGCAGTAGGGACCCCTAATAGCCAGGGCAATCCTGAGCAAACAGAACGAAGCTGGGGTTATCACCACACTGATTTTAAGTTAAGTACAGGAATTAGTAACGAAACCAGTGTGGTGCCAGCACAGGCACATCGACCAATGGGGTCAAGGGCCCAGACGCCAAATTTTTGGCAAAGGTATCAAACGTACATGAGAGAAAAGACAAAAGACAATCTCTTTAACAAACTGTGTGGGAAAACTAGACATCCACTAGAAAGGTGACTTTAAGACCGGAAACGACGATAAACATTTCAAGATACAGGTATAAGCAGGTTGCTGAGATGGTTGATGGGTCCCAGAATCCACGGTAGAAGACGACTCCTCCCAAAGCTGGCCCACGGTATCCACATGGGTGCTGCAGCATGTGTACAGGCTCACACTCCCACAGACACAAAATAATACACGAGTAAGTAAGAGAAAGACACGGACAAAGCCTTTCTGAAAAGGACACCAAGAGCTCAGGAAATACATGAAAAATTAAACGAACTTCACAGCAAAAGAAACAATTCCCAGAGTGAGGAAGTAGCCTACAGAATGGAAGGATTTTTTTTTTGGTCTATACATCTGAAGAGACTGGGTTAGTAACTAGATGATATAAAGAATGATGGGGGGGGGGGATCTACCTGAAAGCCAAATAATCCAATCAGAAAATAATAAATGAAACACAGAGATGCTTCTCCAAATATGGAGTACCAAGCCAGGTGGTAGTGGCACATGCCTTTAATCCCAGCACTTCAGAGGCAGAGGCAAGTAGATCTCTGAGAGTTCAAGGCCAGCTTGGTCTGCTCTTTGTGCAGCCAGGGCTACACATAGAAATCCTGTCTTGAAAAAAAAGAAAAAAACAAAATATGAAACACCAACTGTCAGTAGCTGAATGCTCATCAACTTCAGCCATCAGAGAAACGCAAATCAGAAATTACCTGGAGATCTTTTCCTCTCAGTCAGAATGGCCCTCATTAAAAAACTGACAACAACAAAAACTAGTGCTGGTGAGGGTGGGAAGTGGGCAGCTGAGGGGGAACTGGGCTGGAAAGGGTGGGAAGTAGGCAACTGAGGTAGGTTGTGGGCTGGGGAGCAGGGAAGTTGGCCCTTGTACGGTTCTGGATAGAGTGTAAGCAACCACAGCACCATGGAGATCAACCCAGAGCTTCCCCAGAAAACGAAGCCCAGCTTTCGTTTGGGCACACACGCAAGGGGATCCAGGTCAGCTCGTGGAGATGCCTGCTCACCCGTTACAGCAGCACTACTCACAACAGACAACCATGGAATCATCTGAGTTGTCCTTCATAACAAGTAGAGAAATGTGGTGCATCCACACAATGGAGTTTTACTCAGCCATAAAAGACAAAATGTGTCATCTGCAGGAAAATGCATGGAACTGGAGACCATCAGCCTCAGCAAAACAGGGCAGCTCCAGAAAGAGAAGATTCACATTCTCTCCCTGAAAGCACAACCTTCAGCTTCACACAACTCTCTCACCTGTCACACTCATGTGACATGAAATTAGAAGGCAGACTATCTGGGAAGAAGAGGGGGACCAGTTGGAGCGGAGATGAGGGACCAGAAGGTAGAGAGTAAATATGGTCAAACATGCACGGTGCGCTTGGAACATGGCTGTCACTGAAACCTGCTTTACACAGTGACTCTTTGGCAATTTAAAAATTATTTTTTAAAGACCCACATGACTTTGGTAATAATACATTAAAAGTTTCTTTGAATGAGCAGGCTTCCCTACAGTAGACTGAAAACCTAGAAGCAGCCACTCGACAGCTGCCTCGGTGGCTGTGCCCTGTGCCATACCCAACTCTCAGAGCTTCCGGGAGAGTTGAGACCCCATGTCCTCCAAAGCTTAGGAGCAAAGCAGACAACCTAGTAAGCAGCCAGTTTCAATTATAACTATTTTCAATTTAATTAAAGGGAAGCGCTGGAGAAAGCACAAAATGACAGTGCAAATAGCAATAACAACCCACTAGCAAATGATTTGAAAGCAGGCAGTGAGGATGGACTCTGAGCTACAATAGCATTAGCCAGTACCTACTGTACAGTGCTACAGCATCGACAGACACAGGCAATCAGATCTAGAGATAGCCCAGAGTGCCCATCCCATCAGAGACCTTAGACAGCATGCTACCTACCCTCGTGAATTTTGAGCAAGAGTTCTTCTGCTCGGAGGTCGTTAAAGCATTTCACTTCAAATCCTAGATCTGAAAACCTGGTGACACAGTGAACTCAGAATTAGGCCACTGAAGACCCTTACTTCCTTGAGGAATTCCATGCCTACTTTTATGACATACAAAGAACAACCATGGCAATTCCCTTGATCATCTGCCCCACAAAATGGCTTAGCAGTGACAAGAGCCAATTCAATGCTGATTACCTCCACCTACCAAACAGATGTTTGTGACAAGGAAAACCTAAGCACACACTGGGTCCCAGGGAGACTCTCAGTCTGTCATTAGTGCTAAATTACAATTAGCTATCACTTAGGTGTATCATGACAGAGAAAACTACCTTCGAGTCAGGTTGTCCCGGTCTGCACTGGTGCCCCGCCTTTCTGGGAGTGTCAAGTGCCAGAAGAACCTCTCATGATTGAAGATTAGGGCAATTCCTCTCCTCTTGTGGTCCATCTTGTACTGCTCGGCTGGATCCAACAGTTCCCTACTAAGGAAGAGTAAAACAATCACTTCAGGCCCTTTGGCCCCGAGGTTCTCCACTGCCCTAATACAGTTCCCGATTTGTGGTGACCTCTACCTACCCATAACGTTATATTTGTTGCTACTTTGTAGCTGTAATTTTGCTACTGTTATGAACTGTAATGCAAATATTTGTGGTTTCCAAAGGCCTTAGGTGACCCCCATGAAAGCTGACCCCTATGAAAGCCCTTTGACCCCACAGGCAAGAACTTGAACCAAACCTACATCTCAGCTCCCCAAATGCTAAATATCACGGAGCCTGACAACTGCATTCTTACGTCCATCTCTGTGCGATGGTCGTGACTAAGGCTTGTAGAAGACAAGAATATCTTTACCTTTTGTAGAAGCCATCGGTTTCCGTCATGTTTTATGTTCACCTATTTGGAAAACAAAGTTGCTGTTTGTTAATTTCTTTTTTTTTTTTTTTTTATTTTGACAAGATTTTATTCTGTAGTCCTGGATGGTCTGGGACTCTCTATGTAAACCTGGATGGCTTCTAACTCACAGACATCGCCTGCCTTGGCCTCCTGGGGCTGAGATTAAAGGTGTGTGCCACCACACCTCGTTTATTTTACTTTCAACTAAAGTACAGCAAAGACACCCCCCACCCCTCAGACCCGATCTCTAAGACTCCTGGAAATGAAGGGAAGCAATCCGATGGGGAGATCCGCTACAGCCACACTCTGCTTCTCTAGCCTTCAAAATAACAAATGATAAGCAGAAATGGAGAAAAGCTTATCCAAACACATGTGCGTTGAGTTAAACAATTCTGTGGTTACAGAGTGTGAAGGAAACAAATACACAGTTGCTTTGGTGTACAGAGCAGAAACTGAGTCATACAGGGAAACTGAGTCCACTCTGTGGTTTACAATGTTTCCAGTATACTAAATCCCTTAACTGGAAGAGGGCAAGGCCTGCATTTCAAGGCTCAGATTTTGGTTTTCTGAATCATCTATCTCCAGTGAAAACACTGTTAAGGGAGCCCTGTACTCAGTACTGAGGATACCTCACAGCCCTCTGAGTCACCCTTCATTGCATCCTTCCCTACTCCGGGGAGTGCTGTGTGACAAGCCTCTCTGTGCTGAGCCAATTGCTCGCAGTGCAGTGTGTTGGTCACTAGCCACCTGCACCTGCGTGAGCACCGGAGATGTAGCAAGCACAACAGAGAAGCTCAACTTTATCGGAGACACTTTGTTGTTCAGGGAGTCGTCCCAGTCCTGGGCTCAATGCATTGCTCCTCCTGCCTCAGCATCCTGAGTAGCTCAGGCAAGAAGCGCGCCATCCGGCCCAGCTTCCAGTGAAATTAAACGTAAAGAGGCACGTTCAGTAGATGGCATCTGTGCTGTAACTGGTTCAATAATCTGTTTTCTTTTGGATTAAAGGGAGGAGAGTCATGAACAAAGAGGGAAGTGAACAAGAGACAACTTTCTGCAGGGGTCTCTGAGGAAGAATTATTTTCCCCTCGGTCTTCAGACAGTCTCCCCCACATCTGCTTGTTCCAACCTCATGTCAATAAAGAAAACCACAGCCACCCTGGCAGTGAGGGGGGGTGGGGAGGTGGCTCAGTTCCCTTTAGTCTATGAGTTTACCTAGGCAGCGTTATTTCTCAATGAAGAGTCCAGTAGGGCATTTCCTTGTCCAATAGGTGCTAAGTAGGTTTCCTCAATCTGCCTCAGAATTGCCGGTGAGTGTTAGGAGGCTGACTCCTGGGTCCTGGTGGCAACTGAGACCTACAGCACCAGAATCCAGGAAGGGACTGCCAATCTGCCTGGTAACGAGGTCCCTGAGAGCTACTGTGGCAAAAATGCCAATCGCAGCTTGACATGTCCCTTGAAAGCCCTGGAGATCAACTCTGCTCTTCCCATCCAATGAGAAGTTTCAGGGTGGGTTCAGGGACATCTCCCTCAGCCTAGTCAGGGCCTACAGACTTAGACCTAAGTTGTTGCTCGCAATCTATTAAAAATAACATCCAGTCTCAAGGCTGTCAAATTCACACCCCCAGTAAGGGTTTGTTTAATGTAACATTAGGGCCTGTTAATGAAGTTTGGTTTTGGTTTTTCGAGACAGGATTTCTCCGTGTAGCCCTGGCTGTCCTGGAACTCACTCTGTAGACCAGGCTGGAACTCAGAAATCCACCTGCCTCTGCCTCCCGAGTGCTGGGATTAAAGGCGTGCGCCACCACTGCCCTGCCTGTTAATGAAGTTTTAACATGTATTTGTGTATGTGTGGGATCTGACAGGCACATGCCACAGCTCTGTGGAAGTCCGATGACTACGTGCAGGAGCAGCTTCCTCCTTCCATAATACGGTCCTGGTCCCAGGCTTAGTGGCAAGTGCCTTTACCTGCTAAGCTATCTTACAAGCACTGAGAGTTCTAATATATAAAGTACAGGCGTTAGGGGAGAGAGAAAGGTGCTTAGGAAATGACAGTAGATACCGAAGATGTCTGTCTCAGTTGGGGTTTTTATTGCAGTGATGAAACACCATGATCAGAAAGGAGCTGGAGGAAAGAGTTTATTTGGCTTATACTTTCACTTCCCTGTTCATCACTGAAGGACGTCAGGGCTGGAACTCAAACAGGGATGGACCTGGAAGCAGGAGCTGATGCAGAGGCCATGGAGGGTGTTACTTACTGGATTGCTCAGACTGCTTTCTTATAGAACCCAAATTATCTTATTTTCTTAATTGAGGTTCCTTCTGCTCTGATGACTTTAGTTTGTGTCAAGTTGACATAAAACTGCCCAGCACAGCATGGGCCCAGCATTTAAAGCAATGTACCCCAGGCTGGCCTAAAATCCATATTCCTTTTGCCTCAGCCTTCAGAGACTGGGTTACAGCAAAGCATTTTCCCAAGATGTGTTCTATGTTATCTAGGCTGACCATGAACCTGAGACTTTCCTATCTAACCTCTTTTGTAGCTGGGATTCAGATACCCTAAATGAGGTTTAGAAATGTGTGCTCACATTGGTTCTGGTTACATAGCCCATCTCACCTCTCCTTTTCTGTTCCACCCTAAAGTACACAGGGCTTCCTAGCTCCTTAGTTTAATTTGTATAAAATCACTCACTTCTTTTTCTCCTTATGGTAATTTCCAGATAAAGCTATCAGTCACTGTTGTTTTCATGGCACTGAAGATACTTTATCTTACTACTTCCAAAGTTCAAGAATACAGAACACTGCCGGGCAGTGGTGGTGCACGCCTTTAATCCCAGCACTTGGGAGGCAGAGGCAGGTGGATTTCTGAATTCAAGGTCAGCCTGGTCTACAGAGTGAGTTCCAGGACAACCAGGGTTACACAGAGAAACCCGTCTCGAAAAACCGAAAAAAAAAAAAAAAAAAAAAAAAAAAAGAATACAGAACATGGGCCAGACCTGCCTAAGGTCAGCCCTGAGAAGTTGGAACTGAAAGCCTGGCACTGGTGGATTACAACGTCTGTACTACCTGTCACCAGGCATCCCACCGGAGGCCACTTTCCAAACTGGCTCTCATGAGAATCTACCCACATTCCCTGTCGACCATCTAGCTATTTAATAACCTATAAGAAGTAACTCACTTCCCTAGAACAAACACTGGACAGAGCATGGTGTAGAAGGGACAGGGGAGAAAAAGAATCAAACAAAAAGGGGAGGGGCCGGTGTACCGCCCCCAACATGGCTTTCCACCCCTCACCACTCATCTCTAGACTGGAAATGGCCTTTGTGTCCAATAGGGCCGCTCCCTGAAGGACCATGAGGACTGTCACAATTTTCCTCAGGAATAAGGACAGAAGCTCTTAAATAAAGGCCGTCTCTGATAGACCTTAAAGACTTTTTAGGCTTGAAGTTTCTAACTTTAACCAGTGCCGGTTTTGATAGGCGACAGGAAGCCTGTTCTGAAGCAAGAGCTAGCAGTTTATCACTGTGTGGAAAAAAGTTATTTGGGACTAACCCGTGGACAGCAACAGGCTTGCTGACTGCGGAGGCACTGTGGCGGAGGTGCCCGCCCAGGTCTGGCCTAGGTTAAGGGTCTTGAGCCCGGTTCCCGCAGGTCTGTGCCCCGAGCCTGGTCCGCCTCTTCTCCCCACTTTTCAGCAAAAGTGAACAACAAAAACAGGATTCAACTTGCAGAGCCAAGTTCTCAACTACTCAGCGCAAGCGCCGCCTTCTAAAGTTTAAACTGCCTGGACGCAGCGGACGTGAGGACAAAAGCGCTCAGCAGGGTTAGCCTGGGCAAATACCACTGCTACATTCTCCACCGCATAGCGCCGCAAGACCACTTCTGCCAGTCCCAGCAGTCCCGCCAGTCCTGGGAGGCCACCCGCCCTGCTTTGCCCGCGCCCCAGCTTCGCACCCGTACCTGCACCTACCAGCCCGCCAGCTCCCGGTGTCCTAGCCCCGAGGCCTCTGCTCGCCAAGCTCCGTTTCCTGCCAGCCCCACCCCGCCTCCTGCCCCGCCCCCGCCTCCTGCCCCGCCCCAGGATCCGCCTCTGCCTCTCCCAGCTGCTGGGCCCTTCACCTAGGCAACGCCAGGACGCCACTGTGTCTTCCTCCAGCACAGCAGAGCCTGTGTGTATAAGCTTTTGTGTAAGTGTTGGGGAGGGGCACTGCCCGGGGGAGCAAGTGGGACAACTTCACGTCCAGGGTGGTGAACCTAAGTGTTGCCATCCCCGCCAGACATTTGCTCTTCCCCATTTCATTTAGTGCTCAGTTTAGTGTAGAGAGCTTACTCTACAGTCAGTTACTTTAGAGGGCTTATTTCTCATGGTGGTGTTGTTTGGACAGGGGTTTTAGGCCAAACAAAACAGAGGCAGCTCCTGGGCTTTCTTCCCACCGTCCTCTCCTCCCCCCCTTCCTCCTCTGAGTCTCCGGTAGCTGAGGTCATGACCTCGATCCTCCTGCCTCCACACTCAGTGCTGTGATAGCTGTCTTGTGTCACTACACCCAGGATTCTAGCCAAGCACTCCACCAACTCCTTGATGTTTAAGTCTGACTTATAAAAGCTGAGGTGATTTGGCAGTGCATGCAGAAATTCTAAGAACGATGAGAGTCTGTCTGTAGGTGATGGTGACCATGGCTTTTCCTGTGTCATATTGTGCCTACTGTGTGCCACCTTGTCATTTAAAAATTAAGCAACGACAGAAGATAAAAAATATGTTAAGGCGTTACCAGTTGGCTGAGGGTTCTTTTATTATACCATTTAATCATGTACATATGTGTAGGAAGTGTGTGTGTGTGTGCATGCATGTGTATGAGGGAGGGGTCTTTAACAGGACAGGGTGGGCTCACACATATATAGTCTCACGCCTGCTGCAGCAGGCTCTGGGCACCTGCAGGTGTCTTTGCACACCCTCTGTCCTTCACTAGTCTCAAAGTCACCATTCCCATTAAAACGAAACAGTGAAAGTCAGAGAAAGGATGACAGTCTTTCTAGTTTGCTGAATAAAACTTTTTCCTTGCCCTGAAAACCTGTCCAAAATTCATTGGGTCTCTTTTGAGGGCAAGAGCATTGGGCTTAGTAATATTCAATTGTCTTAATAATTTTCTGTCATTACGACACGGCATATCAAACTCTTCCTCCAGTGGTGGCTGTGACAAGTTAACCCTGCGCTCAGAACTACTCAGAACGGTGCTTTTAAGTAGGAAGCTCGGGGAAAATAGACGTGCGTTGTACTCCCTTCTCTTGGTCGGTAAAGGTGGGTGTGGCCTATTTTTATTTATTACTTATTTAGGTCTCATCCTTCCCAGCCCAGCTCCCGAGACCTAACAGTGAGCTTCAGCATTTCACCGTTTGTACTCAGGGCAAACCTTCCTGGTTTGAATGGCCTGTCTGACTCCCAAGACTGCCTGTGCTTTGGATATGGCGTTCATCGTTTATCTGAGTCCCGACAATTCACCTCTCTCTCACTATTTAGGAGCAGGGTCCCCGACTGGCTGCCCTCTCACTTCTTTGAAAGGAGCAGATAAAGGGGATTGTTTTTCTTGTTAAGTATCTTATCTCAAAACATTGTATTATTTTTTCCCCTTTTGGTACATGATCTCCCTACATCACACACACACACACACACACACACACACACACACACACACACACACACACTGGCCTTGAACTTGTGATTATCCTGCCTCACCTTCCAAGTACTAGGAGTAAAAATGGGCACAATCACACCTGCCTTACTACTGTTTCACTTAAGCGCCCCCCCTCTCTCTCTCTCACACACACACACACACACACACACACACACCCCTGTGCGTGTATCTGTGCATGTTTTCGTGTGTCCGTAGAATCCTGAAGAGAAGGATCCTAGCGCAGGAGTTACAGGTGGCTGAGAGCTGCCTAATCGACCCCTCTGAAAGAGCAACTTCTGAGCCATCTCTCTAGACTCCATTACTTTTATAGTCTATGTAATGAAAGGGATTTCATTATTTTGTGGTGTTTTTTAATTAGTTATTTATTTTGAGGTAGGGTCTCCCTTGGTAGCCCAGGCTGGCCTCAAACCCATTATCCTGCCTCAGCCTCCAGCGTGCTGGAGGTAAGGGCATGCACATCTAACTGTAATTACAGATTTTGAAGTAACATTTCATCTAACTTGACATTCAATTAGTTTGCAGTCTATTCCTATAACAAATGCCTTAGATAAATCAACCTGAAGGAGAAAAAATGTTTACAAAATAAAGCTCAGCTTTAGAGGCTTCGGTCTCTGTGGTGGTTTGAATAGGCAGGGCCCCCGTGGACTAGCCCATAGGGAGCAGCACCACTGGGAGGTGTGGCTTTGTTGGAGGAAGAGTTGTTACGTGGGGATGAGCTTTGAGGTCTCCAGTGCTCAAGCTACAGCCAGTGTGACACACACACTGCTTCCTACAGTTCAAGGTACAGAACTCTCCTCGCTCCTCCAGCACCAGGTCTGCCTGCTTGCTGCCTTGTTTCCTGCCTTGACTAAACCTTTGAAGCCCCAACTACATGTTTTTCTTTAACACTGCTGTGATAGCTGGGTGTGGTAGCCCACACCTTTAATTCCAGCAGAGGCAAACAGGTCTCTGTGAGTTCAAGGCCAGCCTGATTTACAAAGCAAGCCCAGGATAGCTGAAGAAAGCCAGACAAACCCTGTCTTGAAAAACAAACAAACAAGAAAAGAATTGCCTTGGTCCTGGTGTCTCTTCACAGCAATAAAACCCAAATTAAGTCAGTCCAATTGGGTGGCCCATGGCTCTGGGGGCTGAGACAAAGCAGCGGGGCATGGTATGGCTACACAACAGAGGAGGCTGCTCACCTCATAGCAAGCAAAAGGAAGACAGGGTGGGGAGAATAGACCCAGTGTCCTCTTCAAGTCTATGACCTTTGATAGTGGCCTGGACTGGGCCTTTGGGGACATTACAGATCCAAAGCAGAAGCAGGCCTGGGGTATAGCGCTTAAAGGCTCATCCTCCAGGCAGTGACTCACTTCCTCCAGTTCTAGCCCCACCCTCTAGATTCCACAACCCCAAACAGCATCACTAGCTGCCAACCAAGTGCTCAAATATTAGTCTGCGTTTTCTATCCAAGCTGTCACAACTTATTGACAAATGGCAGATGCATTCTTTTAGACGTTTAAAGCAAGCACTTTACTAAAGTAAGTGGCTGAGGTCCACTTCCGTGGGTCTGATGCACATTCTTGCCAGACAGTCACTAGTTGGAACCCTAGCAAGCTCCCTCCTCTGTAGTTGGAAGAAGACAAAGAAGCAAAACTAGTAAGCCATGCCAGATCTAAGAGACCAAAAGGTAGCTACAGGAGGGATTGACCCCATACGGACCACTACTCACTTTTATGGAATTTACCATCCCCAAAGCTTAGCTTGTTACCTACGCCAGGAATGAAACGCAGGGAGTATGTTCTAAATCATTTGAAAATTATACTTTGGCGGGGCAGTGGTGGCACATGCCTTTGATCCCAGCACTTGGGGGGCAGAGGCGGGTGGATTTCTGAGTTCGAGGCCAGCCTGGTCTACAGAGTGAGTTCCAGGACAGCCAGGGCTACACAGAGAAACCCTGTCTCGAAAAACCAAAAAAAAGAAAAGAAAAGAAAATCATACTTTGGTCAATTTCCAGTGCCAACTCTGCCAACCCTCTAATTTGTTTGCCTTATAGAGATCTCATAAACACTAAATTTCTAGGACTGACTCATCTGCTTAAATAAGTGTGCGTTACAGTTGATCCAGCCTGTCCCCCACCTGCTGGTGCTGTTAAGGGGTGTCACTGGATCATGAGGGTACCAACAGCATCAACACATCAAAACAGTGGTCAGTTCACAGCTGAATAAACTGCTGGGACTTGATGGAAAACTGTCCAAGGTGGAGCCCCCCCCCCCCTTGGAAGGGTGTGTTTTGTCCTCAGCCCCTCCCTGTCTCTCCTCTGTGAGCTATAAGACCTCTACCTTCATCTTCTCACCAGGTCCGGGAACAGCAGGCAGTGACCAGGGATAAAAATCCCTTCCTCCTCGGATTTTTCTCAGAACTCTGTCACAGGGAGGGAAGCCTGAGAGCCGATGAGGTAAAGGTGTCAACAAGGGTTTTTTTTTTTTTTTTTTGGTTTTCTGAGACAGGGTTTCTCTGTGTAGCCCTGGCTGTCCTGGAACTCACTCTGTAGACCAGGCTGGCCTCGAACTCAGAAATCCACCTGCCTCTGCCTCCCAAGTGCTGGGATTAAAGACGTGCGCCACCACAGCCCGGCGTCAACAAGGTTTTGAAAGACACTACAAATATGAAATAAGGAAATCTAGAGGTTGGAGAGATGGCTCAGTGGTTAAGAGCACCGGATAATGTTCCAGAAGATCCCAGGTTCAATTCCCAACACCCATATTGCCACTCACTATCAGCTGTAACTCCAGTTCCGGGGATTCTGCTGCCCTCTTCTGTCCTCTGCAGACACCAGGCATGCACACAGTGTGGCCATCCATAGAGACCAAACACCCATACACATAAATAAATAATAAATAAATAAATTTATTTTAAGACGTAATCCAAAATCATTGGGAACAGTATCGCTGTCGCTAGCACATCAAAGTGAGGCAGACTGTTACACCTCACACTGGACACACTGGAGACATCTCACAAATGGCCGTGGTGCCTATATAACATATCAAAGCAGACCTGGCCGCCATGTTCTCCCATTATCCTCTAGTCCCTACCTGTTACAGAGAATGGCTGGCATACCCCAACCCCTAGCCTAAACTTCTTCAGCCCAGGGCTGGGCTGCCCCTCCCTATGTAATCCCCGACCCCCACCCCCAGTTTGGCTACCTGGCCCTTTCACCTACCTTGACTTCTGGCTCTGCCCCCCCCCCCCCCACACTCAGCCTGGCTGGGAGTTAGGTTTACTCTGGACTCTCCCAGATGTTCCGGCCTCTGGCTCCGCTCTCCTCCTCCCCCACGCCATCACATCAATCCGTTTTATTTTTTTCATTCACTGATAGAGTTTTACTGTTAGAATCTATTACTTCTAAATTTTTATTTACAGCAACTGTCCAGATTTATTTTGAGTATGAGAGCCTGTGTACCACTTGCATTGCCGTTTGCTTACAGAAGTCAGAGGGGCTGATTCCCTGGAACTGGAATTTACAGATGCATGTGGGTGCTGGAAACAACCTGCGTCCTCTGCAAGGTTAGTAAGATTAGTGAGTGCTCTTAATGCTGAGCCACCTATCCAGCCCTATTGCCTTTGGGGGGGGGGAAATATATATATATATATATACATATATTATACATATATATATATACACGCACATACACATATATAATTCCTGTAACTTTTGAACAATGTCACGCAGTAGGTGTAGAAGATTTTTTTTTTGCCTGTTTCATTCCCCTCCAGAAAGTATCGATTAAGGGTCCCATGCATTTTCCTGGAGTCTAGTTTGTCCACGTAGCCACCGGGCACACACTCTTGTTCTTGTCTAATCGAGACCTGTATGTCATTAGGGTGGCTGCGTTCATCTCACTTTCCATAGGAGAGATTCGGCTGGACCTAGTGATTCCTATTCAAGGCCAAGAACACAGCCCTCTCCTCAGAATGCGCTCCCGTCTGCCCAGTGGCACCTGTAATGTCTTACAGAGAGCCACTTACCTTTGCTTCTTTTCTGACATCCAGGCAGCTTATCTTGTATTCTAGCCATGTGTTACTCCAAAGATAAACATAGTTCGGTGTCTGGGATAGGGAAAACCAGCAATCAGTGGCCAATATAGCTGAACATTCTGAGGCCATTAAAACATTTCCAGTATTCATCAACATTTTAAGAGACTGCAGTGGCTGGTGAGATGGCTCAGCAGTTAAGAGCACTGACTGCTCTTCTGGAGGTCATGAGTTCAAATCCAAGCAACCACATGGTGGCTCAGAACCATCTGTAATGAGAAACAAATAAAAAACCTTTGGGCAGGAGTGAGTAGGGCCAGAGCAAGCAGGGCCCGGAGCAAGAGGGAGAAAGGATGGGGGAGAAGAGAGACTGCCAAGGTTTTCTGGGATTTGTTTTCACACTTGTTAATTCTCAGTGTAAATGAGAGATCCGCAAAAGACAGTTCTACTTCACCTTTCGAATTTTTTTTCCCCAAGACAGGGTTTCTCTATGTAGCCCTGGCTGTCCTGGAACTCACTCTGTAGACCAGGCTGGCCTTGAACTCAGAAATCCACCTGCCTCTCCCTCCCAAGTGCTGGGATCGAAGGCGTGCACTACCACTGCCCAGCTTCACCTTTCAAATCTTAATTCCACAATTAAAGACTTGAAAACACTTTCAGGAGATAATCAAGAAGTAAACATTATCATCAAGAATAGCTTTTATTAAAACCTCCATTAGAAAACGTCAGACTTTTAACAATACTTCAGAATAGAAGAAGAGAAATGGGGATTAGGGAGTAACCACAAACTCAGCAGCATACAGTGCACGGATTTGGCACATTGCACCTGTCATTCCTAGGATTCACAGCAAAAGATGCCGTTTGCTATACGTGGTTTGTGAAACAGGAGTGCTGTGTTTCTGAATACCGTGCACATCACAATACTTACATGTCCTGGGTTGTCTCTCAGGGAAGTATCAATCAGTGATTCCAACTGTACAAGAAAGGCACACTTGGAAACCTTGTGACTGTAACATATCTAGACCTATCTTAGTAGGCTCCAGAGAGACAACACATGACGTATAATTAAAATGGAGAAATAGCTCCTCCAGGTATAAATGTATATTTGAAATTTCAGAATAAATAATAGTTCTAAGGGAAGATTGTCCTCTATTTCAAAATAATGTTGAAAAGTCCTTACAATGAATTTTACATTTGCTTTCATTTTTATTGTTAAGTACAGCTATGAAAATCAAGTCACATGGCTTGAAGTTTTTCTTCCCAGTTTGGGGGAGCCGCCGAGGCAGCGAGGCCCCGAAAGGCATGCTCTCTTCTCTCCTCACTCCAAGTCCCAAGCAGGCTCTTCCTTCCGCTTCTTCCTGGCCCCCGCCCTTTTCACTCTGAGGTTTTAAAATCAAAACACAGTCTAGTAAGGCCTCAAATGCAGCGTTAGGCTGTGAAAGCATTGGATCTTTGGCAAGGACTGTCCTCCATTCTCGCCTGCTCGCCAGCTGCCAGGGGCTTTTTCACAGGTCTGTTTTTTCTTCATAACGACACCAGCAGGCGGCCCGCTGGCTGTCCAGGTATGGCTTGCAGCCTAAATGGATGACGCTGTCAAAGAGGAGCTCCACCGTTGTCTCACACGCTGCAGAGTAAAGATGTGTCGTCACCACTGGGCATCCCTCAGTTCCCAGCTCAGTTCCCTCCTCTATCACCTGCTGGTGCACACGGCCACACAAGGCAGCAGGCACACAAACAGGGAGCAGGGCAAGCCAGCCCAGCCCTCACACCAATAGCACACCCTGCAGATTCCATTTTAGTCTCTTTGCCATAAGACACGTGTGTGTGTGTGTGTGTGTGTGTGTGTGTTTGTGTGTGTATGTTTGTGTGCATGCGCGCGCATACATGTGTGCACGCACGTGCGTGGTGTGCATGCTTGGTTTCGAACTTCAGATAATTTTTCTCGTAGACAAATAATCTTTATGAATCACAAACCATGTCGTCAGTATTAGTTTCCTTTTAGCTGAAAAATGTAATTACAATAAAGATGTCTGGGGGCTAGAGAGATGGCTCAGTGGTTAAGAGCATTGACTGCTCTTCCAGAGGTTCTGAGTTCAAGTCCCAGCAACCACATGGTGGCTCACAACCATCTGTAATGGGATCTGTTGCCCTCTTCTGGTGTGTCTGAAAACAGCTACAGTGTACTCATATAAATAAAATCAATAAATTAATCTTTAAAAAAAAAAAAAAAGGTGTCTGACACCCACGGTGCTTACATGGCAGGCAGGAATCTGTTGCTGCAGAGTGAGGCTGCACCCTCAGTCTTCATTCAACCCCATGGTGAAGGAGAGAACCACCCTCCACCAGCTATGTCCTCTGACCTCTGCCTGTTGTGCTGTGGTATTCACGCACACACAAATGTAATAAAAAATTAAAACAAGCAAAACAAAATTTCGGAAGCCTCAAGGCATCACTCTGAGCGGTGGCTTCTAAGAACTAACCGGTCACATGCTATTAAAGATGCTCGCACCGAATGCAGCCCGTTCGCTTCTCTGACCAGTTCTAAAACTGGGCGGGGATGGATGCTCATGGGAATCAAAAGTAGTTTTCTCCTGGTAGGTTTTTTAAAATTAAAACTATGACAAGGTTATCAACTTACTTCTACTCTAAGGAACTTCAGACACACTACCCTCACAGAGCTGAACCAAAAATTAGCTTCCAGCAGCCAAATATGTCCTTCATATTCACATTAAGGAAGAATCCAGCTCTTAAAGTTCTCCGAGAGACTGCCATTACGGGGCACAGTCATCTCTGGAGACCATCACCTGGCTATCCTTCTGTGTCTTTTTTAGGTAAGAAAACAAGAAATCCATCCACCTGCGCCTCAGTTGGCTACTATAGCCAAAAACGTGCTAGTGGGTATATACGCAGTGAATTCAGGCTCATCTGGGAGCTCCTTCCTGGACAGGCCTTTCTGGATTTCAGAGTCAGAGCTACAGCATGAGACTGCCTGGGTAGTCAACAGACAGCACGGGCCTCAGAGTTCCTGTCCTCATTTTCCTTCCCTGAGAGACACTGGGATCCCGTCTAGCACTTGGAGCTTTTGTGAGCACCAAAGAAAGCTACGTTATCTAGCACAATATTCTAAGGAAAATGCATAAAAGTGTTAGTTTTCTTTCCTGGCGTTGTCTTTGCCACTCCTCTGACTTTAGTGTTTATTCTTTGCTTCGTAGAAGGAAAAGTCTTATAAATACTCTACTGAACAGTGATTTGTATTTCCAGAGATTTCAGTTCCGCTAATGACAAGGTTGACTGGCAATTGGGACTCCGGTCACTTAGCTTTTGTGAGTCATCACCTGCTCCAGGGTGGGACTTGACAGCCGCCATCCATGTCCCTGTAAGATGCACCTATAAATTTACTGGCTCACCCAGCTGGCCCTGGATGGAATCATTTCTATTGCCATTGCTCTTGTCACATACCCTAACTGGCTGGTGAGTCCCCAGCGCTGGGGTTGGAGGACATGATGAAATCAGGCTGACAGCAGTGTGAAGGTTCTTCCCCGTGAGCTGACATTTGTAGTGAGCTAAATGATAGCTCGCTGGGAACTACTGTCACTGACTTTTCTGCTTGGCTATGGCCCTTGGTGTTAATGCCATCAACATGCCATGTAAGATGTGCCCATGGTGCACATGGGACACTTGTTATGGGTACAGTCAACTACTTTATGATCAGACCTAAAGCCTATTACATACGGGGAACTAGTGCTCGGTACTGAAGACATGGCAAAGCCCTGGGGAAACTGCAGGCTGCACTTGGGAGAGTATCGCTACTGTTTTGTTAAATCGCCAATTAAATGTTCATTCTTGTTTACGCCCACATATTTCTGCTGCTGTCTGCTTCAGTCATGGAGAAAGGTTTATTTTTACACTGAGTTCTGCTTCCTGTTAAGTTTCATAACTGACCAAACACTGAGGATAAGTCTCTACTGTCATGGCAAAGAGACTCATTGCTTTGAAAAGAATCAGGCGTGTATACATACGTACACACGCATACACACTCTTTTCTTTTCTTTTTGGTTTTTCGAGACAAGGTTTCTCTGTGTAGCCCTGGCTGCCCTGGAACTCATTCTGTAGACCAGGCTGGCCTCGAACTCAGAAATCCGCCTGCCTCTGCCTCCCAAGTGCTGGGATCGAAGGCGTGCGCCACCACTGCCCGACGCATACACACTCATATTCACCTCTCCAAGGGGAGGAAGAAGGAAGAAGGAGGAGGAGGAAGAGGATGAGGAGGAGGAGGGGGAAGAGGAAGAGGAAGAGGAAGAAGAAGGAGGAAGAAGGAAGAAGGAGGAGGAGGAGGAGGAGGAGGAAGAGGGAGAGGAAGAGGAGGAAAGAAAGAAAGAAAGAAAGAAAGAAAGAAAGAAAGAAAGAAAGAAAGAAAGAAAGAAAGAAAGAAAGAAAGAACAGAAAGAATACAAGGGCCGAAGAAAGGGTGGAGTGTGGTGAGAAGCCATTTCCTCTGTCCTGTCCTGACCGTCATCATGGAGAGGCCACTGTGGTGACCCATAGAATGCCTCGGCATTATAGTCATGACCATAAATAAGCAAAACAGTGTAGTGTTAGCCAGGTCTGAGGTAATAGGAGAGGGGTTGTTAACGTCCCTCCGTGAGGTTCCAGTCACCTCGCCATGTGCGTCCAGTAATTCTGCCCTTCTCTGCCTCACAGACTCCTTCTGAACACTTTGCTTTTGTGGCTGTGTGTAATTTTAGATTACAAAAATGATCAGTTAGCTCCTCACTGCAGGCAACCGAAGCTGCCAGCTAACGCGTGTGAGAGGGCTCCATTGGTATGCTTCTCTTCTCAGCATGCGTTCGCTGCACTGTTAGAAACTATCCGAGCCAGCCAGCAGGCCGCCCTTACCCTGGACGTTCTGAGCTAGTCCGAGTGTCTTCTGCACATCTCTGCAGATCTTGGAGAGGCAGTACTGGAACTCCTCGTCACAGTCGTTCTTGCTTTTCCCGCAGGTCTCGTAGCACCTGTCGTGCTGGTTGCAGCACTTGGTCAGGGAAGGGATGCCGATGTTCAGCTGTGAGATGCATTGAGTGTCAGTGAGTAAGATGCAAAGCTCCCGGCAGAAGTGACGCATTCAAATGGACTCCACAGAAGTAAATGACAACTGCTGTAGACAATCCCCAACCTACATCTGCCTCTAGCAAACAAATTCTTTTTTGTTGTTGTTTGTTTTTCGAGACAGGGTTTCTCTGTGTAGCCCTGGCTGTCCTGGAACTCACTCTGTAGACTAGGCTGGCCTTGAACTCAGAAATCCACCTGCCTCTCCCTCCTGAGTGCTGGGATTAAAGGCGTGCGCCACCACTGCCTGGCTCACATCTGCCTCTAAATGTTTCCTGTGTTAGAGTCTCCCTATTCTCCTTACCAATTCCCAGTCAGGTAACTGTGTCAGCCACACCCACTCCTCTACTTTGCAGTGTTACAGTTATCTGTCAGTAACTTTCACAACGCTTAACTATCCAAAACATAATGCACAACTAACTGACTTTCTTTCTTGCTTTATTTATTTATTCATGTGGGGTGTGTGTGTGTGTGTAAGCGGCCGCAGGAGGGCAGCCAGAGGAGGGTGTCTTCCTCTATTGCAGTCTGCCTCACTACCCTGAGGCAAAGTTTCTCACTGAGCCTGAAGCCCACTCCTTTGGCTACACTATTATCTAGAGAGCACCGAGGCTCCGCCTGTCTCCAATCCCCAAGACCAGGTCACAGACACATGCAGCCATGCCTGGCTTGTATGTGGACACCGGGGATTCAAACCCAAGCACTCATGCCTGCCCGACAGCACTTTGACCCACTGAGCCATCTCTTTAGCCCCCAAAGCATAGCTTTGCAAATAACAAGCTTAAGAACATTAAAAGAAATCGCAAGGGTTTTTATGATCTTTGGATTTTCAAAGTATTTTGTGATCCTTCCTCCAAATAAATGTACTTTCTGTGGTTTGTTTGTTTTTTAACTTTAAGTATTTTTCCATTTTCAAGAGATACCATTACTCTGAATCTATAACTTAGCTTTAGTTATTTTAATTAACTTGCAAAACCCTGGTGGATAGGAACTGTTTTTTATAAACCTCCCTCCACTTGTGGCTCCTGACTTGTCTAGTCTACCCAAGAAAACCCACTGTGCCTCACACAGCTCTGGTTTATACAGAAAACAAGCCTCATCCACTTTCCCCCTTCCTAACCAGAATTACTTTGTACTATAAAATTTCAAGTTATGTTTGTGATAAATAGAAAGCATCATTCATGTGATATTTATACAGGATAAAAGTTAAATCATTATTTTAAACCCATTTAATATTGTTTAGTTGTTAAATATGTTTATCAGAAAACAGTAATAAACACAATCATTCTAATAAAGTTATTTGTAAGCCCGAGGAAACATTTAGGTCTCGGATTACTAAAAATATTAGACTAACAGTCAAAAGCGTATCAAAGGAAAAAAAGCTATTTACATGAACACCAAACAACGGAGAGCCACATCCATTCGGTGGTGATGGTTTATATCCATAGCGTGGAACAGGCTTCGATCCTATATAAAATAAAAATGATGTCATATTTAGTTTAAGAAATGAAAGAAATAAAATACATATATCTAAAGGTATACAATATGCTTGACTAGCCCTGTAAATGTTTATATTTAGTTGGGCAAAACATAAATAATGATGTATTTATTTTGATGAATGCTAGAATGCTTGATCATGAAATTAATTTTAGTTCTGGAAGAGTGCAGAACATATGCAAATGTGCAGCACACACAGATGTGAAGCATTCATGAAGGTCATTATTATTTACAAGCATACGCTGTCAAAACATGCCAAAGCTTATCCCGGACCACAGAGATTTCAAAGGTGCACGCGATACCGCACCGCACATACGAAAGCTCAACACCGCCTTCCTGCACATCCGGTGCTTGAGTCGTGTAGGTGAAACCTGCTAGGCCTGCGCTGCATCCACGAGAAGCTCCGGAACCATCGACTAGAAGGTGCTAGCTGAAGCCTAATCGGAGAAAGATAAGGTTGTGCAACGGTGGGCAGTCTATTACGTTCGTACACTCAGGGCCTCCACCCCTGCAGCCAATTCTGTCATGAACGCAGCTAAGAAAGAAAGCCTCTTCATAGCACACCGAGCATGGCGTTCTGTGAGAGCAACCCAAGCAGAGCCACACTCACGTTTCAGCAAGGCTGTTACTGGTGACACTTCTGACCAGTACGGTTTCTAGCACACCGTGCCATTAATCTGCCTTTTTCATTTACTATTTGGTTCTCCATACTGAAATGTAAACTGAGGCAGGCCTCTCTGTTGTACATGCCTAGCATAGCTTCTACAGTAGTTACGTTTTCAATGAATGCTGCTGACAAATGGGCAGCTCAGGGGCACGGGGCAGACACAGACGGTTAATCCCTATGACGCCTGTCACATTTGTTATAAATAAACACTGTCACTGTTTACTCTTCAGTCTTGACTTTCCTGGGCCTTCATTTACTGGCCTCCAAACACTGACCACTTCTAACTTGTTACATTGCTTTAAAATGTGGCAGTCAGGGGCCATCAAGATGGCTTAGCTGGTAAAGTATTGTTACTAAGCTTAACTACCTGAGTTCAACCCCACCCCCAACCCCTAAGATAAAGAGAACCGGTTCTCACACACACCAATTATCCTCTTGACTTCCAAAGGCATACCGTGGGATGCACACACCCATACACATACATCATACTTACATGAATAAACTGTGAAACTAATCAGTATATGTAATGACTGAGGTGACAGAATATTCATTTTAACAAAGCTCATGGAAGCTGAATCTCAGGGTTAAACTATCAAATGGTAGCAATTTAAAAAAAAAAGTACTTCCTAAAATTGAACTTTTAAAATATCTACTCCTAGCTGGGCGTGGGGGTGCAGGCCTTTAATCTCAGCACTCTGAAGCCAGAGACAGACAGATCCGAGTTCAAGGTCATCTACACAGTGAGTTCCAGGACTACATAGAAAGATCCTGTCTCAAAAAAAAAAAAAAAAAAAAAAAAAAAAAAAAAAAAAAATCAAAATATAAATAAACACCTACTTGTAGAATTTTAGCACTTCGGTATTTTAGTCCTGTTACAGGATTCTATTTTGTTGGATTTATTTCATCTGCCATCATTTAATAAGCTTTACATCTAGAGCTATCTGCCCAGTATGACCTGGAGTCATAAACTTGAGTCACAGATATTGATCTAAACTGAGGAAAGCAGCATCTTGCTGTAGTTGAGTCCCCTCCAGCAGCCGTTGTGATGTTAATCCAGCCCTTTGGGAGACCACCCAGGCCATTGTGACTGCTTAAATGAAGTGTTAGCTAGCTTACTGTTTCCTTGGGACTATCAAGAGAAACAACACATTTTTTATCTATGGTTTAAAGCCCTGCATAAGAAAGCAGAAGCCTTAGTTTAATCTTTCTTCCTTTCCTTTCCTTTCCTTTCCTTTCCTTTCCTTTCCTTTCCTTTCCTTTCCTTTCCTTTCCTTTCCTTTCTTCTTTATTTTATTTTATTTTTGTTGTACTAGAGATTGACTCTACTCAGGGCCTTGCAAATGTGAGGCCAGAACTCTAGCACTAGGCTATACCTCCAGCCCAGGCTATTTCCTGTTGCTAATATCACAAGGGCCAAGGTAATTTTTTTAATGGAGGTTTATTTTGGCTCATATGTTGAATCCAAAGTCCAGGCGTTGCATTTGGCTATGGCTTTCTTGCTGGCTTCATTCTCTCAAATATCAAAGCATCACGTGAGTAGAGACCAGAGTGAGAGAAAGCAGCCAAACAGGCTCTACTGCACACTCAGTCACAAGATAACCCTATTGATCCATGAAGCAGACACAGATCAGACATGATCAATTCATGAGGGCAGAGTCCTCTGCACCTCTTAGTACTGCATCTTTAATGGAGATGAAATGGAGGTGTGGAGAGACAAGCCATACTCAAACCGTAGCATGGAGGAAAGGCTAAACTGGCAAAGGGTCTTGGAAACACACTCCAGGTCCTTACGCATTAGTATAAAGCTTTCTCTTGAGCAGGTTTTAACAGAGTGATTTCAAATGCTCACAAACCTCTGTGCAGCGGCTCTCAACCTGCGGGTCTCGACTCCTTTGGGGTTGACTGGCTTTTTCACAAGGGACACACATTGGATATTCTTCATATCAGATATTTACATTATGATTCATAACCGTGGCAAAATTACAAAAATATTATGGTTCGGGGTCATCACAATATGAGAAACTGTATCAATGGGTCACAGCATTAGGAAGGTCAAGAACCATGGCTCTAGAGATATACACGAATCAATGAGCCAGACTACTAATACTCTTTTTTTTTTTTTTTTTTTTTTTTTTTTTGAGACAGGGTTTCTCTGTGTAGCCCTGGCTGTCCTGGAACTCACTCTGTAGACCAGGCTGGCCTCGAACTCAGAAATCCGCCTGCCTCTGCCTCCCAAGTGCTGGGATTAAAGGCGTGTGCCACCACTGCCCGGCTGTAGTGCTTTTTAAAATAGTATTGCTGGGCAAAAAACAAAACAAAACAAAAAAAGCACTACAAATACACTATAGTGTGTTCAAATCTGGAAAGAAGGTATTTACTATATATAATTTTTCCTGTCAGGAAGCTGATGAAAAGCAGGCTTATTATTTTAAAAGGACAGCTTGTCCTGTTTCTGCTTGCTCGGATGACAGGTGCATTCCCCTTCCCACCTACAAGTCTACAGACCTCTGTCGCCTTTCAAGTGCAAACGTTATCACCCTCAGACAGCTGATGCAAAGCAAGGAGGTGTGTGTGCTTCTAATATCCACGTATCTGCCTGGTTTTCTTTTAAAACTAGGAATGTATTTCCTTTCCTGTTCATACAACAATTCTTCCATCTTTCCTTGTACCTGATTTAAATTGTCTTATTCCAAGCTGCAGAAAGACTCCCTGACACCTGGATGACTGTAGTGACAGTGACATAACATAGGGATGTGAGCATCCACCCACACGCAGACACTTTCTTCATACGAGACTGTAAAGCAAGAGGATGACCAGAAGCAAATGAAGTTAGAAAAAGATACCAAGGAACCAAGCCCACCACGGAGAAGCAGAGGACAAAAGGAGAGAGGGAAGGTGGAGAGCAGCCACGTCAGCCATGTCAGCCGTGTCAGCCGTGCAAGAGCGTCCTGCGGAGGGAGGGTGCAACACTGAATAGTAACAGGGCCTTCTGGTCTGGTCTCAGGGCAGAGGATGTGCCTAGTCCTGCAGGGAGTTGAGGTGTCAGGCTGGGTTGGTACCCAGGGGAAACCTCACCCTTCTTAAAGATGGAGGGAGGGAGGGAGGGCCCATGTGAAGGGGGGTACTGGGAGGAGAGGGGGGACTGTCACTGGGATGTAAAACGAATAAATAAATAAATAAATCTATACCTACTTTTATGAAACATTGGAAAGAATGTTGAAATAAATGCTGGGAACTGACTCCCTAACCCTGCACCGAAAGGGGCACGCGCTTGTATGTTTTTGTCAGTTCGGGGTCTTTTAGTACAACCAACTAACGTAATGTCTCTTCTCTAGAACAGGCTCAAAGCTCACCCCACCTAGAAAGAGCACCTCCCCTTTGGTATCTGACACGGAGGTTGGTTGTTTCCCTAACATTTATGAGCCGTATTAGCATAGCTCCATGAGAACCGGTCTGTCTTCCTTCCCTAGAGGATAACTACCACACAAGGAGTGCCCAAGAAGTTACTAGGTATGAGAAAAATGAGAAATATTCTGCCAAATTAAAATGTTCTCTTTCCATAGAATGAGCAAATAAACCCACCACAAACAGCAGAAGTAACTCCTTTGCTGAAACAGTTCAGGGGTTTAAAGTTCTAAATTCACCTTTATACTGAAATAGTATCTCAAGATGGCTCAGCAGGCAAAGCTCTTGCCCTACAAACCTGAAAACCTGAGTGTGAGCCCCAGATCCTGCAGTGACAGGAGAGAACTACTTCCCCAAAGTTGTCCTCTGACCACCACCCATGTACATCATGGCATGGTCATGTGGACTTTCTCCCTCTCCCTCTCTCTGCCCCCACTCAAATAAAATTAAATACATGGACATACACTCAATAAATAAGATTAAATTTAAAACATAATCGTTTAGAACAAATCATATAAAAGAGCTGCTTATTAAAAATATTAAGGTTTAGTCGGGCAATGGTGGCATATGCCTTTAATCCCAGCACTTGGGAGGCAGAGGCAGGTGGATTTCTGAGTTCAAGGCCAGCCTGGTCTACAGAGTGAGTTCCAGGACAGCCAGGGCTACACAGAGAAACCCTGCCTCAAAAAACCAAAAAAAAAAAAAAAAAAAAATTAAGGTTTTAATGTTCAGCATCTCTTAACACCACTTATAGCAATATTTTAAATAATATTAGTGTCTTGCTTCTCTTGCAGAGGACCCAGATTTGGTCCCCAGTTCCCATAGAGAGGCTCACAACAGTCTGAGGTCCTAGCTCCAAGTCTGATGCCCTCTTTTGCACCCTGAGTGCACGATGAATGTGGTGGACATCCATTTGTGCAGGCAAAACACTCACACACACAAACACTTAGCTGATTCAGGAGCCAAATTATGTACTCATGTTATTTAAAATATTGTTATAGGTGGTGTTAAGAGATGCTGAACATGAAAACTTTTAACATTTCCACTATTACCAGCCTTTACAAAGCACACAGAAGCTCATTCATGGAAGAAAGACAATTAGGAGTCAAACCACAATACCATGATGTACTGTGGCCACGGGACAGAAGAACCACTGACTGACACAGGTGGCTGGCTTCTTAGTGTTTCCTCCTCTCCCTCTGCAGTCAAAGCCTAAGTATTTGCAGGAACTGAGACTCTGATTATCGTGCTGTTCCCCTCAACTGTGATATAAATAAACACTCTCAGACTCAGTCATTTCACCTGGAAGAAAATGAAGCCGGCGAGACTCTCAGAACCGGTGTCACAGAAGATCTTACCACTGTGTATGCAGGGTATAAACTAGTGGTGACCCCAACTGGTATCACTGACTCAGCACTTGAGACTTAACCCATTCATCTCCGAGTGGCTCTGAGAATAACTGTCCTTAGAGCAGTGGCTCTCAGCCTTCCTTTAAGACAGTCCCCCATACTGCGGAGACTCCCAACCATAAAATTATTTTCGTTGCTACTTCGTAACGGTAATTTTGCTGCTGTTGTGAACCATAATGTAGATATCCAATAGGCAGAATCTCTGATATGTGACCCCCACGGGGGTCAAGACCCACAGGTTGAGAACCACTGCTCTAGGTCATTCATTTCCTGTTTTCCTCAGTTGTCCCAACATCTTTATTCTTAGGATTTCTAGAAGCTGTTGGCTTCCTTCCCTCTTCACTGAAAAATAGTCAGTCAAAACCCACCCACCTAGCGTCTGTGCCCTCATCCTGCCTCCACCCTATTAACAGGGGTGTGCTGCCTGCTCCTGGCCAGCCTCTCCTCATCACCCCAACTCCTGCCAACTCAAGACAAAATCAGCACCACCTTTTAGCTGGACTCTTAAGATTTATCTATTTGTTTATTTATGAGTACATTGTAGCTGTCTTCAGACCCACCGGAAGAGGGCATCCCATTACAGATAGGACATCAGATCCCATTACAGATGGTTGTGAGCCACCATGTGGTTGCTGGGAATTGAACCCAGGACCTCTGGAAGAGCAGTCAGTGCTCTTACCCACTGAGCCATGTCTCCAGCCCTTGTCTGGGTTCTTGCACACAGCAGCCTGGCTCCATTCTGGCTACCCTACCTCCACTAACGCTCAATTCCCAATACAGCACTTAGACCCTCCTGCTAACACATATACCACTAGAGGAATGAACAACTTATTTAAAATTCTAAAAACACTTTAGAAGCTACTTTCTTCTATTTTTCAACAGAAATGGAAAACATTCTCACTTAATTTCCTTTCATGTCAGGGAGGAAAAAAAAAAAGGTCTGGGAAGCTGGCCCAGGTGGGTAATGGTGATTATTATGCCACATTAACCCGAGTTCAAATCTCTAGCACCCAGGTAAATAGCTGGGCAGACGAGTGTGTGCTTATAACCCCAGTGTTGGGGGGCAACAGAGATAGGCAGATCCCAGGAGCTCACTGACCAGCCATATGGGTGAGTTTCACTCTCAGAGAAACACTGTCTTAAGAGAGTAATAGAGAGAGAAAAAGAAAAAAAAAGTCACTCACATTCTCTCTTGGCCTCTGCATGTGTACACATAGGCCCACCAACCAAACACCAACATGTGTGCATCCCCCTCCCCCACAGACAGACAGACACAGAGAGAGAGAGAGAGAGAGAGAGAGAGAGAGAGAGTTAGCATTCTGTCTAAACTCCTCCCCACAGTTGCCTGGCAATAGCCAGGTGGCCTGGCCCACTATAAAAGGGGCTGCTCGCCCCTCCTCTCTCTCTTACCTCTTTCTCTTGCCTCTCTCTTATCCCTTACCTCTCCCCATTCCCTTCCCCCCTCTCTCCACTTGGTCATGGCAGGCCTCCACCTCTCTACTTCTCTACTCTCTTCCTCTCTCTGCCTCTACTACAGTCTTAACTCCCCTCCCCATGCCCTGAATAAACTCTAGTTCTATACTATACCTTCACGTGTGGCTGGTCCCTCTGAGGGAAGGCATGTCTCGGCATAGGCACGCTGAGGCAGGCCCTTCCCCCACATCTTCCTCCCCTACACCCATAAAACATATATATATGAACACATCAGAGAGAGCGCTAAATGGTAAACATAAAATTTGTTCCCATAAAAACTTCCGGGCAGTGGTGGCGCACGCCTTTAATCCCAGCACTTGGGAGGCAGAGGCAGGCGGATTTCTGAGTTCAAGGCCAACCTGGTCTACAGAGTGAGTTCCAGGACAGTCAGGGCCACACAGAGAAATCCTGTCTCCAAAAACAAAAAAAACAAAAAACAAAAAAAACAAAAACCAAAAACCTTCCGATAACTCTCAGTAAGGCCTTTTCCACCTGAGGAAAGATGACCCAAGGGGAACCCAGAACACCAAGCTCCTCGGAAAGGGAGGTTATACGGTGGTGCACATATTTGTTGCCTTCAGCAGTTCCTGCCTTACCCAGGAGATTGGTGGCAAGAAAAGCAAGAAAACGGGAGGTTTAAAGCAACCTTTTAATCGGAACAATATAGTTTTGAGACGTTATGGCTGGCACTCACAAGCTGTTTTTAAAGACTGAACCTTTCAAGTCATCCTTGTCACTGTAAATAACAGCTGCATCTTCCCACTGCCACAGGCAGAAACCCTCAGTCACGTGAACTGGCTTCCTGTGAGCCCGTGCCCTTGGCACCTGATTATCACCAAGCACTCCTACTACTTTCCAACCTGAGACCTTCTTCTGCCCTGGAACAGCCAATATGAAAGGCAAATGGCTTCCAGTACTTCCCAGTACCATTGTGGTAGTCTTTCATTTCTTGTGTTGAGAAAGTTTCTTGTTCTCGGCAGTGGTCACAGCAGACCTTCGGACAGTGAGTGCACAGCTCTCCAGATCCCCACCAGAACACAAGCTCCCTGACAGGGATCTTATCTCCCACTGCTGAATCCCCCACTTTCCGAGGGCTGACACAGGGTCAAGACTAATGTTTGCACAATGGTCAGGAATTAAAGTTACCATTTACTCCTTGTTACTTAGGACATCCCCCAGTACAGTTCACAAAAACAAGATATTGTACAGGAAGAAAATAGTCTTCTTGGTGCGTACAGGTAGAGGTTTTCAGGCAAGAGTTTTGGAGGCTAAGGGAGATCTCTGGAATCTACTCAGTGGAACGTTCTTTATAGCATCATAAAGGTGGAGGCTAGCCGGAGACTCACAAGTGGCACGTGGCATCCCAGTTTTACAGCAGAGACTTTTTTTCATTAAGTTTATCGACTCTGCAATCAGGGCTTCTCACTAAAGTCATGAATTTCCTTAGTGTTTTCAGCTGGTGGCCTTGGCTAACCACATAAGAAACTTGATTTTACAAGTTCTGTCCGAACATTATGAATTGCCAGACAGAACGCCTCATCCCACCCCAACCCCCCACCCCACAAATCAAATGCTTAAAAAACAAAACAAAACATGGAAACAACAACAAAAAACTCTCAGATATTCAAATCGCTGCCTTAAGTGCTGATTTTATTACCACCCATGCTGCCATGAAGCAAGTCTCAGATTCAAACAGAAAGTTTAAAAACAATGAAAGGAGTGAGCAGAAAAAAACTAATACTGGCAGAGAATAAGGAAAAGAGGCCAGTGATAACCAAGGAAAGAAAGCTACAAGGCGGACAAGGTGGCTTGTGTCTGTCATCCCAGCCCCCCTCCCCCCAAAGGCCAGGGAACAAGAGTTCAAGGCCAGTCTCATACCAAGTCCAATGCCAGCATGGGTTACCTGAGACTCTGTCTCAAAAATCAAAGCAAAACAAAACTATATGTCTTAATACTGCTTTCTAGAAGTTAGGGGAACTCTTTCAATGTAGTATACCTCCCTCAAAAACCAAGTACACCAAAAATCAATACAAAAGGCACAATTTATTTTGCCTAGTTTTGCAAGGTTAACAAACAAAACAGCATTTAATATCAACTGATGGCTTTTAAAATATCGTTTGGCTTTATATGTTTAGCTGAATCAATTATATGGGGTGTGTGTGTGTGTGTGTGTGTGTGTGTATGTGTGTGTGTGTAAGTGACTGCACGCGCTAAAATCCACTTCCCATCCCAGCATTTGTACATCAGTAAGGTCTTAGGCAACTTTGTGCAATGGCCGGGAGAGAGGGCGAGAAACTCAGAAGCAAAGGAGAGCAGAGCGCTGAGCGCGCACTCAGGTGACCTCTCAGATTTGTTCCCAGCTTGCTCAATCCCAAGGACAGCACGCTCCAAGGGTGCTCATTCTTTCCACACCCGAGGACGAAGTAAATGTCTGTCTGGCGCCTGTTCCTCTATCCCACTTGTCCCTCTACCCCCCTTCCCTGTACCTGTCCCCGCCCCCTCCTCCGCAAGTGTTCCTCCATCTTCCTGCACCTTACCTGTCCCCCACCCCCTGCTACGCAAGTGCCCCCCATCAACCTGCCCCACATTTATCCAGAGGGATAAGTCCCCCCATCTTCCTGCTCCCCACCTGTCGCTCCATCCCCCTGCCCGGCACCAGTCCCTTCATTTCCTTGCTCCATACCCGTGCCCCCATGCACTTGCCCGGCTTGGGTTCTCCCATCCCCCTGCCGGGCACTGTCCCTCCTCCATCCCACTCCCACGCCCCCACCCCTGCTGCTCACTGTCGCTGCACTTGTACTGGCAGAGCCCGTCCTCTCCGCCCAGCAGGTCCAGCGCGGCGTTGAGGTACGTGTCTATCTTGTGGATGCCGTTGCGGATGGTCTTGAGGGTGGCCCTCCAGTCGGTGGTCTGATCCTGTTCCTGGCCACGCGCGGTGACCAGGAGGAGCAGGAGCAGGAGCGCAGGGCCCCGGGCGGGCGCGGGCGGCGGAGCCACCATCTGCAGGGCCGGGGCGGCCGGGCTGGGCAGCGGCGCTCGCTCCGGCTCAGGCCCCGGCAAGCTAGCGCCCCGTCACTTAGCGGCGCCAAGAGGTGGGCCTGCTCGGGCACGCACGCCGCTCGTCGGGGCCGCGTCCTGCACAGTGCGCATGCGCCCGAGCGTGGGCGCTTGGAGAGTGCAGTGGCTATCTCTTCTCCCACGTGGTCTCCGGCATGCTCTTGTAGCTTTCCGTCCTACCTCTGTGGACTCGTAAAAACGCCATTGCCCATGTCGTAGACATAGTCATTGCTTTAACCCCAGAGTGAGTTTAGTTTAGTTTGGTTGTTTTTTGTTTTGGTTTTCAAGATTGGGTCTCTGTGTAGCCCTGACTGTCCTGGAACTCACTCTGTAGACCAGGCTGGCCTCGAACTCAGAGATCCGATCCGCCTGCTGGGATTAAAGGCGTATGCCACCACCTCAGGTCTCCTTGTGAGGTTTGTTTGCTTGCTTGTTCTTCAAAGCTCTCCTGTTTACCGAGGCACCATGATTTAGAAGCACAGCCTTACTTGGGCTCAGCAGTCCCAGCCTTTTCTGGGCCTTGGGTCCAGCACAGGGGCTTGTTTGAACACGTGACTGCCCACTTGGTTTTGCACCCTACCAAGCCTGGATTTGCCTCCTGGGTGCTTGTGAAAGACCTGACCCTCTTGTGAGAAGGGTTGAGACCCCTGGCAGGCTTGGAGCTGAGACTGGAAGCTACATGCCCGGGCAAAACCCCCTAGCAAACTTAGAGCCAAGATTAGAAACTACATGCCCGGGCAAAAATCCCACCCAGCTACATTCCTACGGGTGACTTTGACCTGGCCTCAGGACCAGAGGCAAAACGTTTCGGAACCAGAAATGTTTATGCAACTAACTTGTGAATAGCTTAGAACAAACCTCACTTCCCCATAATGCAAAATCTTTCCGTTCCCCACCCCTTGCTTTGTGAATTCTCTGTTTTATGAGCCTTTTCCTGGGTTGTAATTCCTTCCTTGCCTTGGGGATGTTTCCTCCTTTAAATACCCCCCCC
>CM052704.1:100421470-100483066 GCA_028551405.1 Uromys caudimaculatus | reverse complement strand
CTTATGATGGGCTGCAATCCTAGCATTGTAGCCTAGTCATGTCTGAGGGTTGTTGAGGACGGAACTCTTCCTCAGTCAACCAGAGCACCTCCTCTATTGCTTCTAATTTTAAGGAAGGGGAAGTTCACAGTTATCCCTCCTTTAAATTCCAAATATGGTGGAGGAAAGGCTAATCACCGTTTAGGTAGAGGGGAGGGAGGTAGAGACGGCAGAGGTCTTTGGAGGTTGCCCTGATTGAACTCTTAAAGTCCACCCGGCTTTACTCCCAGAATTTTAAAGCAAGGCTTGGTTCATTTAGTTCTTCTACCAGAAAAATGACCAGGAGTGTGTCTTCGAAAACGGGACAGATGCGGTGAGGTTACCTGGGACCAGCCCTCAGTTAAAACCCAAATCCCTTTCTGTTTGTTTTTCTGAGACAAGGTCTTGGCCTGTAGCCCAGGCTATCCTCCAACTTGCCTAGGATCCTCCCAAGTGCTAGGATCTTAGCTCCAAGCCCTCTCTTTTCTATTTCTTTACACATTTACATCTTGGTGAACTAATTAATGTCTTTTACCTTAACAATTATCTGTGCTCTGAGGACTCAGTTTGCTGTCTCTCTCTTTAGGGATTACATTCTCAAATGCCAGATTCGGTGGCACCTTTTCATGTCTATTGCACATAACACAGCTGGTTAAACTAGATTCAGTTCCTCCTCTTTATTATCTGCCATCCATGACCACACCAGTCACCTCATAATTAAGATAAAAACTCATCATTGCCATAGACCCTACCCATCCCTGGAACCATGTCATCGTTTTCTCCCCAGACACGGTATTTTCTCTCCTTCACCTGCCTAGAACCAGGGCCACTCTCTCCTTCCCCAAGGTGGCTTCTGTCTTCTTCAGCTTCCCCTGGAAGAGTCTGGGGATCTCCTGTCTTCCGTATCTCATGTCATCCCTCCACCCTTCCCTGTACCTCTTCCTCCCTGCCTCCCCTTTGGACTTTATAAAATTCTTCAGTGATTTCAACTCTTGGGTAGCAGGGACACTGTGCTGCTCTTCAGCCAGTGTGTGGCTGGCTCCTCAAGCTGCAAGGCCTTTGGGAAGTTGCTTGGGAAACTCTTTCATGCCTCCATTTCCTTTCCTGTTGCTGTGAGAAAGTACTCTGACAAAGGCAACGTTAAGAAGCAGTGAGAAAGCTCAGTGTTTGCTACATGAAAACCTCTCCATACCTGAGAGAAGAATGTTCCCCAAGTTGTCCTCAGACCTCTACATGCACATACAAACACAAAATAATGGTGGTGGTGGTGATCATAAAGAAAACACTAAAGGCTTGCTTGTTTGTTTTTCTGGCTCAATTCCAGGGTCCACTTGATCACAGGAAAAAGTTAAAATGGCAGGAGCTTCAAACAGCTGGTTGCATCACAATTGGAAAGGCGAGAGCAACAAGTGAATCACTTTCTAAACTTTATACTCTAATCTAGAATCGCTTGCCTAGGGAATAGTCCTGCCCACTATTGAGATAGATCTTCTCACTTCATTTAATGTCCTCAAGATAATTCTGCACAGACATGGCCAGAGGCCCATCTCCTGAGTTATTCTGGATTCTGGCAAGTTGGCAATTAACAATAACCATGACATTCCATAAATCAGATTAAGTTCCCCTCTGGGGAAGTCCCCTGGTGCCTCAGTCTGATCTCCAGTGAGTTTCCTTACCATTGGTTCTACAAAGTACAATTTTATATTTTATTTTCCATCTAGCTGCATAAGATGTAGGAATCTTGATTATGACAGACCATTCACAACCCAGTTATATATGACCCAAGGGTACCAGACATGGTCATCAAAGATTGACCTGGAACAGTGACCCAGAGGTTACTGTGTCATGCCAGTGAAGATTAAAGATAAGGACAGTAGCCCAGTGGTGGTGCATTTAATCTCTGCACTCGGGAGGCAAAGGCAGTCGGATCTCTGAGTTCGTCGAGGCTAGCCAAGTAGGTCTACAGAGTGAATTTTAGGACAGCCTGGGCTATAGAGAGAAACCTTGTCTTGAAAAACGAACTAAGAACAACAACAACAACAAAAAGGACAGTTGTGGGCTATGCTTTCTTAAGAAGACTTATAGGGGGCTGGGAGGGGAAAGGAATCGAGGAAAAGAGACTCCCAAGCGTGGGACGGTTTCTAAGAGAGGAAAAGCTAGTGAACTCCGTTGTCTACAGGTTTTTGTAGGGCTGCGATGGGGACTAGACAAAGGCTGCTGTTGCCGTGAGGTGTATTAGTTCTCTGAGCTCTGATGCGCCCCGACAACGGAGGGGCCACATGCTTGATGTGTGTCCCTCAGTCCCAGCCCGAGAGATGATTGTGTATCATGTGCTGGCCACCCAGGAGCCGGTGGTTGAAGAACTGCTTTGTCCATCTCTGATTCTAGCTTTGGTAGCACTGACATTGACTGTCCGCTGGTTGTTAGTCAGTTGGTGGGCATTAGTGCTCCACCCCCACCCCACCCCCACCTTGCAGGTGTGGAAGCTTGTCATTGTTTTGGCTTTCTTGGTTCTCTTAACTCACCAATAAGCAGCTGCAGTTGTTAGTTAATGCTTTGTCTTCAGGATGGCCTCGGGTCTCTTTCCTGCCATCCTTACTTTGAACTCAGTGTGTTATAAAAGCAAGAGCTTTTTTATACTAGGGGCTCCGGTTTAGTTGTTCGTCGCTGTGCTACAGATCGTGATCAGAGGCAACTTGAGGCTGGGAAGGTTTGTGTCCTCTTATAGTTCTGGGGGAGGTAAGGGCATGACCCTGGAGGCGGGAACTGAAGTAGAGACCGAGGAGGAACACTGCTTACTGGCTTGCTCCCCCCTGACTCACTCAGACCTCCTGCCTACGGGTGGCACTGCCCCCCAGTTGCATGGCTCTCCCACGTCAGTCATTAATCAAGAAAACGCCCCACGGACTTGTCTATAGGTCAATCTAATGGAGGCATTGAATCTACGTTTGCACTAAGCTGATCACATTGGATGCTGTTGTCTGTGATTTGGAGTCCTGAGAGACAACTCTGACCTGATAAAACCCTGGAGTCAGAACATCCCATTCCTAGTGTCCCTGGTCTTTTCCTGCATGGAGCCATCTTGGAAAGCTGAGTCACTGCCCTGGTCTGTTCTGGGGTTTTCGTTTGTTTGCAGGTTTCAAGTCAGTGTGCATAATGGGGTTCTGAGCCGCCCGCCTTTCCGCTCTTAGGTCCCCACACACAGCTGTCTTCTAAAACATCCTCCACACATTGTCCTGGAGCCTCAGCACGCCTCAGAGCTGTGGTGGCTCTCCCCTGGCTTCTGGCTGCTACTGTGAGTTCATGGCAAATTGTTGAAAGTTGTCAACCCCAAACTGACAATAAAGGATCTCTTTTTTTTTTTTTTGTGCTCCTCATTGTCTGACCATGGCAGTTCTTGGAGGGGAGTGGGGCAAGAACCCAGTTAGAGAGAGACATCTCCACTCTCTGCTTCACCATGACAGCGTTGGTTTTAAAACAAATTCTAATGTTAATGCTGGCTCACTGAACATCTCTGAATTAAAAGCGAGAGGTACAGCCAAGAGGAGGACAGAGTACGGCTCTCATCTGTCTCACATTGTCCTTGGGGTGACAGTTGAAGAAGAGGTAGGAAACCAATAAAAATAATCCCTCGAGAATGATCAATGCTGTTCTGAGATGAAAGCAGGCTATTGGGATGGAGTCGGAGCACTTGCTGTATCCCTGACAAAATGGTGATGCTTCATACAGAGGCGGGAGGGGGAGGGGCACGGTTAGGAAATACAGGGTTGGCCGCATTCCTCCTGAAATGGCAAGTACTTATGGCACATTTAGTAAGTTGTTCTAGGAAAGGTCGAGACTGGAGATGTGAACTCAGGAGTCCTCGGACTGTGAGTCGAACTGAAAACTGAGTCAAGATACAGAACACCAGAGAAAGAATAAAGTAGAAGCAGCGACCAGAAGAAAACGGCTGGCAAGGAGGCTAAGAACAAGGAACCCAAGGGATAGTCAAGTGTCTGTGACAGCATGGAGAGCTGTGGAGAGGGTTCCAGGAAGGGTCAAGGGGAGCCTGTGGCAGGAGGAAAATGTTTTAGTACTTAAGCAGAGAAATGGGACAAGAGCTAGGAAGTGTCATTGCCCCATAAATGATACTATGCCGGGCTTTTTACGTAAACATGGGGTTTGTTTTCACAGCTTCCCTTGCTGTGGAATGTCCTGTAGCTTTTCTTCCTTCTCAAGAGGGAGAGAGGTTCATAAAGGCCAGGAAACTAAGAGACTCACTAGATTGAGGAAGCTCAGAAAGGTACAAAAGCCTCTTCTCCAAGGTAGTGTTAGCAGTAAGAAGCAGCTGGCTATCTTCCATGGAATTGCCTACGAATTGGGCAGTGAGCCCCAGAGATGCAACTCTTATGAGTTGACATTTATACTTGGGGGAGCTTACCAGTGATCCAGCTGCCTTAAGTCACCACTTCTCCATGTTCCTGTAAGGGGCCCCAATATGCTCATTGCTTTATCAAGCTAGACTTGGGTGCGATAATGTCTTTGGTCTGCAGTTGGTGCCCCATTTGGGATGTACAGATGCTTGTTCGTAGTCTCCCCAAGGAAAACCACAAAATACAGATGGAAAATAATACACAAAGAATATAACAAATGATCCAATGTCCAATGTAGTTGGCGGCAGATTTGTGACTTGAACACAGGCTTGTGCAATTCTAATGTCATTAAACTACTGTCAAAATGTCATTGCTTCCTGAATAGTTAAAGTAGTCAAACTATCTGTAAATAAAACATGTGGGCTGAAGGTGTAGCTGTGTGGTGTTAGGCACTGAAAAACAAACAAACAAACAAACAAACAAACACAAGCCACCTTGTATGCTTAACCGGAATATTTATTGGGGATTATATGGCAGAATTCTAAAATGGCATAAACTTTGAGGAAACTTTAGGACTAGCCAGTAAGACTTGCTTCTTGCCAGCTCTGAGGAGAACTAATTATACAGCTTCATTTCAATTAAAACGTAACTCCTGAAAGAATAAGTGTAGAAAGAAGGAGGCCATAACTTCAGACATTGTGTTGAGAAATAAGGTGCCTTCCCACATGATAGCTAATCCAGTCAAAATAATTGGCCACTCTGGTGTAAACACCTGGGAACTCAGGCTTCCCACAGTTTTCACCCCAGCTCACAATGCCCCAAACATAAGTAACATTGTTGACATCCTTGCAGACCAAGGGGCCTCCAGAGTCTCCTTTGCAGGCATCAATGGACCCATCACTGGTACCTGAGAGAGAGAAAAGCACATTTCCTTCCATCTGTCAGGACCCTTGTACCTCTTTCCTCCCCCCCTCCCCAACCCCACTGCACAGAAAGACTTGCACTTTTTTTTTTAAACTTTCCTGACAGGGCTGTCACAGGTCCCTCTTGGGATTACAGATTGAAGTATAGTAAATAATTTGTAAACCTTCTGTTTGTTTCCCCGAGTTAGCATAGTTTTCCTGCTTCACTTTTGTGCTTTACTCCACTGTGTAAGGAGATTTGGATATAATCGGGAAGAATCAAAGAAGACTGATAGAACGGGTACCCCAGGTTACCCAGGAGGCACTTACCTGCACACTGCATCTCTTTTTCATAGTAGCGACCTGGGTAAAACTGAGAGCAGTTTCCTATTAGGTTAACTTCGCCCCACCTAAGTGAGTAGACTTTTTGATTATCTATACAAAGTGAGAAAAGAGACATTTAGAAGTCACAAAGAAGAAATCTAAATAAAGACTGTCTTAGCTTAGTAAACCATTAAGATAAATGAATGTACTTTATTAATTCTTACATACATTAATTATTGAGGACACTTCCTTGGCACATTTAAATTATAGTCTCTTCATATCCCTAGTTTCTAGAATTATCCTTCTAAAATTTTTTTTTTTCCAAGACAGGGTTTCTCTGTATAGCCTAGGCTGTCCTGGAACTCACTCTGTAGACCAGGCTGGCCTCGAACTCAGAAATCCACCTGCCTCTGCCTCCCAAGGCTGGGATTAAAGGCGTGTGCCGCCACTGCCCGGCTCTATCTTTCTAAATTTAAATGAACAATGAAGGAAGGCTGTTGAACGTGAGGCCTGAAGTCACAGTCACTTAGTAAAGAGCTGACCCTTGTGGTGACTGAGGTGTAACCCGCTCTTACTGTGATAAGTTCCATAGGGGATGGCATAGGAGACTGTAATGGAGCCTGCTCACGTGATCTTTGATATCTCTTCCTACAACCACGAATTTCCTTGAAATGCCATCAGAAAACAGCCTTGAAGAAGCTAGAAAGTACAATGCTTGTCAGCATGACAAGCCTTTGCACTTGGGGAACTACCTATTTATGTGACCTGAAGTGATGGACAAGGAGATAGAACTTCACATTTAAGTCAAAGGAACTTGAACATCTTTGGTCTGTAGAAAGAGAAGGGTTGGGTGCTACTGACTGACAGCCCAAGGAAAATGAGAGGAGCATAAGTACCCAGAGACAGGCGGATGGGCTGAGGAGAAGACTTTGTCCCAGGTCCCCTCTTCTGCTTCCCAGTTCACAGCAATTTGATGCCAATGATGCAGTTTGCTTCCTCACTGCAAGGTTCCAAGAGCTCAGGGGCTAGACCTGCCTCATTCCTTACCAACATCTAGAATCTTCTTGCACAAAGTAGTTGCTTAATAAAAATTTAATGTGATAAGTGACTGTGTAAAATCACAGTAATTTAATTGCATACCTTACAACTGTCTTATGCCAAATTACTTTTTCTGCCTGTGTCTCAGCCCTGTACTGAGCAACACCATATACACAACTGTGATCCCCTTTCTACATGTACTCTCTCAGGAGGTCCATTTGAAATAAAACTGTTTAATTAGCACTTCTCTAGGTCAAAAATGAAGCAAATCTTATTGGCCTCAAGGATGGTTTTGAACTCCCAATCCTCTTGCTTCTGGGATTATAGGTGCGCACACTCACGGGAACACATTTGGTTTCTTGTTTTCGGTCCCGGGGATCAAACCCAGGAACTTGCACATGCTAGACAAGCCCTCAAGCACTAAAGTACATCTCCAATTTCATGTGGTCCTTCTGATAATGGGGTTCTGAGCAGCAACTCAGGTCAAGAGCCCAGGCAGGCAGCCCTTTCTGGATGGGCACTCCCTTTTCTGTATCTGATATTTCTGTGAGTATTAGATAGCTTCCCCAGTATTTCTAATCCAATTTCCAAGCATATACCTTTTTCTCGACCCCATCCAGAGATGATACATCTCTCATTCGGTCGGAAGAGATATGGAGACCACGGGACACAGGCAGGGACAGAATTGGGGAGCACACATTCTTTCTTGCCCGCGTGCTTTTTCATTTCAATCAAAGCGATGTCATTTTGGTAGGTGGCTCCATTATAGTTTTCGTGAACAATAACTCTGTTCACTGTTTGAACTGCCAACTGAGAGTTAGGTCTTAGCCAGTCTAATAAAGCCGTCCATACTTGGTAACTGTGAGATTTACTGGGTCTGTAAGAGAAAGGAACAGGAAATGAACTATATCAAGAAAAAGATACAGATCTTGATACTTCATCTTTGTAGTCTTTCCTTTAAAGAATAAATCTCAGGTTTTTAATCCTTAGTGATATTGTGATGGTGTACATGCTTGGCCCAGGGAGTGGCACTATTAAAGGGTCTCTCTCTCTCTCTCTCTCTCTCTCTCTCTCTCTCTCTCTCTCTCTCTCTGTGTGTGTGTGTGTGTGTGTGTATCTGTGCTCATGTTCATTTGTATTTATGTCTGTGCATGGGGTAAATATGTTTGCAGATACACATGCATATTTTCCACCTTGTTTCTATGGCAGGACCTCTCACTGATCTAAGACTCACCAAGGAGGCCATGCTGGCTGGCTTGCAAGCCCCAAGGAGCGCCCTCCGCACTGCTGTGGCATAAGCACATGCCACCACACCGAGCTTAAAATTTTTTTGTAACGTGGAGTCTGCAGCTTAAACTCAGATCTTCATGCTTGTGTAGCAAGCAATTCATCAACTGAACCCTCTCTCCAGCTCTTGATGTACTTTTGATGTAGCCAGGAACTATGGATGGATGTTGACTGTAGGTCAGTAGTTGGGAGAAAAGGCTCTACTGTGGCTACCATTTGGTCACCTTAGAGTGATTTTCGACTACAGATAACTTTAGGAAGAATGAGTCGGAGGAAGCCAGGCTGACCATTGAGAAACTCCAACTGTTCAGAGGCTATGTGATGCAAGCCTTATAGGTGAAACCTTGTGGGACAGCAGAGGAGGTACAGGCAGAGAAAGAAACCAAGCGGACTTGGTGCCATGGAAACAAAGAGGAGCATCTTTAAGGAAGGTAGAAGAGGGGGCTGGGCTTGCTGTTCCACTTCACAAGGATTTTCCAGGGTGTCACTCAACACATACTTCATCATTCAGTGGAAATGTCCCCTCTCAGAAAGTTAGGCCACCTAAAATTTGCTAAGACAGCCATCTTAATTATATTCAAACTCTGATAATGTCCTGGCTCTACCACCTGACTGGTTATATAGCTTCAGCTAAGTCACTTAGTTAGCTCCTCAGTTCAGTATGCTTATCTGCAAAGTGGGAGGAACCCTAGTTACCCTTTAGGACTGCTGAGCATGCTAATCAAGGCAACATGTGAAAGGGCCTGACCTAGGACCCAAGCCATAAGAAGTGCTCACTAAATGACACTACATTCACTCTCAAGTCCAAGCTGAGGCTAGAATCCTTTTGCAAGTTGACCTTGATTTGTCAACCAATCAAGACCTTTGGAGGATTGCAATCCTGTCACTATGGGCTGATTTTATTAGATACACTCTGGTTATCCTGATTCCCAGTGTGACTGCATTTGCAAATGGTCCTTTTAATGGGGCAATTAAAGTTAAATGGGGTGTAAGGGTTGGGTTTTAATCCAGTAAGGCATGGGTCTTCATGGGGATAAAGTGAAATCTCAGAGCTACATGTGTACAGAGGAAAGGTCACAGAGGAAGGTCATCATGAGAAGAGAGCACATGGAAGCCAAGAGACTCCAAGAAAAAACAAACTGTGCATTAATCTTCTAGCCTGCAGAATGGTGAGAAAATAAACCTGTGCTTTTAAAGTCACCCAGTGTGTGGTATTTACCAGCAACATAATGCAGCCATTTACAGTACTCCCGGTTGAACATGTGTGATTTACACGTCTCACTTGTCACATGCTAAAGCTGAGTCCACATTATGTCTACCCTGATTCTTTGACCTGAGAATTTCAAAACCCTTAATGTGATGGTTTGAACGTGCTTGGCCCAGGGAGTGGCACTATTAGGAGGTGTGGCCTTGTTGGAGGAAATGTGTCACTGTGGGGGTGGGGTTTGAGAGAACTTCCTCCTAGCTCCTGGAAGCCAGTCTTCTCCTGTTTGCCTTTGGGTCAAGATGTAGAATTTTCAGCTCCTCTGGCCCCACATCTGCCTGGAAGCTGCCATGCTCCTGCCTTGATGATAATGGACCGAACTTCTGAATCTGAAGTCCATTCCTAATTAAATGTTGTCCTTTATAAGAGTTGTCTTGGTCATTGCATCTGTTCACAGCACTAAAACCCTAAGACACTGTCAACGGGATACACAATATGATTGGTCTTTAGATGGGTTTCCTCTGACTCCTCTGCTGCCAGCTCTTTAGTAACCCAAAGTCTGTCAGGAACAGCCTGCTGCACTTCAGGGATCTCCCCAATAGCAACACAAGTGATACCCTACCTGGTACAATGCCTTGCCTTCAAAGCAGCTTTGAGTTGGGCACATGCCAATAATTTATCCAGACACAAAGAGTGAACCAGCCAATGATGGATCAGTATATCAAATAATTAGCATTGAGCATTGGGCATTTTATTGCCTAGAATGCACATTAAATGGAAAGACCAGCAGGAATGTCAGGTTAGTGTTACTCCTTCATAAATGCTCAATCATAAACTCTTTCAGACAGATTTGTCCTGGCACAATGCAAATGAGCCAGATAAAATTACACAGTATTTAAACTCTGCCCTTGATGGAATTTAGCAACTTGGTGTGTCTGTGGAGAACATGGTAGGTTCTGAGGGACTTGGTCCAGGTCATGAATACCAGAGGCTATTTAACAGATAACAGCATAGAACTCCGTTTCTCATACAAGCTTTTCTCTACCACATCATCTCTGTTATTTATCTCTCATGTTTCAAGAAAGGTAAAACATACTGAAGAAATTCTCACCTGACACAATGTGCAGCAGTCAGAATCCAACAGCCACCAATATAAATGCCCCCACAGGTGATTCTTTCGCCATCCTTGATTGCCACCTGCCATGGGTAGTCTCCCTGTAAGAGACATTTGAGTGGTTACTTCTCTACTCCTGGATGGTGTCACCACCAGGCCACCCTAGGACATTTCCACATAAAGTCATGGTCTCCTGAGAACACACCATCCCCTCACTGTTCTATGACGCAGGCTGACCCTTGAAGGTCATGTGATTTTCATGCAGGCTTACCACTTCCGCTTGCTTCCCTCCGATCACTCTTTTCCTTCGAGTGTTTCTTTTGACTCCACAGGATAGTTTAGGTAATAAGGACTTTATCCGTTTTCTTTCTTCAAGAAAGGAAGAGATCGTATCATTATTTTCCTGAAACCACTAGCTTGTGGACAGATACTTCTTGGTTCTACCTATAATACATCCATCTGTCCATTTGTCTGCCTGCCTATCTATCTATCTATCTATCTATCTATCTATCTATCTATCTATCTATCTTGGGATGTGTGTGTGTGTGTGATATGTTTATACAGGTGTATACATACATGTCTATTTGAGACCAGAGGTCAACCATCAGATGCCTCCCTCAATCCCTTTCCACCTCATTTTTCGAGATAGTCTCTCACTAAACATGGGCCTCACTAACTGTCTAGACTGGCTGGCCATGAGCTCCAGTGATCTGTTCCCCCTCCTTTACCCCAGCCCCAGCATTATAGACATGCACCACTACCAGGCTCTACACGGGTGCTGGGATGTGAACTCAGGTCTCCCTACTTATAAACAGATATACATGTAAGACATGTATACATATTACATAGTATGTTTCAAAGCAGGCCTCATTCATCAGTAAGTAGTTTTGGAGATTAAACAGTACTGTTTACTTATTGGGAAATTCTGGCTCAGTATTAAAATTGACTTGATTTTCTAAAGTTCTGATGAAACATGGACTTGGGTAGAAAGCTGGCTGAAAGGTTTAAACATTTACCAACCTCTAGTAAATGCCACATGTCCAGGCATTATTACAATGAGAACTCAGGGTGGGGTATGTGTCACATTTTAACTCATCAGATATATATTAATCCTGAGAGGTCATGTGCCAGGGACCTGGGATGATTGGATCATCAGGCCTCTAGATGAGCGTGTGTGTGTGTGTGTGTGTGTGTGTGTGTGTGTGTGTGTGTGTGTGTGTGTGTGTTTGGTGTATTTGTCAATAAGAAACCACAGTAGAGTAAGGCTCAAAGCATGAAGCTGCAAGGAAATGCACAAGAGAGGAAGAGGACCGGGATGTAGGATGCTTTCTTTATTCTCTCTGGATTTGCCTTGTCAGGAACAAAAATTCATTTGTTGAAATGAAAAAGGACACTTCCTGTTACTGATGATTATTTTGCGCATACCAACAAGAGGTCAGGGCCCAAGGAAAAGAAGCTATGAATGAATGTGGAGAGATTCACTTTGGTCCCCCCTCTCCTACAAACTGTGTTGAGGGAAGAGTGTGATGATCTTACATTTTGGTTTAGACTCTTGCAATAAGAGAGCCAGCGTCATTCACCAAATCCTGCGAAACCAGGATGGCTGGAATGTAAGAACAAATGCTATCTTCAGTAGACAAAGCGGGGTGTGTGTGAAAATCCCTCTTGGCTGGCTTCTGTAGATCAGAGATACGAATCTTGTACTCAGTGATTTATTTACTTACTAATTTGAGGCCATAGAAATTAGAAGTTAATATCTTGTGGATTTCATTTTAACTCCCCCCCCCCAAAAAAAAATCAGTGGATTTATTATTGAAGGAGATAAAATTAAATAGTCAATAAAAGCAATGTAGTCAGGATCAAAAGCCAGCCTTCCTACCTGTAATAAATTACTACCTTCTCATGGGCGTGCATCTAACTCAGTTTGGCTCTTAGTGTACAACTGCCCAGGAGACAGAGTTTCGGGGCTCCCTGTTACCCTGATTTATGACTGATAAAGAACAGGTCCACTCAACTAATGTACAGTACTTTCCATTTCGGAAGATGTTTGAAATCTAGTTGTTTTTGACAAAACTAAACTGACTAAGCTCTTATCTGTTAGGAAAAACTTTATGTGGAACTATGGAAATGGGTCACTTCAGAATCGGTCATTTTAACTAACCTGGCTTTAAAGGTGACTCTCAAGAATAGTATGAGCTTGTTTTTCTTAAAAGCCATGGGGAAGGAGAAAGACAGTGTTACTTTTTTTTTGTTTAACTTAAACATATTTCAAAGTTAATTTTTGCTTGAATTGATTATATAGGCAATACATGCATTCATCTTATATAGTATTTGTATATATTATACACATGATACTTGGTATTAAAATGCTGGCTGAAACCAGTGAACTACAAGTAAAAAAAAAAATCCAAGAAAACAAAACAAACACAAAAAAACAAAAAAACCTTAACTCACCTGTGTCCATATCAGGAGTCAACATTTCTGTTTCTTCAGTGTCAGTTTCAGTTTCTCCTCCTGTGAGAAAACAACAGAAAAGCCATGTGGTTGATGTTATATGTCTAGACAAAATCCGATGATTAAAATGACGTAACTCTGATCATAAGTCTTGCCCTCTTCTTTTTGTAGACAAACTCCCCAGGTCTGGCATCTGGTTTCCTTCCTACAGCGGGGCAACTGTAAAGATGCGAATGAACTCTGTAGAAATCCCGGCTGGTGTTGGCACAACAGAGTGCTGAGACTCAAGTCCTGCAGACAAAACACTCAGATCAAGGAAGAAAGAGGGCTTCTCCCCCACTCTCTTCACTTCCAGCTCTTTACATGGTGAAGAGAGCAGTCACTGGCCCTGACCGAGGAGTCCAGGCAGGCATTAGAAAGCTGCTGTACACTGCACATCATAAGGGGCCTTCCTCAGGGGCTATGTAACTAGAGATGTCTTCATGATTGTCCTATAGTAATGGCTAGCTAGCATTAATGGTCTAGGGTGCAAAAATCAAAGAAAAAGGGTGCCCTAATCCCTTGCTTACATCTATATGGACCTTTCTACCCTGCCATCCCAGGACACTGTGGCAGACAGGATCAGAATCCCTACAGCCTGGAGGGTCACAGGTAGATCCCTACCGACATGCTGCTCTGCCTGAGCTGAGGATATAGCCTGGGACAGAACAGGCCAGTCTAGCAACTTCATTTTGAGACGGTGGTCTTGGATTTTGCTCCTAGATTTCTCCAGTTCTCTTTGGAACAAACATATAGGGCTCTATTATGTCACATGCTAAGATGTGTTCCAGGATGTGAAGGGCTCCGCTCAGAGGCACTCACGTGAGTACATGTATGGGTCAGAGATGACTAAAATATAACATTAAATGCCCACCAAAGGCAAGAAGGGATGGTCCAGTGCCACTGAGGTGTTCTGGGCATTAGTTTAACACTTAGGAAACACAGGACATAGGAAAAATGGTTCATATCCTTGGTGATATAAAAACTAAAGATTTCAATTTCATTACAGTTATTTTTGCACACTTGCGTGAGTATTGTGTGGACGTGTGTATAAGCATGTGTGGAAGTCAAAGGACAACTTCAAAGACTCGGAGGAAAAGGCTCGGTCCTCCTTCCACGAAGTTCCTCAAGTAGACAGGAGTGATGGCTACTGCTTTTATCCCGATTCATTTTCCTGACCCAAAATTAAGATTTCTTTTCAGCAGATTCCATCATGGATGGAGCTAATAGACAGATGGGTGACAGAATGCAGATGATATTGTGATGTCTAAAGCTGACAAAGGGTTAACTTCTAGACCGTGAAGGGGACTCCTGCACATCAGTAAGAGAGGAGACTGCAGTGAAAGAAATCTAACATAAAGCCAAGTGTGTGAGTGGTGAGAAGATGAGATCAGGTGAAAGAAAAGCACAGGCAGGAAGAAGAACCTCACAGAACCAGCAGGCCGTGAGCCATTGCCTGGGTCCCTTGCCTGGGTCAATGCTGAACAGTGCCATCACATGGCCGTGGTCCGCTAGCGCAGTGTAAGGAGGGGTAGCATTCCCTGTTGCTGGGTGAGGAGAAAGGGCAGACTGGGTAGCGGGATGGGATGGGAGACTGGTACTTAGCTCTGGCGAAGAATATTGGAGTGCTACTTGTCAATTAGAGAATCGCTTGCCCCAAGACTTAAGCTCTGGTCAAGGAGATGTTTCTAAGGAATTCATACATCTGGGAAAGATGTTTATCCCAATGTGCTGGCGGCTGACAGTCCGTTGCTCAAAAGACTGAGCAAACTGAGAAGGCCAAACTTATATTTAAGGAGGCAGCTAAGAGCAACAGAGTAGACAAACACATAGCAACATGAACACAGCTTCCAAATGCAGAGCTAGATTACACATGAGCAGAGCAGCACACACACTCAACCACACAGAAATGGCCGCCAGGAAACTAGGATTAGGAAACAGATGTGAAAGATGAACAAGACAGGCCTTGTGATGATCACAGAAACAGACCTGAGCAGTGCCATTAATCACTCCCTACCATATCTCTGACGTCAGAAGAAGAGAAGAGGAGGGAAGAAAGGAAAGGAGGGAGAAAAAGGAGAAGAGGAGCACACGGCGTGGGCAGCTTCAGAGAGGTGAGAGCGCCCTGTGAGACAGAACACAGATATTAGTTCAGAACCACGGACTGTTGTCTGTATGTGGGTTCAAGACTTGAGTCATTTTACATGAATAACTAAGCAAAGAGTGGGGAAATAGGGGTGGAGGGATGAGGCGGGAGAGAATCTACCAAAACACACTCAGTGTGAAAATGGCATCATGATACCTAATACTTTCTATGCCTAATGCATAATGATACCTAATACTTTTTAAATAAAGGGACTCCAAAAAGATGGAGGACTGGGGGAAACCCAGTGTGGTCGTTTGAATGTGCTTGGCCCAGGAAGTGGCACTGTTAGGAGGTGTGGCCTTGTTGGAGTGAGTGTGGCTTTGTTGGAGGAAGTGTGTCACTGTGGGGTAGGCTTTGAGACCCTCCTCCTAGCTGCCTGTGGAATCAGTCTTCTCCTGTTCGCCTTCAGAACAAGATGTAGAACTCTCAGCTCCTTCTCCAGCACCAGGCCTGCCCGGACACTGTCATCCTCCTGCCTTAATGATAATGGACTGAACCTCTGAACTCATAAGCCAGCCCCAATTAAATGTTGTCCTCTATAAGAGTTACCTTGGTCATGGTGTCTCTTCACAGCAATGCAAACCCCAACTAAGACACCCAGTTTATAAAATAAATACCAAAATATGAAATGTGTTATGTTTCATCTGCTGTCAATTTCTTTAAAAGCTTGGTTTTGAGAAAAAGAAATAAAGGGGACAAGGAAGCTACTGAGCATGTGTAGGGAAGCACACACTGTGGGTGGTTTTCCCATTGGTGTGACTGAAAGTTTATCACACTGAACAAAGGCTTCTGACGGCCAAACTAACAAGAAAACTGGGGTCTTGTTATACAAAGCTCAGTCATACTCAGTTCACACACAATATAGAAAGACAATTATCACCTATATTTTTGCAATATCCCAAGATATAAAAGCTTACCTTGGCCGGGCAGTGGTGGCACACGCCTTTAATCCCAGCACTTGGGAGGCAGAGGCAAGTGGATTTCTGAGTTCGAGGCCAGCCTGGTCTACAGAGTGAGTTCCAGGACAGCCAGGGCTACACAGAGAAGCCCTGTCTTGAAAAACAAAAAAAACAAAAACAAACAAACAAACAAAAAGCTTACCTTGATCTGACCGTGCCAGGCCTGAAGAAAAACAAAACACAAAAGCAGAGTTTTAGCACAGGGAAGAATAACTTTTAACTGTGGGAAAAAAACCAACAACCCTGCACCATGTTATTATAACCCGAAGTAGAATTATAAAGTTTTCTATTAAAAAATGGACTTACCTCTATGAATTTTACGCTGTCTGTCTTCTAAAAACAAAACATTATCACAAAGAGATTATTTTTATTTAAATAAAATACATATAAATCATTAATATTTCAGAAACAGTATAACAACTTAAAATTAATAGTAACGAAGCGTTAAAAAAAAAAAGAAGTCAAGGAGCTGGTGAGATGGCTGAGCCAGCCACAGAGAGCAAGGGACACAAACCAAGCCATTAAGTAGAATTCTCCAGGGCTTCTGCTTTACTTCCTGCCTGTAGGTTTCCGCTTTGACTTTCCTCAGAGATAAAGTGTGGGCTGAGAACAGGATGGACTAAACCTTTTCCTTCCCAAGTTGTTTTTGGTCATGGTGTTTTACTATAGCACTAGAAACCCCAACTATGGCAGAAAACTTCTAAGAGGTAAATGCAATCAAGAGATGATACAACCTTGCCTTGATTGTGTGACTTTGATGTGGCCACTTAATAGTCAGTGAACACACTGATTACACATCTCTGCTGTCACTTGTTCTCTCTTTAATATGGGAGTAATACTGAAGGTAGAGCTCACCCTAAAGTAGGGCAATTGAAGTAATAATATTTCACTATATATTTGAATAGATACAAGAAATTCCTAGGAAAATAAGCTTTGTGTTGTGTGTAGTTACTCTATTGCAGATTTTCATCCCTGGAAAGTAACAATTTATATCCCTTAATCATTATTATTTTAAATAAGAGAGGAAAGGAAACAAAAGGCAAAGAGAAGGCTTAGACATTCCTTACACTGGCAATGAAACTGTCATTTCAGTGGGAACCTGGCTTTCTTATCTCTACTTCTAACCTTTTCTTCTCTCTTTACTCTGAACTGAACTAAATTTAATAAAAATAAAAGTACTTTACTAAAGTGGAAATGTCTGGTTTCTTTAGAAGCCCGGTTGTGTCGCATGCTGTTTTTCTGGACGCTGTCTTGTGAGAAGGTGTTTTGCTAAAGCAGGCATGTAGGAAGGCACATGATGTTTTGCTGGCGCAGATGCTCGCGAGGGCACACGGTGTTTAGAAAGAATGTACACACAATCCCGCAGACAGTGAGAGGACACTCTTGGATTGCTCTGCCTTGCAACCCTTCACCGTCTTTGCCAGTCCTCACTTCGTAGACAGAAGTGCACCAAAAACCTTCTCAGGGTATTTATGCTGCTTCTTGCTGCTTCTGCTGACTCATGCCAATTCAGTGGAGCCTTGAGATTTCTGCCAGATTGAGCCACTGCTACTGATTTGTGTTTGGTGTTTACTATTGGACTGGATTGCTAATATTCTGACAACAAAGATTGGAATTACCCCCAAAGAACTACTTCTAAACAGCTCCATAATCCCCTTTTCCTATTAACCTTCTTTCTCTGCTACCTCTGGTCAGCAGGCTAGAAGGGAGGTTGAAGCATTTAAGAACCCTAATTAAAGTAGGTTTTGAAAAATCTATGCCCACACTTTACCCCAGCTTTTCAGATGCTCTTTAAAGGAAATGGTTTAGTCTGATATCCTTAAAAGGATTTTAAAATATACTTTTAATAAAAATAATTTTTCACATTATATATATATATGTTTTTCGAGACAGGGTTTCTCTGTGTAGCCCTGGCTGTCCTGGAACTCACTCTGTAGACCACGCTGGCCTCGAACTCAGAAATCCGCCTGCCTCTGCCTCCCAAGTGCTGGGATTAAAGGCGTGCACCACCACTGCCCCGCTCACATGATATATTTTGATCATGGGTTCCCGTCCCCAAACTCATCTAAGATCCTTCTCATCCACCCAACTCTATGCCATTTTTTCTCTCCCTTGCTCTTAAAAAAAGCAAAACAAAACAGGAAAGCAAACAAAACACACACACACACACACACACACACTGAGAGCGAGAGAGAAAAAGAAAAAGAATATGTTTTAAGAACTGATTTTCTCAGTTTCTTTCCTAGTTGCTGTGATAATTTCCCTGTGAAAAGCAAGTTGGGGCTGAAAGGGTTAATTTTAGTTCACAACTGCAGGTTCCAGTCCATCATAGCAGGGAGACAAAGTTATGAAAACTTGAAGGAACTGGCCATATCAGATCTATAATCAGGAACAGAGAGGAATCAATGCCTGCCTGCCTGTACTCAGCTCTCTTTGACCCCTCTTACACAGTTCAGAACTGCCTGCCTAAGGAATGCAGCCACCTACAGTGGGCAGGTCTCTCCTCTCACTGTAGTCATGATAATCCCCCATAGACATGTCCACAAACCCCCCTATCTAGACAATTCCTCACTGAGATTCTTTTCCCAGGTGATTCTAGACTGTATCCTGTTGAAAAACTGCCACATTGATATTAATGGAAAATTAAAAGTCTAGTAAGTCTAATACTGGAACGTCAAATAATATCCAACCATATTTAATGTCAGTCCATTCACATATGTTCAACATTTACTCCTAACACATGAGAAACTTGTCCTAGGACATTAGAATATGAAAACAGATTGATTCTACTGAAAAGACAAACACTGCTGATAAACATAAGTATAAAACCTATAGGAACCAGTTATAAGTACTTCAGTGGATGTGGGAGCTACCTGGCTCCATTCTAGAGTTTGATATACTGGTGGTTTCCTAGCTCATGCTCCGTAGTGGTGTGGAACAGTCTGGAATCACTGTGGTGAGCATAGAAATGGCAAAGGCCATACGTCGGGTTTTCCTTCTCCTCCCTGAAGCTGACTGTCAGCATTTACAGGTGTAACATTGGAGGTGTTCCATAAATAGAGGGGGTATCCTGTTCCTCCCACTGCTTTCCTCGTCCCCACAGACAACACTGCCATCCTCCATCTTTCAGGCCAGCACCCTTGCAAGTCACCCTTCCCTGCTCATTTGGCTCCCAATCCTGCCAACCAGTAGCAAACCTTCAAAATATATCCAGAATCTAGTGGGGGTGGGGATAAGTGTAAGCAAAATACCATGATATGTATATTTGAAAATATCCCAGTGAAGCTTATGTTGTATGTTTACCAATAACAATTAATTACATTTAACTTTTAAGGCGCATCACATGTATTTACTTGGGAGGCTGTGTTGTGACATACGTGTGATGTACACGTGGAAGTCAGTGGGCAACTTAACAGTTCTCTTCTTCCATCGTGTGGGTCCCAGAGATTGAATTCAGGTCATCAACCTTAGCAGCAGCAAGCACCTTTTACCCACGGAGCCATCTCACCATTCCATACATTTAATTTTAAATCAAACCAAATGCACACATAGACACATAGAGAAGTTTCATACTCAGGGTTCGATAATGGAGCAGAGGGGCCACAGACTTGTGGATTACCTTCGCAGCCACTCTCATCTTCGCCGGTGATGCAGTCCACCTCACCATTGCACTTGTATTGGTTTGGAATGCAAACTCCCGACTTACAAAGGAAAGCATTACCTTGGCAACCTGTGTAATAACAAGGAGAAGTTATTTCGCTATTCCTCTATCAGGCAGGGGCTGAGGCAACAGCTCAGTGGTAGCATGCCTGTATAGCTTGTAAAGGCCCTGGGTTCAATCCCCAGCACACAAACACCATATGCACACATGCATATGAAACAAGACCTTACATTTAGTAATGGAGCTGTCTTGACACTTTCAGTCATAGCGATAAATGTAGTGGATTTGACAGGTGGATTTATCCCTACCTTTGCAACACAGCTCATCACTTTGATCTCTACAGTCATTGACACCGTCGCAGACTTTCTCCTGAGGAATGTGCTTCCCATTCACACACTGGAAGGACTGACTTGCTGGGAAATCTGAAAAGCAGGGATTATCTTCATGAAATTTATTTATGGTTTTGTGGTGTAACATCCGTAACACATTACAGGGGTAACTAAGATAAGAAAAAAAATGTGACTCAGGAAATGATATAAAGGAGTGGGCTTGGCGGTGCATTCCTCTAGTCGCAGCACCCTAGAGGCTGAGACAGAGGGATCACTGCAAACCCGAGGTCAGCCTAGAACCTGCTTATGATGATTTGAATAAGAATGGCTCTCGTAGGCTCATATATTTGAATGTTGGTCACTAGGAAGTAGAACTGTTTAAAAGGATTAGAAGGATTAGGTGTGACCTTGTTGGAGGAAGTGTGTCACTGGGGCTAGGCTTTAAGGTTTCAAAAACTCAAAACAGGACCAGTGTCTGTCTGTCTGTCTGTCTGTCTGTCTGTCTGTCTGTCTGTCTCTGGCTACAGATCAGGATGTTGCTCTCAGCTCCTTCTCTAACACCACGCCTCCATACTCCTTGTTCCCTGTCATGATAATAATGGACTAAACTGATCTATAAGCCAGCCCTTAATCAAATGCTTTCCTTTATAAGAGTTTCCTTGGTCATAGTGTCTCTTCACAGAAATAAAATCAGTGACTAAGACATTACTAAATGCTGTTTGCTAAATGGTCGTATTGTCCAACTGCCTTCAAAACATTTGTGTTTATATCTATAGACTAGTGTGACTTGCCTTGGGGTAGAGATGCCCTTTTTTTTTTGCTGTGCAAGAAGGTTGATACATACACTTAGGTCTGGTCAGTGTGCTGAGAATACAAGTGAGTGCCAAGTGCTCAGCCATAAACAGGACCTATCTATGTCACCCTGTCTGAGAAGAGGGGTGGGGCGGAAAGAATGTAAGAGCTGAGGAATGGGAGAATGCTGTGAAGTCCTGCCTGCCTTCTGCAAAAGACAGACACTTGAATACATGCACAAGGCCCGAACAAGACAGAACCCTTCAACACTTCATCATGGTCAGTAGAGGGGACTACAAGGCCCCAGTCCCTTCCTGAGGAACTACTAGCATAGTGCGTGTGTGTGTGTGTGTGTGTGTGTGTGTGTGTACACGCATGTGTGTGGCTCTTCTTCAGTGGTTTAGGTGAGTTGCTCACGCTCCAAAAAATAGCTCCTTGCATCCCTAACCAAACTCACAGGGGGTGGAGGAGGACAGCTGGGCATGGTGGTGGGTACATGTCTTTAACCCCAGCACTGAGGAGGCAGGGGCAGGCAGATCTCTGTGTGTTCAAGACCAGCATGGTCTACAAAAGGAGTTCCTGGACAGCCAGGGCTATATAGTAAGACTCTGTATCTGAAAAAAAAATTAATGAAAACAAAAGGTAGACTTGGCAAGAAGAAAGGCTCACACAGAAGCAGCAAATAATAGAGGTTACTAGCATGTAATTTATTTATGTAATAATCATACACAATATATTATTATATACATGTATGATTATTAAAACTAAACACCAACACAAATAAATAATCTGAAGATAAAAATAAAACAGATCATTAAATGTATTGGTTACTAGGACAGAGGACTCGGGAGCCTAGAGCATCCCTTGATGTGAGGAACTACGCCTTCCCCTTTATTGTTTTGCTCTGGTGCTAACCCAGCCTCTGCTCTTTGGACACACAGGGGCCAGATACTTACATGTTCTTTGATTTTCTCAGTATTGGAAAAGATATGATTCTGGTCCTTACATATTTCTGTTAGGATAGAGGAGCAATGTGGCTGTGATTTCTGGGGAAAGTGAGGCAATGGGGTGGTCACTTGGGCATTTTTAAAGAAATATACATAACATACATAAAATTGAATGCTCAAAAGAGGTGCTAAGATGTCTCTTTATGTTAATCAACCTATCTGCTATGGTTATTTGATTTCTCATGTTCGAGGAGGCAAAGAGGAGGCAGATCATTTTGCTATCACACAGGAACCTGGATAGCAGGTTTTGAGTGGCAAAGAAAGAACAGTGAGGGTCCCAAATCTACGTTCTAAACCTCAAAACGTCATAGGGGACTCACTGCCTCCTGACAATAGCACATCCATCACTGCTTATTTGCTGTAGGCTTTTATGAAACAAGCGGTTGTGATGGGAGTGCTCTACCAACCTGCATCCTGTGTGTAACACACTACACCCGCCAAGCCACGGGGAGTGTTAGTTCTTCTCTTGGTAAAGGTACACTCCGCCAAACTGGTCTCTACTCCCCGACAATGTACATGCAGGCATTCGGTGGCATTTAGATGGAGACTTACGGGTATACTAAACCTTCCTTGTATGTCACGAACACCCCTGCAAACAGAATGAATGAAAACTGGTGGAAGACCAATTCACCTTTGTGTTTATAACTTTATCACAGGAAGTAAAGCTCTACAGAGAAGCTTTCCCCAAAATGATTTAAAGACTGTAGAAGATACTAACATTGTCCTCTCTGCCTTAAGATCTTCACTTGAGCCTGAACACCTCTGGGGTTTTGGAAAGAGTAACTAAAATAATCTATTTCAACCAACCAGTCAGGGTTGAAAACACAGTTAATATTCAGGGAGTACTGTTTTCCCGATTTTATTAAGGAGGAATGCTTCCTTTTATTTTGATGTTTCCTTCCCATCGGAGAAGGTCATCCCTGACTTCTCCTTATCATGTCATTTTGTTCTTTCAAAGGGACAGTGAGTTGTCTTGGTCCGAGGATTCTGGAAGTATACATCAATAAATGTCAGTACAGATATATCTTTTCTTTTGAGGAGTCGTCACACCTGCTCCTGCTTTGGAGCTTATGTGGTTGATCTCATTATTGCTTAAGACTTGGGAGGCCAACTTGTGTGAACTCTTTAACAGTTTCATTTGGCTTTTACAATAACTATATCTTTGATTGAACCTTGATAGTATTAAGGCTGTATTTTGGCATCTCTTTGGAGATTAATTTTTGTTGTCAATTTTGACATTCCTTTTAGGACAGCATACTGCTGGCTGTGTCTGTGATAAGGAACGTTTCCAGAGAGAACTAGTTCATGACAGCTCTGACCTAATGAATGATTGAATCCCTTGGTGTGTTCATAATACGATAGCCTTATTTGGGATGCCAAATGGGTGGAGTCTCATTAGAGGAAGTAGGTCAGTGGGGCATATACTTGGGGGTCACATCTTGCCTCTGCCCCCCTTGGGTCTGTTTGTCTCTTGTCCACCATGAGAATCCTTTGCCACATGCTTCTATCACCATGACAATCTGCCTTACCTCAGACCTAGGATTAATGGACCCAGTCGTGACAGAGGGAACCCTCTGGAACTGAGAGGCAAAATACATATTTTCTGTTGTTGTTTCTCTCCTACATGTTTTTTGCCAGTGCAATGCAAAAAGTAAGTAATATAATACCATTCTTTGACTTCTCAGTTTGTTCAAAATGTGTGATGAGAACCTTTCTTGTTTTCCCAACAGCCCAGAAATAATGACTCACAGGAAGCTGTTATTCTAGGACATTCAGTTGTTTCCGGCTTCCCTTTAGGGGAAAATGAATTAAAATGAGCAAAGATGCATCAGAAATGGAAATTGCAATAAAATACTAGTTTAATATAAGTGACAGATTAACTAGAATGAAAGGCAAAAAGAGAACACAAGAGGGTATTTCTAGTTTCTCTGAGTCCATAATGAAGATACAGAATAGTCATATATAAAAAAAAAAAAGCTACTGGGGGCAATTTGAGAAATAAAGACTATGAAAATTTTCACATGTAAAATTATAGAAAATATGATAAATGGGGCTGGGCTGTAGTTGGTGGGTTGTGTGTTTGCTGAGCATGCACAGAACATTGAATTTCATTTCCAGCACTACATCAGCTCGGTGTGGCAGCGCAGGCCTATAATCAAAGCATTTTTGGAGGTGCTGGCAGGAGGGCATACATTGAAGGTCCTCCTTGGCTCCATAGTGAGTTTGAGGCCAGCCTGGGCTACATGAGACCCTGCCTCAAAAACAAAGCAAAGAAGATACATTAAATGCCAACAGTCCTCACTGGCTGAAATCAGAGAAGTCTGTCCATGGACTTAGGCAATTTATGGGAAACCGAAAAATACCAAGGAATTAAAGACCAAGACTTCACTACTTGGTGGAAATGACAGGCCACAGGCTACAACTATGAAAAATCACAAGTATGCCGTGCACTCAAATCATAAAAGGCCCACCCATGAACTCAGAGCAGTTGGGTTCCCTGCACAACATCTACACAAGATCAAGCCAGTAAAAAAAAATCCAGAGTGGGTGGGGGAGAGACTCATGAGGCCTGGCTCCCCTCTGAGGAACTATTGGACAGGGAGAGTTATTTTTCTTTGGGAGTATGGCCACTATTCATGCTCCAGTGAATGGCTCTCCACCCATGCACACATACTGTCAGCATTGAAAGGATTCAGTGGGTTATAAAAAGTGGGAAGGAAGAAAAGAAAAGAAAAAGAAAAATGGTGTTGGGAGAAAGGAAATGTTGGGGAAGAAGGTGATGCAGATGTGGATGGATGTGACCAAAATATATTATATACTTGTATGAAAATTTGAAAGAGTAGGATTATATATAAAAGAATAGATTTAAAGAAAAGAAAGAAAAGAAAGGGAAATATTTGAGTAAAACAGTTAGCAACTTGCTTATTGTAACAGATACCTATTTCACAGACCTCCGAATATAAGTATTTAAAATAAAAAATCAAATTTCAACAAATGTTAAGACAATAACCATAGAGGGACAACTTATAACAACAATACAATTAACTAGGAAATCAATAAGCAATAGTTAATTAGAAGCAAACGAATGTATTCGTTTGTAAAGCACAGAAGAAATGTCAAAACTGCATCCAAAAGGAAATTGTGTTGGAAAATTAGGATATGTTATGAATTGAACCATGAGTAAAGCGTCACTTATGGAAACTGATGGAGTACAGATGAAGCATTCCCAGAGGGAAACTGTACCTTAAATCCTTCTGGTAGTAAAGTAAGAGCATCTGCAAATGGTTTGAGTTAAGCGTTCAACCCAAGGGGTTAGAAAACAAGTCAAAAGCAGGCCTGTGGCTGAACTGCTCCATGGGCATGAGGCCTGGGCTCCATCCCAGCACCGCCTCCTTCAGTAACAACTAATAATAATAAAACAGGGGAATTAAGAAGGAATGGGATCTAGTTAAAGATAACAGCAAAGCATAAGGATGTAGAAATAGAGCATTTGCAAGTACAAAAATAAGACTAATCAAACACAGCTCTGCAAGGCTGACAAAGAATGAGAGCAAGAGAGAAGGGCCTAAATACACAACGTGAGATCAGAAAAAGTGGGTGCCATTCTAGATGCATAAAAACAGACAGTCAGAAGTGTATGTGAGGTGTGAGAGTCTCCACAGGATTCTGCTCTGACAGGTGCCCTGTGCCCACAGGGCTCTAAGTGCTGGGCTAACTTGGACATTCAGTTTCCACAGCAGTGCTGTGAGGTGGGAAGTGAGCACTGTCAGGTTACATATCAGGCAGGACTCTGCAGAGAGATTAAGCAGTCAAAAAGAAAACAGTTGGAGATTTCTTGTGAGGTAACTCCTCTGAGGCAAGCACTCACAGTGGAAATCCAAGGTCGAAGCAGGCCACGTTGGCTTCTGCCGTGCTCCAGCTATTTTTACATATGAACATTTTCTCATCTTGGTCCACAAGTTTGACTTGAACAATTCCCTCTGTGTCTGTGCTTCCGTAAATTAAGGAAACATTAAACTTTCCTGAAATAAAAAACCAAAAAGATGGACAATATTTCAGTATTTTTTTCTCTCCTTTTCACTTCTCTTTATTAAAATACCTAATTTCAAGTTAACTTTGAGCGTCATAATGATTTTAGCAAATGATACGCTATTATTTTGTGAGAGCTAATTCTCACATGAGTCCTTAAAGATTGTTATATTTACTTCAGTTCAAGACGCCATTTACTTACCCAAGTGGTGAACTGGAATTTGCTTTACTAACTGTGGTGGTTTGAATGTCAATGGCCCCATAGGCTCATATATTTAAGTGGTGGTCTCCAGTTGGTGGAACTGTTTGGGAAGGAGGTGTGACCTTGTTGGAGGAGATGTGCCACTGGGTGGGGGCGTTCAAAACTTTATGCCAGACCCAATCTCTCTCCCTCCTCTCTCTCTCTCTCTCTCTCTCTCTCTCTCTCTCTCTCTCTCTCTTTCTCTCTCCTGTCTGTGTGTGTAGCTCAGATCCAAGACTACTGTACCTTTTTCCTTCTTCTACAAAGCTTTTTGCTCATACAGAATCATAATGATTTAATTACAGAAAACAAGGACTTCTAGAATTTTCCTGCCATCATTTTTTACCATATGAGCCTCAGATTGGTGTATGTCTTTGGATTGAAATGTATCAGAATGTCTGATTTTCTTAAAATTTTGCAGTTTGAATTGCTGACTTCAGTAGTTTTTTGTTTTTGGTGTTTGTTTGTTTAAAAAAAAACAAGTGAATTTTGGTTTGAGATCAGGACAGAATTTCCAACAATATCTGAAATGGCCATAAACACATTTCTGCCACGTTGTACTATGTATTTATGTGAAGCAAATTTCTCAGCACTGATGGACTCTAAAATCAAAATATTGGAAAAACACTGACAATTATGTTCTATAGTGTCAAATATTCAGGCAAGAGTTAACTTATGTAAAAAAAAAAAAAAAAAAAAAAAAGCAGATCCATGTGTTCTTGCTACTTTGTGGGTTCTTCTTTTTCCTCTTTATTCCTCCAGGTTTCATCCCCTATCACAATATGGAGAGAAAGAAGGGGGGGGAGAGGGAGAGCCCTGAATCTATTTTTTCTTTTGTTTCTTCTTTGAGCATGACTACTAACAAACCACATCCGACAACCTCCCTAAATGACCAACAACCATTCTGGGCCCTAGTACTTATATGCCCTCTGTAATGTTCCCAGAATTCCAAATGTCACACAATCACAGAAACTATCTGCAACTGGCAAAACCACCCCTCTGCTAGAGCATGAGGCAAATCATAGTCAACTGCAGACAGTCCAAAGCAGCCCTGCATCCCCACACAAGGGATATTTTCAGAGTTACTTAAAGTTTCCTGAGTGAAAAGAGGGGTCATGAATGGAACAAGGTTTAAGAAGCCCCAGTCTAAAGAATTTTAAGTTGTCATTAGAATATTTCACAGCAAAAGCATTTTGTGACTGAAAGGTTGGCATATCGCTGCCTTCTTGTTTGAATGGCTTGCTCACACATGTCTTTCCTACCTTCAGCTGAGCATGTTCCATTATTTGAAAACTTTATCTCTGGGTGAAGACATTCGAAACTCTTCTGGTGACAGTATGTCGGGTAGCTTCTTCCATTAGTGGCACACGCGGGGGTGCCAGCCTTTGGGCACTGGTAAGGGAGTTTGCAGACACAGGTTCCATCGATACATTTCTGCCATGGCTGGCAGAAAACTTTGTTACAGGAGCGATGCGTATATTTTTGCAGTAAGCATTTCTGATCTACCAGATCGTCCTGAGGCTGACCTGATGCTGGCGTGTACTGTGAAGAGGGAATAACAAATGAAAGTTTTCTGTGCTCTCAGAATGTGAGGAAATGAAGGAAAAGAACAAGACACACCTAGCCAGCAGCACAGGTGAAGGTATGGGCTGTGGTTTTGTGAATCAGACAACCTGACTCCCAGCCCCAGTTTTAGGCAGGTTCTTCTCATGAAACGTGAGTGTTCTCATCTGCACAGTAAGAGTGATAGCTCCTACTCACTGCAGTTTCATTTCAACGATCAGAAGCAATATCACTAATGGTTGCCAGGTTCCGGGAACACAATTAATTAAGCTATTATAAGGAGACTAGGATAAAAGTGTGCCTTAGAAGAGATCAATGAATCTCAGTGCCATGGTACTGAATAACAAACTAGATGCAGAATACAATCTAATGAATGAATTTGATGCTTGTCATTTATTAATTCTGTTATTAAATGCAAAAGTGTTTAATAAACTACTAGTACATGTTAAATAATGCTAAGATGAGTGACAGTCTCTGTCTTATAAGGGCTTGATTGATGATAACAAGATGGGACATACAGTATATAACAGATTAGTGTTAGACAAGTCAGGGGGTGTGGAGTAAATAGGCTGCAGACAACACGGTAGATTAGGAGAATCAGGGTGGAGCATGTCTTCCTAGGTCTCTCAGAAGTAGCAGCACATGAGGAAGGCCAGGATGAACAGGCTGGCGCTAGAAGAAGGAACACCGCACAGTACACACTCGGTTTAGCAAGCAGTCCTAACACTGGAGTGAACAACACTGAGTGCTGCAGATGAGCAGTCACTGGCTATGAATCTGGGGAAACAGAGGCAGCGAGAGTAGAGTGTGATGATGGCTTTGAAAAGTATTGGACGAGGTGAGGCAGGACCCGGTACTTTCATCCGTGTGAGAGGTCAGGGTGGGCTTTGTGGGGAGTGATGGACGATGCTTTCCCTCCTCCAGTACCACCCAGGACCACTGGACACACATGTATCAAATTCCATTAATGGCTGGGCGGTGATGGCACACACCTTTCATCCCAGCACTTGGGAGACAGAGGGAGGCAGCTCTCTGTGAGTTCAAGGCCAGCCTAGTCTACAGAGTTAGTTTTAGGACAGCCTGGGTTACCCTGTCTTGAAAAACAACAAAAATTCCATTGACGACCAACCTCTCCCTATGAATTTATTCTCCATGTTTTTGTGTGATGTATTTTTATGGATGTCATTAAAATAAAATGATTTTCAAAAATAAAGTGATGAGCAACATCACAAAAGATTAATTAAATTTTGAGTTGTTAAAGCGTTTACATGTTTAAATTTTTTAATTCAAAATGTATTTATTTGTATAGCAGTGTGATAATAAAGAAATAAATTCATATATGCTAGGAATACATTCTCAAACATTTTAAGCAATTATTAGCATAACTTTGTGTTGTGTGACATTATTCCTGGAAAGACAAAGATCTAAACAAACATCTACTCACCCCAGACAGGGAACCAAGAGCAAACCAAAGTGAGCACACCACCAAAGTCCAGTTTGGTGCGCCAGTGGGTTTTACTTACAGAAACAGAAATGACTCAAAGAGAGCTATGTCACCAAAAGCCCAGTCAGCATGTGTGATGGGCCATGGACGCTGGAACACACCGCGTAGCCAGAGAACAGCGTAAGTGCTTGTTAAAAAGTCTTTCTACTGCTAGTTCCCTTCTCATCCTGCTTTGACTAAATAAAAGCAACATTCTCAGTTACTGAGGATCAAATTGAGGGAAGACAGGAGCTTGCTAATTATTAAATAGGTAGCTAGGTGGGCAGGGAGGTTCTGGGTCAGATCAACTAACCTGGCTTTTTCCAATTTAGATTTGCTATGGTTTATTCCCTGGCTGCCAAGAAACTCTGAAGCTTTTTACCTCTCTGGAAGGTGACCAGATAATCCTTGTGGATGGGCTATGCAGCCTTTCTTTTCTATAAATTCATAGGTTCCTAACCCCAGTCTCACTCTACAGTCATTTAAAATGACCCAACAGGTTAAATGCATTGTGCCAGATCCAAGAAGGACAAATACTCTGGAGATACACACACACACACACACACACACACACACACACACACACACACACACTCACACACATATATATTTCTTCAGACTTCTGGGAAGGGGGGCCATCTGGAGCAGTTTTGGCTTTGCAAGCTATGTGTGCTTATGTGCTGTATTTACTGAAATAAATCTTGTGAACTGCAAACTTCTGGGACTCTAGTCCTTAACTTGATGGAGAAACAGACCACAGAAGAGCTAACAGGCAAGAGATTAAAAGCGTACAGGAGAAGGCATAAATAAACATTTCAGGTCTTGTGCAAATAGTGACATGATGACAATTGTGACATGAAGCACATAGCTCTAATTTTCATTTCATTCCTTAGCTGCGCCTCTCCCTAGGGGCAAGGTGTAGTTTGGTACACTTGAACTCTGGGCTTGGCCATGTGACTTTGGTTAGTCAATGGGAAGTTGACCACCAAATATAAGAAAGAGGCCCTTTCCAGCTGAGCCCATTACAGATCAGCCTGTCCCTGTCCAGTCTACAGATTTGTATACTAAATAAAATTATATATCAATAGGATGTTGAGGTGACTTAATTACTATGGTATTATCCAACTGCCATGATGATTTCCTTGGAAAACACTAAGGATAAAAAAAGAAGAAAGGTGTACTGGCTGCTTTTGTGTGTCAACTTGACACAAGCTGGAGTTATCACAGAGAAAGGAGCTTCCCTTGAGGAAATGTCTCCATGAGATCCAACTGTAAGGCATTTTCTCAGTTAGTGATCAAGGGTGGGAAGGCCCATTGTGGGTGGTGCCATCCCTGGACTGGTAGTCTTGGGTTCTATAAGAGCAAGCTGAGCAAGCCAGGAGAAGCAAGCCAGTAAGAAACATCCCTCCATGGCCTCTGCATCAGCTCCTGCTTCCTGACCTGCTTGAGTTCCAGTTCTGACTTCGTTAGTGATGAACAGCAAAGTGGAAGTGTAAGCTGAATAAACCCTTCCCCCCAACTTGCTTCTTGGTCATGATGTTTGTGGAGGAATAGAAACCCTGACTAAGACAATGGGTTAAAGAAGGAAGAGAAGGAAGAGGAGGAAGAGGAGGAGGAGGAGGAGGCGGCAGGAGGAGGGGGAATATAAAGCTTTGTCTCTTTGTCTGGATGAGTGACTTGGATCCCAAGAGTAAACAGCCATGTCAGAATCCTTCTCAATGGAAGAGTGTGAGGTGCCCTATAATGCAGTTCCTCCATTGTGGTCTTCAATTCTACGTTTTCTCAATGGCTTGATTGGTCCATTCAGTTTGCCCTGTCCTTAGGTGAAAGCCCTGCTTCTGATAGAAAGCAATGGGCCAGATACACCCTCCAACTTCTTACCCAGCAAATGTTCTGCTTAGATTGAAAAGTAGGATGTTTATTAGTTCCTAATAATGAATCGTTTCAAGTTGCATAGGAAATTCAACGTGGTCTTTATCAGTTTTGGTGGGGATTTTTTCTTCTTATTTTTTAAAAATAAATATCCTTCCTTTCCCAGACTCAGAATGCAGTTGGAGCTGGTGGGAAGATGGCTGCACAGGGTGGGCAAGAAGGGAGAGATCCTGCATGCTTATCTCTAATCGCTCTGAAATAATGAAAGAAAAAAAGAAAATATTGTTTTGAAATCAACTCTATTATTTTGCCTTGGAAATAAAAAAAAAAAATCATGGGCCTAGTTAGTTTTTGTGGGTTTCCAGAGGTGAGGGTCAGTGGTATTTATGTGATGACATAATTTACTCTGCAGGACTCCCTGACCACTGTAATTTGCATCTAATGGCCCTATGCTGGACTCCACAAAGAAGCAATTTAACTTGTTTCCCTGGTCTCACTACTATAAATAACACTGCAGTGAATTTCCTTATTAATGCACGTTTCCCACAAATGCTCCTTCCATCTGGCAGACATGTACCTGGAAGTGCAATCACAACTCTAAAGAATAAACAGAGTTAATATTGGAAGGTATCACTCTATTTTCTCAACAGAGGTTTTCTCTCCCTTGTGTTTATGGTTCAAGGTGTCAATTCTCAGCCTTCTGTCCCTGCTGCAGTGCCTGCCACATAACTCCTGTTGCCATTTCTCTACTCTACCATCACGGACTTCTTTCCTTGGGAACTGTAAGACCCAGTAAACCCTTTCTTCTATAAATTGCCTTTGTCATGGAGTGTTTGCGTTTGTTTGTTTGTTAGGCAGGGCTCACTATATAGTTTTGGCTGTCCTGGAACTCATTATGTAGATGAAGCTGGCCTCGAACTCACAAGTGCTGGGATTAAAGGTGTGCAACACTACACCCAATGGTGATGGTGTTTTATTGCAGCAACAAAAAAGTAGTTAATACAAGTCTCAAGGCAAAGCATCTTGAACAAATAAATGAATAAGAACACAGTGAGATCCTTACAGAATTCTTAGAATTATTGAAGCAAATAGATCATACATAGATACTGATCCAGGGACAACAGAAGCTTTGAAATGACAAAGCTGACTTTCACTGGTGTTCTAGTTTGGATTCTTTTCCTGTGGTAAAACACAATCCAAAAGAATTTTGGCTTATAGATTACAGTCTACCACTGAGGGAAGCCAAGTCAGGAACTCAAGGCAGGATCCTTGATTCACAGACCATGGCAAACAAACACTTCCTACTGGCTTGCTCAGCTACCTTTCTTTTAACAGCCCAGGCACACCTGCCCAAGGGATGGTACCTCCCACAATGCACTGGGCCCTTCCCCATCAATCATCAATCAAGACAATGCCCCACAGATCAATTTATTGGAGGCAATTCTTCAACTAGGGCTTCCTCTTCCCAGGTATGTCAAGTTGACAACCAAAGCTAGCCATAATTGGCCAGAGTATTCCAAATGCACAAAATAAATAGCAAGAGGCAGGTGGAGGTTTGGGGATGCATATTCTCAACCGAAAAATTGCCTGTTACACTTGCAGGAGCAAGGGCCAGGTTTTAAAAAGGAAAGAGCAAATGATGAAGTTAGCAGGATTCAAACACCATTGTGTGACCCACCACAAGGAATAACCAGACCTAAGATAGGAAGCCCTGCTCCAATCTCCAGAATGGGTGGGGCAGCGTCTATGGAAGCGATCCACTGCAAGCGCCTTCTGCGAGCACACGAACTGTTAAAGAAAAAAAAGGGGACGCCTCTACCTACATAGAACTTTTAAACATTTTATTTTATTTTTAAAAATGTGTGTGTGTACATGTCATTGTGTGTATGTGTAGACGAATGCAGATACCTGTGGAGGCCGGAAGAGGGGATCTGATCCCCTGGAGCTGCAGTTACAGGTGGGTGTGCAACACCTGATGTGGGGGTACTGGGAACTGAACTCAGGTGCTCTGGAAAAGCATTAAGTGTTATAGTTTGTGAGCTATATATCCAGCCCTGTATAGAATTTCTGAAGAGGGTAGATGTCTTAGTTAGGGCTTTATTGCTGTGAAGGGACACCGTGACCAAGACAACTCTTATAAAGGAAACCATCGGGGCTGGGTTACAGTTTCAGAGGTTCAGTCCATTATCATTATGGTGGGAAGCATGGCAGTGATCAGTCAGACATGATGCTGGAGAAGGAGCTGAGAGTTCCACATCTTGATCCAAAGGCAGCAGCAGGAGACTGGGACAACACTGAGCCTAGCTAGAGCATATACAGGACCTCAAAGCCTGCCTCCACAATGACACATTTCTTCCAACAAGGCCACACCTTCTCCAATAAGGCCACACCTCCTAATAGTGCTGCTCCCTATGGGCCAAGCATTCAAACACATAAGTGTATGGGGGTCATGCCTATACAAACCCCACAGTGGAAAATGAGTGGTTTACCACACGCAGGGCTTAGTGTTTGTGCTCAGGAATGAGTCCTGCAGCTCACACTGACCCCACTGTTCAGTCAGAGCTTCCTTCACAGAGCCCTGGTGACTAGGATGAGGAGAGATACCCTGTTGGATTTTTCTCATTCGCAATAAGCCCAACTACTCAATTTTGAATATAACCTTCCCAAACTTTCTGGAAAGACAAAGATTCGGGAGAAACCTCAAAAATATTATTTTCTTACTTCTTAGACTGTCAAATGAGGAACACATAGTAAAAGAGTCATTTCCTGCATGTGCTGAACATACTATTCAATTGTTGGGATGAGATTTACTGGAGTCTATGTCAGAGTGAGCCTGAAGAATGGACATGTAACCACCACCAGAACAGACTTGTGTCCTCTAAGCTCAGACAAACTAAAGAAACCTTTTAAGAGGTGAGACTGGACATATGAGCAGATGGGAGCCTGGATGGGAAAAAGAAGACTACATAAACATTTACATTTGTCTCACACCAAGAATTCCAAATTTGAGGCCATAGCCACTGAAATAACATACTAAAAAATGTATTGAACTTCTACTGGCTCCCGTTCTTGTAATGACCTCAGTTATCCTTTCTGGTTCCACTTGACATCCAATTTTACTAGTACAAAAGCCAAGACTGGGGACATTAGCCAGATTGTGGCAGATACTGGCCCAGTGGTGTCAAACTATAACTCACCATCCGGACTAGAGATTTCAGTCACCTATAGTTCTGGAACTCAAAGACGCTTTTTTTTTCCCTTTCATACGATCATACTGTCATCCTGGAAAAAGTCGCACGTAGTAAAGAACTTGCATGCGATTGTATCCCGACAGCCGAATGAGTGGATGCGTTTACTCCAGCCATCCTAGTCTAACAGGCCTGCCCCATAGGATGTTCACAGTGGGGAGTGATTCTGTGAACTTGTAAAGATGAGTATCTAGTGGTGTCAGGTCAAACAACAGTGGTAACAGGAGACCCTCGGCATAGAAGATGGAATTTATAGTCCTAATGAAGACCCAACTGGGCAAGGATAGGGGAGCACAAAATATGCTTTTTCAGAGTTCATTCCCAGGAAATCATTGGTGATATTGTTGTTGGTGGTGGTGGTGGTCATGGTGCTGGTGGTGCTAGGATTCAGATCCAGGACCCAGCACACGCTAACACATGCTGTAACACCGAACTACATGCCAAGCCCCACGGATCAATTTGGAAAGAGAGAGACTATTAAACACTTAAGAGAGAGGAACTGAACATGCTAGCAAGCCTCAGATTTATCAGAAGCTGTCCTGGAGACGGTGGTTATTGTCTGTGACAATAGATATCAAGTTATCTATCTGCCTGTTCAAGGATGCAATTGAGCAAATCAGAAAGCAAAGTCAATGGCCAGGCCTGGGAGGCCCTAAAAATTCTCCAGAGGGGCATGGGAAGATTTCTCAGTGGGTAATGTGCTTTCTTTGTAAGCAAGAATGACTACCTGATTCTGGAATACTAGTCCCAGTATGAAAGCCAGACATGACAAGAGACCCTGTCTCAAAAGGAGATCGATTGAAGACGATACACGAAATTTGCCTTCGGTTCTCCCAATATGTTCAAGTGGGTGAGTACACATGTATAGACCACACACACAGCACACACAAGAATGTTCAAACAAATGGGGCTTTGATTGCAGTTCTCCCTACTCCCAGACGCAAAGAAGGTTGGGTCTCTTATATAATACAGAAGATGAAGTCTGCATCAATGAACCTGCAATGAAGGACGTGATAAGTCAAACATACCAGAGTGCACAATATGATGCTCCCATAGTAAAGAATAACGTTACAGGACTGTTCAAAAGGTGACTAAGGGGTACATAGGCATGTGCCAAAACAACCCAGGGGACCCCCTCATAGCAAACGGAGCTTAGTCCAGAGGCACCAGAGCTGGAGAATATTGGCAATTTTTGGCAGACTGACTTTACTATGATGCCCAGAGCCACTGGCAATTTTATGTACTTAGTAACATTTGTGGATGCTATGGTTGGGTAAAAGTCTTGTTTTGTGAGTCTGAAAGGGTTTCTGAAATTGTTAAAACCTTACTGAAGTTCAGGCTGTGTCAACGTGGTAATGGAGGAGGCTTCATGGCGAAAATAAAGTCGAGAAGTATTTGGTGGCTTAGGCTTCATCAGGAATTACATACTTCTTGGTGACCTCGATCCACTGGCCAGGTGGAAGAGAGGAGCCATATTCTCTGTTTGGATCTAAAGGCCCATTCTTGGCTCCCAGCTTAGAGTATGACAGGAACCTTTTAATTGGAGCCCAGTAGAAGGAAGCAATGTCACAGGAAGCAAGTTAATACTTTTAAAGGAGATGTCAAGACTGTTATCTATTCCTGTTGTTTTGTTTTCTGGTCTTCATGAGGTGAATGGGTCTCCTCTCCCACACAGTCCTGCTGCGATGTACTGTGCAGTCACAGGCCCAAAACAGCAGTTCCTGACAATGAGGGACAAAGATACCCGAAACTTTGGTCCAAAATAAAACTTTTTTTCTCCTTATAAGTTGATTAACTTGGACATTTTTTTTCTTAGTGAAAAACAGATACTTTTAAAAACACTTCAGTTTGTCTGGAAGCCACTTTGACTTGGGCCCAGGCCTTGCCAGTTGTCTTTCTTGCAGAGGGGGTCTACACAGATGGCCCAACTGAGCCCTTATGAAATGGGAGACTTGGAGGGAACTTGAAAGTGACAGATACTGTCAGGTATGCATAATCACTGAGAACCAGTCTCACTGCTGTACAATAAGGCTGCTTCTAGCAGCTGATGTTTCCTACAGATGGTCTCCTGTGCAACTTCTGCCGACAGCCTGGGTCCTTCCTTATGCCATTTAGGAAAAGTAAGCATCACGATCAGCTCCATTACCCCTGGGCTAGACTTTACAAAGTGTTCCCGATGGACAGTTCCTCAGTGGGACTGAAGGACTTCAAGCCACAGAGCCATCACATACGAGTTAAATTTATCTTGCAAAAGTTATGACTCTCCCACACCCCATCTACAGGAACATTACAGGAAAAGGAAACTGTGCTTTGGAAAACACTGGGGCTGAAATCACCCAAGCTTTGATTGGCTTCAAACTCTAGATACTGATTTCTCTAAATGAGGGAGTGAATTCCTGGGTGTTCTCAGGTCACTGTTCAGGATAGTCTACTAAAGCTACGTACATAATGAATGACTAATGACCCGTTGGACGATCTGCTGGGTGTGCTCCCATTGCTTAGTCAATGGGGATGGTCTTCTAATACTACCTCACTACCCGAATAGTTCCAAATGGATTCCATTTTCCAAATAGTTCCAAGCAGCTTGACCCCTCTAACTCAAGCCTACACTGTGGTCTGGTAGGAAGTAGCTCAAAATCAGTCCTTGCTCCGAATCTCTAAACAATGGAGAGCTGAGAAGGGGCAAGGGCAGGAGGCCTTACCCTGAGGAGAATCTAGCAGACAACAACAGCCCCCAAGCCACTCCAGATTTAAGCCCCGCCTACTTTTAGTTATTTGCTGTAATTCAGCCTCTGCCAGTGGGCTAGCATGGTAACTGTGGGAGGCGTTCGATTGTGTATGCACAGATCAAGTGTTTCCTAACTTCCAGTCGCCTGCTGCTGTGACCCTCAGCTGTGACCAGCCCAGAGCCTTTCTCAGAGGCAAAGACTAGTTCCCGTCTCCAGTTGGCTGAAGTGCGAACAAGCTCTATCTTGCAATCTGCTGTTCCTGTGACCAGCATATTGCCCAACAAAGGTGTATAGGGGTCACTCTGATGGGATAGATTTATTTACCTGGGGGACAAGTCGTACATAAAATACCTGCTGCCCTGTCTGCCTGAAAGGGCTGCAACAGATCATTCTCACCAAATATCAAATCAAACCTGGAATCGTGGTCCAGGGTTAATCTCACTTGTTCCATAGTCTCTTCCCAACCTCTCAGCTTTGGGTGATCTCTCCTCTCAGTGAAGTTATTTGCCAGCTGGTATTTTTTACCATTTTGTCAAGGAGCTGTATAGAGATGTTTTCCAATCTTTTTCTTTACAATAGTATTTAAATGATACATATTTAGGAGAAAACGACTACAATTTTGATCTTTCTCGGACTAGTGATATGTGACGGCTTCCCGTTGAAATCAGGGACACAACTCCCCATCAGGGGAATTGATCATCAGGTGAGCAATATCATCTTGCCAGGATACTCTAGACGTTGTGTTTTGATGGCCTGACATGGATACAAAATGCCCAGTACTCAGAACTCCATATTATATAATTATAATTCATAGCGTCATAAAAATGGGCTTTTATTGAGTGATTTGGCCCAACTTCAGGGTAGTGCGCTTTGAGCACGATTCACTGAGAGTCGGCTACACAGTGAAGTTACATTTCTACGTTCCCCACTTAACAATACTTTCAATGTACACTGGATTCAGCAGACTGTGATACCATTGCAGGTAAAGAAGACAGACCTTCATTATCCTGGATTATTCCCCTTGTTTTGTATTTTCAAATGTAATTTGCATCTTGCTTATTGTTTTCCCTCTGACATATTTAATCATCTTTCTACAATTTCCATAAAAGGATACCGAAGGAAGAAGGAAGACTCCATCTTATCGTTTCCCTATCACTATATGGCATATGCAGAAAAAGCATGACGATTTACTGATTTAATACAACAGTAAATTATAGCAATGAATCTACGAAGTTCTTGTTCAACTCAATGTTTATGCACACGTACTAGCATATAAAAAACTATTTCCTTGAACTCCATTTACCAAGATATTAATAAAACTCGCATCACTCACCCTGGAAGAACTCAAGTGGAGATCCAAGAGGAGCAGAATAAGATGAGCGAGCTTCATGTTGGAGGAATATGGGGCTGTGTCTCCACAGGAGACTCTTGTCCATTCCAGATAGGCTCCTGACATTTAATGTTTAACCCCTGAAAAAATATTTAAAAAGGAAAAGCCTCCTAAAGAGCTTTGTACTTTTGAACCATTAGAAGGTTTGGCTAATAGCCAGAGTTTTACCGTAACTGAAACAAAACACAGCCTTCCAAGTAAATAGTTGAGGCAGGCCACCAATAGGAAGTGCTCGCACCAGGGGAGAGATTGCTCCATCTAGGCCCAGACAATGCCCTAGTTCGAAATCTGTTTTCCAAGGGACACAGAAAGTACCAAGGAAGGGACCCCCCCCCCCCCTTTTGTGTCATTTGGTAAATAAAATTACACTTGGCTTAAGATTGAGGAGAGATCTGTGGCAGCTGAAATGCAGCCGCTCTGTGTTCTCTACGGGCCAGATTCCTGTCAGGCATCAATGCTCACGGAAAAAAGTAGAGAAACCGAGGAGAGCAGAGCGAGAAATGGGATCTCTGTGCGGGTTCAACAGAGCCTTAGTCTGTCTGTGGGGAGAACTGTGATTGGTCAGTTCCCTGCCTCAGAGGAAGACTGGGCGATTACGCCACATCTTGTTCAGTCAGGGGCGCTGTCCTTTGGTAGACTAGGTCTCTGTAGCTGATGCGAACACGGAGGGATCTGACAGGTGCTTGTTCTGGTGTTTTCTGGCACTCTTCACAGGTGCCTGGCAAGATCTTCCATGCAGGATGTGTCTGGAAGACTCACCTGTGTCTCCCTCTGGTTGCCAGCCTGTGTACCCTTTTGAACTACTTCCATATATATTCCAAAATAGTTCTTCCAAAATTCCACCAGGCCTCTTCTTCCTGAGAGAAATCTCCCAAGAGGAAATTATTGGGGGAAACCTCACTAACTCAGAAATGGCTGCTCATGTCGAGGCCACAGTTGATGCTTAGCTACGGTCTCTTTCTCATTAATTCCCTATCCCCTTCTCTCTGAGCTTGACCTCTGTGGCTTCAATGGCTTATCTGATGGTATAATCCACGGTCTCTTCCAGGCATGAGCTGAAGTCTTGGCTTCCATTCTAAGCTCAAAGTTGCTGTTTCTATTTCTTTACTGGCAAACAGGCACTCAGGCAGTCACATGATTCCATACAGACTCTTTTCAACCCCCACTGTGATTACAGGAGCTCTGGTTCCCCCTGAGTTAGCAGAGCCAATTACCCCTGCTAAGTCCAAAGCTCCACTTCTTTCTTCCTGATGGCTAGACACAAAGAGACCAGGAAACAGCTTTAGTTTTCCTTTGTTTAATGGGATTTTGTTGATACTATTATTTTGAGGCCAGGTGCCAGTCTCACAATGCAGCCATGGCTGGTCTGGTCCTTACTGTGCAGACCAGGATGTCCTCAAACAGAGATCCTCTTTGCTCTGTCTCCTGAGTGCTAAAATTACAGATATGTGTCGTAACCACTCCTGGCTCAAGAGTACTCTTAGTGTCCCCCTGGTGAAAGTGTGGTACCTTTGGGGACCAAGACCTCTATCAAACGCCTCAGAGTACAGAAGCTAGAAGCTTCCAGCTGATCACTTGGAGCGATGGTAAGTGTAGTCATTCCTGCCTGTGTCCCTTGATTGTTCCCAGTCCCGCGTATGCTTCCTATGACAGACACAATGTTAAATAGGAGGCTGTGGTTAAATGTACACATCGATTCCTAGGGGATAGCAGTAGTCCCCTTGGTACGCCATTAACTAACACGTTGGCTTGGCACTCAGCAAACCTGGCAATGCCGTACTATCTTTTGGGGGGCATAGAATGTGATGGGTGGTGTAATGCATGGGCATGGGCCAACTTCTGCATCTCTTTTGCTGTCACGAGAGGACCCTTGGCAGACAGGTTGTTATGTAAGCTTTCTTGCTGAAAGATCCTTTGAAGCCAAAGGATTATTAGGCCTGGGATTAACTAGGCTGCAGACCCAAAAGACACACCCATATCTCAAATACATCTGCTGTTGTGATAATATATGGCTTTTGTTCTAGGATTGAAGGGAACAGGTAGTCAGTCAGTCAGACACTAAGTTGGGACTCGGTCTCCTTGATGAATTGTGCCATCTTGTGGGCACCACCTTAAACTTTGTGGCTGCTGAGTTGAGCATTTGTTCATGGCAGTGGCTAAATATATTTTGGAGGTTTCCTCATGGGTAACCTTTGTGTCCAAGGCCACATCTATCTTGTGCTCATTGTGGCAACACTGGGCTGACAGATGGCCGAGTCTGGGTGATATCAAACTGTCATTGAAAATATTAGTGCCTCTTCTCTTGGACTGCTTTCTGGTGGAGCTTACCATGTAACACCAAGAGTTTGAGAACTTCATCCCATTGGCTTATGTGCACCCACATGCTTTGACCGCAGATTTCTTTCGTTATTGAACAATCCGTAAACATGTTTTATTCTAGGAAAGAAAGCTGGTTAGGCAAGCACTCTGAATAATTCTCTATGTAAATAGTTTCTCCAAGTCTCTTTCTAGACCCAGGAATACCAGGTACAACATTTAAGGCTTTGTTCACTGGGGTTAGGGGCCTTTTATTCTAAGGCAGCATATCACAGCCCTGGGACTCAGGTTGGTCCAGAACTCACAATCTTCATGCCTCAATCTCTCCAGTGCCAGGATAGGCAGTGCACTCCACCGAGCATGGCCTGACCACTGTCTTTCAAAGTCACTAGTAAAGATGGGTGCAATGAGATGCTCTTTGGTTTTGATTTGTACCTGCACGCATCCCATGAGTCCATCTCCAAACTATCTCTCTTCCTTCGGCTGCTCCAAACATTCCCCACAGAGTCAGACAAGCTGGGCCAAGTGTATTGCAAAATACTGTGGCTTTCACTGTAGAGAGGATGCTCAGGCTTTACTGCTGAGCCAAAGCTTCCTCTCTTATCTCCAGGAGTATGCACACCTTATCAAAGCACCCGCATGCAACTACGGCTTGCTCATCCTTTGATTAAGGTGATGCCATCACTGCAAGAACACGTTTCATGGAAGTACAGATGACCCAGATTTCTGAAGTTCTATGATGGCAGAGGTAGAAGGAGACCTGTCTAACTTAGGGTCCTAATTCTGTAATGAACACCATGGAAGAAGGGTTATTTCACCTTACAGTTGTCCATCAGGAAGGAGGGGCAGGGCAGACACTCAAGGCAGGATCCTGGAGAGAGGAACTGAAGGAAAGGCCATGGATCAACACTTCTTAGTCCTCCTAGGAATGGCACCACGAGCAGTGGGCTGGGCCTTCCACATCAGTCATTGTCATGACAATTTTGGAGTTTTGGTTTCTTTAAAAAAAAACTCCACAGATTATTATAGGAATGTTTTTGTTTTAATCCTGGGTGTAGGATATGGGGCTGCTTCAAATGGTCTATAGAAGAGGATTATGATTTGCCTCATGCTCTAGCAGGGGTGTAATTTTGTGATGTTTGGAATTCTGGGGACTTTTCAGAAGATAAATAAATGTCAGGGCCCTGAGAGGTGGTAGGTTGTTGTTGGACTATTGGTTGGTTGGTTGTGGGTTGCTTGTTGGTTACTGTTGGCTGTGGTTTGTTAAGTAGTCATGCACAAAGAAGAAACAAGAACAAATTAGATATTCTGATGGTGAAGATCAAATTTGCCCCAAAGAACTTGACGCCCCTAATCAGCAGGATGTAGTCTAACAATGACAACATCACCCCCTTCTGACCCCTGACTTTATTCAGGGATCTCTTTCCTTTCCTCTATATCTTTTTCTCTCACTTATTTAGTGTTGGGGAGTTGAAAGGGTGTAAGAAAAGGGGTATAGAAGTGTGGAAGAAAGAAGAACCCACAATGTAGCCAAAGTCAACAGCAAATCATCAAGTAAGAAAACACCCCCAAAAGGAGAACAAAAAAACCAAACCAAAACAAAAAAGAAAATACCCCAAAGGCTTGCATAAGGCAAATTTGCTAGGAGCATTTTCTCAGTTGAGTTTTTCTCCTCTCAGTTGACTCTGGCTTATGTTATGACAATAATCTAATGAACACAAGAGCTGAGGGGACACTGAATGCACACTGTCCCAGTGATTGCACACTACTCCAGTGATTTCACACTGTCCCAGTGAATGCACACTGTTTCTGATTCTCTTTTCAGCTGAAGAAAATTCTAGTTTAGCTTTTATTACTATGCTTTAAATTATTACTAAACTAGAATCAAGGTTCTCATCTGTTAAAAAATTTTTACTGAACAATTTTTATGCCTTAGGTAATAAATAGAATTTATTTTTAAAAATTGATTTATTTGCTGGGTGGTGGTGGGTCGTGCCTTTAATCCCAGCATTCAGGAGGCCGAGGCAGGCCCATTTCTGAGTTCGAGGCCAGGTTGGTCTACAGAGTGAGTTCCAGGACAGCCTGAGCTACACAGAGAAACCCTGTTTAAAAAAAAAAAAAGATTTATTTTTATTTGTTAATTTATGTGTGAGTCTGTGCCATGTGTGTTTAGGTGCCCATGGAGTCCAGAAAAGGGCACTGGATCCCCTAGAGCTGGAGTTACTGATGACCGTGAACCTTCTGAAGTAGGTACTAGGAACTCAACTTGCAAGAGCAGCAAGCACACTTAACCACGGAGTCGTCTCTCCAGCCAGTGAGTAGACTGCTGAATCTTCTCTCCAGCCAGTGAGTAGACTGCTGAGTCTTCTCTCCAGCCAGTGAGTAGACTGCTGAGTCTTCTCTCCAGCCAGTGTGTAGACTGCTGAGTCTTTTCTCCAGCCAGTGTGTAGACTTCTAAGTTTAGGAAAAACAGAAGAAAGCAAAATGAAAAGAGATTTATACAGCTAAGTTATATTAAATGTTTTGCTACAAAAACAATAAAAACAAAGTACATGACCAAAGATAAATTATTAAACAGAAAATGAAAGAAAGGAGCTCATTTCCGTTCTCAGAATTACGGACAGTAAACCAGAGCATGATGGGATATGAAAAACTAAGAAAGTTTCACTTTCAAAGTTTTATAAGCTTGGGTTACAGGCATCCAGGGCAATGCTCAACTTTTGCTTGCGTGCTGGAGATTTTAACCTTGACCTTCTTGCTTGTATATCCACTGAGCTATCTCCCTAGCCCCCTAGGTTCACAGTGAAAACATCACTTTCTATACAAAAGAGCACTGTATTGCACAGCCATGTGAATGAACCTAACAGCAATGGATAATTTAAGAATAATGACGATTTGTATTATGTATATTTTTGCCACAGTGAAAAAAGATTTGGCAACTATTGTGTGATATATAGTTTATTGTGCTAGTATGTGCATTTATGCATGTATATGTGTGCATGTAAATTTTATTCAGGGGCCATGGAAAGCCCCTCTTATAAGGCAACTCTTATAAGGATAACATTTAAATGGGGTTGGCTTACAGGTTCAGTCCATTATTATCATGGCAATTGCATGAGACCATCCAGGCAGGCATGGTGCAGGCATAGCTGAGAGTTCTACATCTTCATCTGAAGGCTGCTAGTGGAAGACTGACTTCCAGGCAGCTAGGATGAGGGTCTTTTTTTTTTTTTTAATTTATTTTATTTATATGATGAATATCACTGTAGCTGTCTTCAGACACACCAGAAGAGGGCATCAGATTCCATTACAGATGGTTGAGAGCCACCATGTGGTTGCTGAGAATTGAACACAGGACCTCTGGAAGAGCAGTCAGTGCTCTTAACCACTGAGCCATCTCTCCAGCCCCTAGGATGAGGGTCTTAAATCCCACACCCACACTCACACACCTACTCCAACAGAGCCACACCTTCTAATAGTGCCACTCCCTGGGACAAGCATATATGAACCATCACATATTTATTACATATATTATAATTCAGTATTTTATTATAATTACATGCTAAATATTACTATATATTAAATAATAAATATAATATATAACTGGATATATAACTTGTTATAACATCTAAATTTAAACTACATCTGCCTAATTTTTTTTATATGTGGGACTGATGTGTACTTCTTCAGGAAGTTTATATTTTAGGGTAAATGGCATACTTGAATTCTTAATGTTTCTATATTTTTTTACAAACATCTTTCAAAAATTTATTCACAATAACCCTCTGATATGAGGGTTAACCTCTACTTTCTTTTCAAATAAAAGGTGGTATTGTCAAATGCCAAGAGATGTTTCAGACAATACAAATACAAAAGAAATCAACCAAATTTAAGAACTAGAGGTCACTTTTTGTTATAAGCGAAGTTTTAGTGATGTAAGGAAACCGATGTCAGAGATGAGAGTGTTAAGGAGATGGGAGGTGAGGTGCAATCTATAGACTGGTACACAGCCTCTTGGTGTTCAAAACGTACTTGATGAACGAATATTCTGGGACAATATTAAAGGATGGTTGTCTTTCTGTCAGCTCACACACAAATAGATACCCTTTCCTATTTAACAGGACACACACACACAAAGTAGTAGTAGTAGTAGTAGTAGTAATAGTAATAGTAATAGTAATAGTAATAATAATAATAATAATAATAATAATAATAATAATAATTAAAAAAAGGCAGGTCGGGACTTTCTCCAACCCAAGATGTGACAGAGCCTGGCGAGTGCCAGCACGCCTCACGGAAGACACGCCTCACCAGCTGTTAGATAGGAAGGTCCTAAACAACCCCGTTTAGCCGGGCAATGGTGGCACACGCCTTTAATCCCACCACTCGGGAGGCAGAGGCAGGTGGATTTCTGAGCTCGAGGCCAGCCTGGTCTACAGAGTGAGTTCCAGGACAGCCAGGGCTACACAGAGAAACCCTGTCTCGAAAAACCAAAAACCAAAAACAAAACAAAAACAAAAACAAAACAACCCCATCTCCAAGGGCAACGCTCTGCTACACATCCGGAAACGGCACGTACGGAGGACGCTCCTATTTTGCGTCACTTCCGCCACCACTAGCGAGGCGGACCTTGCAAGTGCGAGGTAAGGGTCACGCAGTACGTTATTGTTTCTCTTCCGGTGCTGGATGCTCTATTCGGGAAAGCATTAGGACCGCTGCATCCAGTAGTGACAGGCTCTTCCTGCAGACCAGCCCTTCCAGTTTCTAGTCTGGTATAATTGTACCGGTACGGTGGCCGAGGAGGTTTGAACGCGCCGGAAGTATTTGTCCGCGCGCGCGCCTAGCTAGGCTAGAGACGCACGTGGCGCGGTGAGTGCGGCGGAGGGCGAGGGTGTGGGAAGCAGCAGCGGGGAGGGATGCGGTGGCGAGGCATGGGCCGTGGGGCTGGGACGAAGGCACCCCTCTCTCCGCGGTCGCCACTGGCTGTGTGGGCGAGTGGCAGGGCGGCGTTTACTGCTGTCCTCTTTTTGGTGTTCTGAGCGAAGCGGAGGGGAATAGATAAATGATCAGCCCGCGGTGACCGGAAGGAGCGGACCGTCTATTTCACCAGGTCGGAGAGAGCATGTCTTTCCGAGGCGGAGGTCGCGGAGGCTTTAATCGTGGTGGAGGTGGAGGCTTCAACCGTGGCGGCGGCAGCAACAACCACTTCCGAGGGGGCGGCGGCGGCGGCAATTTCAGGGGCGGCGGTCGTGGAGGATTTGGACGAGGGGGCGGTCGTGGAGGCTTTAATAAATTTCAAGATCAGGGACCTCCAGAACGTGTCGTCTGTAAGTCGTCTTCAAAGCTTAACCTCCTTTGCACTGGAAATAGAGTCCGGTTTATGTTAGTAGTACGTTTGATGTTAAGTCTCCGAAAGGCAAGTCGGTTGGGTGCCCTGACAGAGTCATATAATAGTATATAAGGAACCAATCATGAGAAGTGAAATGCAGTGTGGAGGTGAACTTGCATTGGGACTGAAAAGATGAGACCTAGACAATATTGACTACCCTTCTAAAGGACAGAAAACTCTTCTTAAGTGTGATTCCCTAGTGATATAGTTGAAATACATACAAAGCCAAGTTTTTAGCTTCCATAGCTCAGGCTTTTAGTTACCAAAAAGCAGGGGAAATGAAAAGAAGTCTGCTTGGACGAAGGCAAGAGAAATGCCCAACTAAAGTAATTTTGAGATTATCCGAGAGATTGGGTGGAGGTCATGGAAAGTGAGAGGGAAGTAGTGGATCTCAGTGCAGGATGAATTTGCTGAACAAAATGGTTAGAGTCAAAGGGATGTTATAGTAAGCCGGATATGAGGTATTGAGAGCTGCGTGTAATAAGGTGACACGAAGAAAAAGTGAAAAGGTAGGAGAAAGAGCCAACCTTTTTAATATTGCAGTATGACATTGTCATCTACAAAATTCATACTCTAACTGTGCAGCCTAGTTAGCACACATTACACACACACACACACACACACACACACACACACACACACACACACTCGCACCCTGCAAAAGCATGTTTTAAATAAGTGTGTGTACCATTTTGTGTTGAGCCACATTCACAGTTCCCCTGTGTTTCATGCTGCCTGAAGTTTGTGCATTGGATACATGGATGGAGAAGAGATTTCAAAAGAAACATAAGTAGAACTTGGCTAATACTGAGAGGAAAAGGTTCTAGTTGTTAGGATGAGGAGTTAGTTTTGTAGGTAAATGGTATTAATTCTAGGTTACAGAAACAGTGGTACTTTGTGTTTGCACACTTTCGGGGAAAGGATACTCATGGTAAAGAAATGGTAGTGGTGATGAGTTCCGAGCAAGGAGGAAGCGGTCAACAAAACCGGAGTGGCTAACAGTTCAAGGCTGGGGAAAAGAAGGAGTTTAATGCAGCCGTAACCGCCATGAAGGTAACTGGCGTGCAGCGAGTGAGCACTGCTGTAAGCACTCAGATGTTGCTGCAGTTAGATGTGACTAGCCTCATTTTATAGTGTACAGAGAGAAGGGGAGTCTCTTTTAGGTCCCATGGTAATGACATGCTAACTTAGGACTTCAGTGTTGGTAACTGAGCTCTGCTGTAGAGGGAATCAGATATGGGAAAAGACCAGTGGCCAAGAATGCTTGCTTCCAGCAGCTTGTCAGTATTTGAAGTGGTTCTGAGTCTGTTTTCTTGTGCTGTTTCAGTATTAGGAGAGTTCATGCATCCCTGTGAAGATGACATCGTTTGTAAATGTACCACAGAAGAAAACAAGGTGCCTTACTTCAATGCTCCTGTTTATTTAGAAAACAAAGAGCAAATCGGGAAAGTGGATGAGATATTTGGACAACTTAGAGATTTTGTATCCTTTCTGATTAGTTGAGCCAGTGATCTTGTTAAGGAATTACTGTCTCCTTTCCTTCCCAGTCAGTTGAATATCAAAGTAAACTCACCGTTTTCATTTAGTAAGGTAGCAAAGCTACAGATGGGTCATACAGAAAATCTGAGGAGAATTCATTCATTCATGTTTAGAAGTGATGCGCAAGGAGGGCCGACTGACTGCCCTTTGAGTCCTGGGAGTGGTGGCCATTTGGATAAGTGCCACTGGATTGTATTGGCTCTCCCGTCACCTTACATATAATTTGTGATTCCTAGGTAGGATTGGGGCTGGGGGTATTGATTGTGGGCTTTTTGTTTTGTTTTTTAATTATTTTAAAGAAAATGCCACTTCCTCTCGGAAATGTCTGTCTTAGAGCAAGGCGTTCTTTTTTAAATGCTTGCACTTAAAAGTTTGATATCTTTTTGCATCTTTCTTACTTGTTCCTTAATTAACTAATAGTACTTTTCAGTTAAATTGTCAGAAAACATGAAGGCATCTTCCTTTAAAAAGCTACAGAAGGTGAGTCAAACTTAAAATGTTTGGATTCAGAGGGGATGGCGGTGCCTTAGGGATCATCTTGCTTGAGGCACTCGCAGCTCCTCCAGCGCATTGCAGTGAAGTGCTGTTGCTTCACAGTAGTAACCCGAACCCCGAGTTCATGTTCCCCAGTGTCTCTGCTGTAGCCCTGGCTGGCCCAGAACTCACTTGTTAAGCTTACATTGGCTTCTGACTTGATGTCCTGCAATTACAGTGTGTCCTGTCACACCCAGTGTGAGCTACCAGTGTTGAGAAGTAATGATTAGCCAGGCCTGGTGTGGCAAGCCAGTAGTCCCAGCACTTGGAGGCAGAGAGACGGCAGGATAGCAGCTTTGAGTCTAGCTTAGGCTACATAGTGAATTTTGAGTCATCTTGAGATACTTGGCATATGTAGATAGATACTAAAGGTTTTCACGGATACTTCCTTAATATGGTATGTACTATTTAAATTTAAAACAAAAGGTCCCCATGAAACTCCATCGGGACCATACTTAGTCTTAGCCTTCTCTGAGGTGGAGCTTTTGAAACTGAAAGCTAAGAGTTAACCAGGAAAGATTCTTACACCTGGTGTGCATCACAGATACCTGAAGACAGCTCTTAAGATGCCATCCTTTAAGGTCCCATTCTTATACATTTGACCCAGTTGCCCTTAAGTAGCACCCACAATGCAGTTTGAGGAAAGAAAACTGGCGACTTTTGATGTCCATAGGCAAGTACTTAGGCACTAGGCTAGCCACAGAGTGGGGAGTGTATTGTACATTGAGAAAACGGAAGTGTCTGCCCTGATGGGGTAGGGAAGGTTCTGAATTCAAAAGAGGCTGGTAGCTAGGAAGGAGCTTTATGTATCCTGAGAAAGACTAGATTTTAGTTTTAACTAATAGTGTGAGCTCGATCTTTACATCTGCGCTTTAAAAGAACACTGGAGAGACAGAAAAGCCCCCTAGGAAAGGACCAGCAGTTAGGCTGTAAGAACATGGATGCTGTGAGGCTAGAATAGAGTCCATAGGAGCGGGGAAGAGGCGGAGCCGTGCGCAGGCTGGGGAATGGAAGGTGGGGCGTGGTGACTAACTCACCAGTTGTCGGAGTTTGATTTCAGCATCTTGTGGCCTACGATCCCACTCACTCACTTAGGCAGTATTGGAGAACAGAGGTTGAGGGAAGACAAGGAATTTCCTGTGGGATACAATGAGTTTAAGGTACTTGAGGTAGGCAAAAGATCAGGCGTAGACAGGGTGAGTGCAGGTTAGAGATAAAGCTGTGACGCTGTTGCTGTCCAGACACGGCCTAGGAAGTGTGGGAGGGAGCAATGCAGCACCCGTGAGTGCCTCAGACTCCGTCTCAGGGTTAAACTACTGACACACTAGTGTCACAGTAAAGGTGGTGGCTCACCACAGGCACGCCATACAAATAGGGACACAAAAGGAAACTCGTTTCCAAGAGGAGTGCCTAGCTGTGGCTGAGTGCACATACTATTCAGCGGATTTAGAGACAGGGTAGTCGGCTGTCAAAGAGCTTATGGAACGGCAGTCCCAGGAACCAGATTGGAACAGGAAATGAGATGGAGACAATAGCGAGTAACCTCTGGTTGTTAGATACTCCTAGAGGTGTGCTTGGAGAGACAGTGCTGAGGACGGCTTCTCATGGGGTAGGACTTGAAAAAACGTTCCCTGTTAGCGGCCCTTGAAGCCATTCTGATCCCTGCCTTTCTTACTGCAAGGTGATTTAAGGATTTATTTAGTGGTATCCAGCTCCTCCCTGCCTCCCCATGCACTTGTTTGTTTGTTTTGTTTTTGTTTCCACTGTTGTATTCCTTACCCAGCCTAGGTTATTACAAGGTCTAAGATAGCATTTTGACCTAATCGTACTTTCTGGGATGATGGAATTCCTTGACCAGATACAAGAGTAGTTAGGCACGCTGGACGCATGGAATACCCTGACATGTCTCATGGACTTGAGTTGATCTCGTGTGCCTGCTGATTTAAATACAGTAGGTCTGTAGTGTGGGCAGACTGGACAGTGTAGATTTACATAATGCTTTTGAGGTGGTGGGTTATGAAGGTTAACATGGACTTAAGTAGAGGGTGGTGGATGAGTTCTAAGTAATATATTTGCTTGTTTGAAGCCCTTCATTTGTGTTTTGTGTAGATCTGGAAAGCCATATGCCTCCTCACATTTTTCATTGCCTATACAATATCCTATTTAACCCTAAATGTAGACCAGCTTTAGTTTTTAGATATCATGTTCAAGAAAAACTAATGGAATACGTTCTTAAAATAGCTAATTTACCAAAATTTTCCGAATTGTACTACAATTTGGATAATTTTCTCTTGGCAGCTCTCTTAAATGAAAATGTAAATTTTTAGAGACATATATTTCTAAAAAAAAAAAATTACACTGAATTGGCCTTAGTTTTTATGTGTTTATGTGCAATCTAAAGCACTGATTTATGTGTCTTTCGATCTTTACAGAAGTTTGTGGTAGGTACTTTTATCTACATTTCTACATATAAGAAAGCTAATAATTAGAGGGAGGAAAGAATAAGGCCTTTTCCAGAGCCATGCAGTGTAAACGCTAGGTGTGGGATTTGAACCTAAGTAGTTTGACCTGTAGCTACTGTCCGTGGCATACTAACTGCTGCCATTCAACTTGCAGTTTTATATAGACCCGTATAAGCTGTTGCCGCTGCAGAGGTTTCTGCCCCGCCCTCCCGGTGAGAAAGGACCTCCCAGAGGTGGCGGCGGTGGCGGCAGGGGAGGTCGAGGAGGAGGAAGAGGAGGCGGTGGCCGAGGTGGTGGAAGAGGTGGTAAGTTATTGTGTGGGATTTTAGTGAGACTTTGTAGCCACAGTTGATTTCTGCAGTGCAGTTTAATTTTGCATGTAACCAGAATTCCCTTACCTCTATTTCTCTCTCATATATCAGTATGGGGAGAAGTGCTTTGTTTCCACAACTTAAATAGAAGGAAAAAAATTAGCTTTACCTTTGAAGGATTTCGGACCGTTAGGTTATTCGTGTTTTAATGGAGATTTTAATAAGAGTGCCCTCACCCACTGCTAATGACAGATACATTCTGAGAAATGCAGTGTTGGACACTTCCATTGGGTGTATTACACGAACCCTCATGTCATCATGAGTGACCCCTTGGTGCAGTAGAGCAGTAAGGTGGAGGCTGGTAGGTGGTGAGTAGTCTGGTAGTCTGGTGAGGTGGGTCAGACTGCTCTAGTACACTTCTTTTGACGGGATGTACTGTAAAGTCACAGTGTGACGGGAACGGAAGTAAATACACAAACTGCAAACAGTTGTTTTTAATTATTTTCGGGCATTGTGCGCTGTACATAACTTGCATGCTGCACTTTTATTTGACTAGGCGTCTATATACCAGCATTGTCAATGACTGTGTGAGTACTGTCCTACTCTACAGCGTGGGATGGTAGGATTTCCCAGGTCCATTAGTGTGGGAGACTGATGGCTTTCTTATGCACAGCATTTCACTATTTATTATATGACTGTATAAGACTTCTCTCTCGGCCGGGCAGTAGTGGCAAGCCTTTAATCCCAGCACTCGGGAGGCAGAGGCAGGCGGATTTCTGAGTTCGAGGCCAGCCTGGTCTACAGAGTGAGTTCCAGGGCAGCCAGGGCTACACAGAGAAACCCTGTCTCGAAAAACCAAAAAAAAAAAAAAAAGACTTCTCTCTCTCTCTTTTTTTGGTTTTTCATGGGAGGGTTTCTCTGTGTGTATCTAGCTGTCCTGGAACGCTCTTTCTGTAGACCAGACTAGCCTCAAACTCAGAGATCTGTCTGCCTCTGCCTCCTCAGCTCAGGGATTAAAGGTACACACCACTACTACGTGGCAAGAATTTTTTTTAACTGAATTGTAGGTTTTTAGCTATCAATGGGTAATTTGATTATATGCCAAGAGGTGGTCTTCTATGTACTTAATATGCAAGTGTATTCTTTAGTTTCTTCAAGTTGTATATGTAGTGATCTCCATGTGCGTGCTGTGACGCATGCAAACACACATGGAAAATAAATGTGAAAAACAGAAAAGGGGCTAATCTTGAGTTTACCTTACTGCCCCACTGGGGAAATTGCAAATTCTCAATTTTTATTCTTTAAAAGGTTTTGTAAAATATAATGAATTTATGTTTAGTTTTTATGATTGTAGAAATTGTACAATCTTTACAGTTTATCAGAAAATGAGAGGCTATAATAATTTAACAACTATTTCCTTTTTAAGGTGGTTTTAGAGGTGGAAGAGGAGGAGGTGGGGGCTTCAGAGGAGGAAGAGGAGGTGGTGGATTCCGAGGTGAGTGTGGCCAGAGATGTCTTTACACACCCGGACTGTAGATTGATAGTGGCTGTTGGTTTATTTCCCTCCTCCATCAAGTATGGAGGACACTGGTGTTCCTGGCTTAATTTATGGCTCTTTACCACACAATTCTTTATTGTTTTCTCTTAATTTTTTGCCAAATTACTTTGTTGTATTAATAATTTGAAAAGCAAAAAAAGTATAATATGAATGGCAATTATGTTTGGTAATATAAATTTATCCAGCATTGTAGGAATTCCTGCTGATTTTAAAGTTTAGGTTTGGGTACTAGCACGTTGCAAACGCTCTTATTTTTTATTTTATTTTATTTTATCAGGAAGGGGACATTAGATGTCCAGTTGGCAGACCTGACCACTTGTGTTCCTGCCTCGTGGCCTGCTTGTGCTGTGGCTGAAGTCTGTCTGCAGCAGTCTTGAGGATGCCATTCTGTCAGTGGAGCTGAATCGGCAGTGTCGCATAGAAACGGGGAGCAGGACAGTCAGCTTTGCTCAGAAAGAGGAGAACCCCTGCTTTGTACAGTACCTGGCACTCTGTGGGTGCTTAAAGAACGACAGGACTTTTCATTTGAAGCATATTTGGATTTTTTAAATAAAATTTTTTATTTCCTTACGTTTATTGCAGCAGACCTATTCTTTGATGTTTGAAGGAAAGAGTAAAGCTTAAACCCATTGGGTTACAGATAGAAAAGGGTAAGGGGGGGTGACATTTGTCAATAAACAATGATCCTAAAAAGCATCAAATACACTCAGACAAACAAAAGCTTCCCTCCTCCAACAGTCAGGCTGTTGGAACAGTGCTTTAAAATTACTTAAAATGAAGTAAGTTTTCTGAAAAAATTTTTTTACATGAAAGACTGACATGCCTTCATTTTCAGTAAAGATTTGACTACCCGTTACATATTCCGGTTCCCGGGTAGGCATGTCATAGATGAGATTGGCTTTGGTTTCCATTGCTGTCAAGACATAAGCGCGGCCATCTCAACATGGAGCCGTGTGCCAGCTGGCTTTCTGTTTCTCCCTCATCGGTTCCTTGTCATGGATGTCTGCTGGGCTCTTAAGTGCTTGTCTTAGTAGCATATGACTGTGCCTGTGCCCCAGTTCTCACCACTCGGTTAATGGAATCAGTGCTATAATATGCCAAGGCAAAGGCATAGCGGCCAGAACAGGCGAGCTCACATCTCGGTCTGCAGACGGAAATGGCATCCCCCCCCCCCAAGGTAGCTCTCAGTGACACTCTTGATCAAGGCACACCTCCAGCCCTTTCCAACTGTTCCACTACTAGGGACCAAGTGTCAAACATGAGCCTAAGGGGCCCATTCTCATTCACACCATCAGTTTGTGAAGGGCATTAGCACCAAGGACCAGTGCAACATTAACAAGAGTTGTTAAAATGGCAGAGGTGAAAGGACTGTAGGACTCGGTATACAGACCACCTGGAGACTGCACACTTCCTAAAAACTAGTTTGTTTCAGACAGGAATTTTTTTTTTTTTTTTTTTTTTGGTGTTTTCGAGATAGGGTTTCTCTGTGTAGACCTGGCTGTTCTGGAACTCACTCTGTAGACCAGACTGGCCTCGAACTCAGAAATCCGCCTGCCTCTGCCTCCCAAGTGCTGGGATTAAAGGCGTGCAACACCACTGCCTGGCGAGACAGGAATTGATATCCCAGACAGACCTCAGATTCTGTGTAGCCAAGGCTGGCCTCGAGGGCTAGGATTATATAGAGTTCGGTTTCTCTTTTTACTTTAGTCATTAAACATTTCTGTATATCACTCTCTTGTGTTACATCTGGGGGTTGGTTGAAAGATTTCAGTTCTAATCAAATTCAAATTGACCCTACTTCCGGGACTTTGAAATACTGAGAATTACGTGATTGGCTCACATTCCTGGCATAAGTTCTTTTTAAGGTATTCACATTTTGAAGCATTTGAATACTGGTCAGCTAGGCCAAGCTGTTCCCTAGACTGAGAACTTTGAAACTAGGGAAGCCTCTAGTGAACCAGTGATGAGGAGATACAGCCCTCTAGTGGTTCTGTTACACTACACTGAAGTTTGTGTCACGAGCCTTGCTTTGAAGCTCTCCTGACCAATGGGAATTATAATGTTAAAAAGTAGTCCGGTTCCTCCTTATCCTAACAATGCATGCTCACATTAGGATTTTACATGACAATATAGGCTATTAGGATTGCCTTGTACTAGATAAACCGAATGGTTGACTTCTGTGAACTCATGCCTGTCAAAATGAAGGAGAATTAGCCAAGGTGGCATAGAGCTGCTGTATCCAAGCTGTAGAACACTTAACACTTGGCTATTGCAGTTACATGGGGTTTAGGGGGGAACAAGCTACGCCATGTGTGTTACAGACAGACAGACATACTGGTTACACATAGTAGATAACCTTATTTTTGTTTGAGAAGAAAGAAGTGGTAAGAACCTCAGACTCTTAGCCCAGGCAATATTGGTGTCATTCATTTTGGGATTTAGAGGTATGGGAGTGTATAGTGTATTCTAATTGCACGCATGCACACACACACGGAATTGAGATGAAGAAAACCAGTGTGTAACTGTTGGGTCTCTAGTACAAAAGTGCAGCCCCTCACCTGAATAGCTACAGAGGATAATGGAACAGAGCTTATTTTGGGCTGAAATGAATTCAGTCAGCTCCTGAACTGCTTTTCTGAGTGGGGTTTGTTTGTGGTATTTTTGTTTGTTGAATACGATGTGTTTGCTTGGTAATCTGCTTATAAATACAAGCCTGGAGCCTAAAGTGCTTAAGATGTGTGGTGGTTGGAATTTCTCTTTGTTTTACTAAGGAGATTTTTCTCTCGTTCTAGGAATTAAAATCTTTTCCTCTTCAGCCCAATTTTGTATTAATGGACGGTCTCTGTGAAAAGGCCTTTCTTTGAGGTCTAGAAGTGGAAATGATTTGTCCTGAAAGGACATTCCTGACCGATCACCATTGCTGAAGGCTACTCCAAAGGCTCTTGACTTTCCAAAATGCCGAGTGATGCTTTGGACTTGAACAGCTCAGGCTCTAGGAGTGAAGAAGGTTCTGTCTTTTCAAAGACTGAGCACAGCATCATTGCAGCTTACCTGATTGTGGCAGGTACGGGTGTTTATTCAGTGACCTGCTTCTCGGGTGGGAGAGCTGAGGTGTTGGGCACAAGGGCGCAGTGTGGGCTAGCTCATAAATGGGGTAGGGGTGGGGTTGTACAATTAGAGAAAATGGACATGGAAGAATATGCTATTTCTTGACAGAGAAGGTTTTGATGAATAGAGCAAAGAGGGGCAAGAAAAGCTTTGTAAAAAATGAAGCTTTAAAATAAAAAATGTCCGTATATTTGGTTTTTACATTAAATTCACGAGCAGAGTGTGCACTGTGGTAAAAGCATGCTTTTTATCATTTACGATTCTCTTGCATAATTTGCATCGTTTTCTTCTTGGTAGAATCTAGCTCAAGATTCAAAGGTTCTAGAGGAAAAGCTGAAGTTTGAAGCAGAAAATAGGGGCCGCAGATGCACTGTATAAGTTCAGCTCCTCCTGCAGGCAGGCAGGCAGGCAGGCAGCCGTGGGAGGCAGCAGCTGCAGGGGCCGTCCTCTCGTAGCTTTGTAAGTGGGCACAAGGCGTTTCAGCTTTTTACTCTTCCATGGACTCCTTTGTAAAATGAAGAGAAGAGTCAGGGATCCGTCATGCTCGTTATGAAGAGTACAGTACATGACATCAAGGCTCCTAAGGGACGTGGGTGGATGTTGAACGCTAGGCTCTTGTTGGTACAGTTATCAGAGTGACATAAAGGCTTGCTTAGAAAGGGCGTGAGAGAAATGACAGAAACTGTACCAGTGGCCGGCATGGCTTTTAGAACCACAATTGCTTGATTTCAAACTTCATAGAAGTGCTGAGTTTTAGTAACTGTTATATTGGGTTCATTGCTTTTTGGATTGGCATTTGTGAAAAATTCAAGCGTGTTTCTAAAAACAGAGTGAGAACTATATCTCCATGTGTCTTCACAACTGCTTAGTTCTTACCTCATAGTTGACTTGGATTATAGATAAAAAGTTCCTTTTAATTTTAGTGGTACAGTGACTAGTTCATTTGAATTCTTCTGGGTGGTAAGAGGCAAAAAGTGAGCCCACATATCCAGAATTACGGAGGCACTGTATACAAGTTTTGGGTCCATTAAATGTATGTGACAAGGGGAATCCAACATTGATCTGGCATTTTGAAGCCTGGAGCAAGAGAATCACACACACTTCTGAGTAGCTGCTTGGCTTTGAACAGAGGCCTTTTGTTAGCTGTTATGGAACTGCACAGATCAGGTTTATTAGGGAGCAGCAGAGCATGTGGACTTTGCGTCTGCTTCTGTAGAGGAACTGAAGGAAGCAGATCTCAGCTCTTTGTGCTTTTGTTCTGTGTGTGTGGAGGATCTCGTGTTCTTCCCGTCCCTCAGTTTCCTCCTTTAACAAAAACCACTTGAGCTCCCAAATAAGAATGAAGAAGAGGAAAAGGGTGCGCTGAAGTATCGTTCCACTCACCAGTGTTACCACAGGCCCATGCTTATTATTTTTACCATGGGCCTGCATAGTTTGGTTTTTTTTTAAACTGTAGAGGTTATTTATTTTGTATATGTATTTAATTAATTATTAGTTTCTGAACCAGGAGCTTGCTGTATTATGTATACTAGGCTAGAACTACCTATGTAGCCAAGGTTGGCCATGTACTTAGGATCTTCCTGATTCTGCCTTCTGAGTGTTGGGCTTACAGGTGTATTGCCACCCTGCCTGGCTTCGCTGTAATCTAATCTGTTTTTACTTACGTGTCTGTGTGTGTCTTTGTGAGTGACTGCCACATGCATGACTACAGAGGCCAGAGGAGGGTGTCAGATCCCTCTTCTGGGACCTGCAGTTACAGGTGGTTATGAGCTACCCCACACAGGTGCTAGGGACAGAATTCAGGTCATGTAGAAGAGCAGCAAGTGCTCCTAGCCACCGAGCCATCTCTATACCCCATAAGATTTCATTTGATTTACTCTTTCATTTGGATTTGAGCTCACTTTTACCTGTTTCCACTGCTGCAGGCACTTTGTTAATTCAGGGTGCTTGAGTACGCTGTCTGTACTACTTAAAGCTGAGAATGGAGAACGTGATCAATGTGTGACTTGAAATAATTCGTCGCTGGTGAATTGTACAAGTGTGAGAGGTTGGCTGAAAAAGATGACCGAGTATCCGGCAGTCGACCACGGAAGCTGGAAGGCTCAGTGAGTCCCTGAAGGGTTAGATAGGGACAGTATGATCTGATTTGCACTTAGAAATGTGCTGTGATGGTAGTAAGAGGCCATTCAAGTAGGTTACTGCTGTGAGCTGAAGTCCTAGAAGAGGGAGCATTGACTGACGTCTGGGGGTGAGGTGAGGTAGGGAATGCCACCTGTCAGTGATGCAGGTCACCGAGATAGGGGCACACCTGGAGAAGAGCAAATTTGAGGTAGGAGGCCATGTCTCTTGAGTTCAGCTGCACACAGGACCTTGAGTGTTCCAGTGCTAATCTCAGATGCAATGAAACCACCCAGAATGCTGAATTAGGAAGGAAGAGGGTCTAGGACAGAGAGTTGGAAATACACATTTAATATGGTGGTGTTGAAGAAAGGTTTCCAGGTAGACCAAGAAGAGATGGAAGGGGAGCCACAGGAATGGGGTGGGGTGGGGAGGTGCTTTGGGATGAGGTGGAGGGTAGGACTGCGTAGAGTTTAGACTGATGGATCTACTGTCTACCCACTGGGAAGTACCTATAACCAGGGAATTAATCCAGCGCTTAAGACAGCTAGAAAGAACAGGGAAAAGGCGTAAATTATCTGTAGAGTACCTACCTTGTATTGTAGACTCCTCCAAAATGTACTTACTCTATTTTGGCTATGTACTTGCCAGGCCACAATTTACGTGCCATGTTTAACCGTTTTTGAATCTTCAGATTGTAAGATGTTTTTTTTTTTCTTTTTTTCTTTTCCCCCTCATGATATTTCTTGTACATTTATTAATAAGATCCGAAGGCTCATCAAATTTGCTGTCACTGTGCTTGAAGGGATAATAGAAATTGCTCTGACTGGAGTTTTAGTGGCACTGATTTTTAAAACTTGCTGTGGGCGTGTCCTCAAGAAAGAGTTCATTGAGAGCCCGAGATGTATGAGGCTAGGACAGCATAAGAGCTGAATGACTTAGCCTCTCTCAAGAACAAGATATATCAGTCAGAACTTTGGGAACGCAGGCAGAATAATATAGAATCCTGTGGGTAGGAGGCCGCTTCAGGGCTGAATCGGGTTTGGCCTGAACTCTGAAGGATGGCTAGCTAGCATTTGAATAGACAGAAACAGCACGAGGTGTTTCATGTGGCAAAAGTATGATGCCAAGATTTACAACTTGATGTATTTGATAAACTGCTAGGCCAGTGGGCTTCCTTCACTGTGGAGAGAGGACAGCGACAGTGTAGGGCAGAGAGCCCGGACAATCGGGTCAGGACACTGGGCTTCAAATTCTTCCAGTGCTTTGATGAAGCAGTCGTACTGTGGCAGCCGTGTGCAGGAGAGAGAATGGGGTCTGGAAGGTCGCTGTAAAAGGAAGGTAGCACCAAGAGAGAAGGCAGGTTCGGACTGAGCCGATGCTTCTGGGTGTTGCTGTTTGAGATCACTCCCGCGGGCTTGGGCACTAGCTGGCCACTGAGCACCAAATAGTTCCTTTCATGAGGACACAATTCTCTTGTTTGTTGCATGACTTCCCCTCTAGAGAGAAGTCCAGTAATAGTTCTAGCTTCTCCATTAAAATTGATGTTCACAACAGCCCCCACCATTGTGACCTGAGGGTATGCATCCTTTCAGCCTGTAGGAAATGTCGATCCTGCTAATATTCGTACCCAGTGTACTCAGTAGTAATTCTTATTGTCAACGGCCACACTAGCATGCTGGTTAGCAACTTTAGTCCTCAAGCTTAAAAGCTGTCTGGGCCTGGCCAGCTGTGGGACACTGAACACGCTGAGTTCTTGATTCCAAGACTGAGAATGGTGTCACCTGTATTGCCCCAATGAACCAGAAATCTGGCTTGACCTGTTTAGATGGTCAAATATTGCAGTATGCATTTTCAGAGAGAGAGAGAAAGACAGAGACAGACGGAGACAGAGAAGGAGACAGACAGACAAACAGCTAGCATGTTGTTGAATGAAGAATTTCAATTTTGACATGTTGAATTTCAAGAAATACGTGGATGGTCACATGATCTTATGTACTTCATGCTTAATGTATTTAATGATATTGAACCAAATAAAAGATATGAAATGTGCCAGAAATGCTGTTAGAATGGTGTACTCGCTGGTTTTCTGTGTCAACTTGAAACTGGTGGTACTGGGTTCTATAAAACAGGCTTTAAAGAAAGCCATGGGAAGCAAACCAATAAACAGCACCCCTCAGTGCATCAGCTCCTGCCTCCAGGATCCTGCCCCGTTTGAGTTCTTGTCCTGGCTCCTTCAATAATGAACAGTGATGTGGAAATGTAAGCCAAGTAAACCCTTTCCTCCCCGACTTGCATTTTGGGATGGTGTCTTGTCACAGCAATAGAAACCCTAAGAAAGACAGATGGAGTGCTGGTTGAGGCCTGAGAGAGGAAACCAGAAAGAAAAGGGGCCAGACTGTGGGAAACAGAGAGGAATGTCGTCTGCCTCAGGGGAGGGTGGCCGGCCATTCATGTATCCTAAAAACCAACACGTTGGAGTCATGAGAGCTACAGAGAAGGGGATTTGTAGAGACAGACAGAGGGTGGATGGTGATGGCATTGGAGCCAGCCTTCAGTGCTGGCTTCTGCAATCAGCAGGTTCTTTGTGTTTTAATTTCATTTCTACTTTCCAGAAGATTTTCCAGTTCTAAGAAGCATGGAACCTCTTCGACCAAGGGACTAAGCTGGGTTTGCTCTCTATTGAAGCAACTTCAATATTTAATTTTTATTCTTATCTAAATGTTAAAGTTAAACAAAATGCATGATCCTTTTGTGTGTATCCTTAGGTATCATAAGTATTCTCAGCAACATAATAGTTCTGGGCATCTTCATCAAGTACAAGGACCTGCGGACACCCACGAATGCAGTGATCATTAACCTAGCTTTCACTGATATAGGGGTCAGTAGCATCGGCTATCCCATGTCTGCGGCTTCCGATCTGCACGGAAGTTGGAAATTCGGACATGCAGGCTGTCAGGTATTGGAGATCTTTGGAATGAAAACAAGATGACATAAAACAAACAGATGCAAATTTTAAATCCCCAAAACCAGGCCCAGGGAGGTGGGCCGGTGGGGAAAGTGCTCGCTGAGGGAACAAAGTGACCTGCGTCAGGATACCAGCACCTGCAGAAAACCCAAGCATGGCTGGTGGGCGGCACATACCTTTACTCTCAGTTTGAGGGAAGAAAAGACAGGCAGGCAACTGGATCCAAGAGAGACCCTGTCCCAAAAGATAAAACAAAATAAAACAAAATATAGAGCAGGGAGCAATAGAGAACTCATGTCAACCCTCTGGCCTCAATGTTCACACACAAGTGTGTGCACCTACACGCGTGTACATGCACATATACGCCACACATAGGAAGCAACAACAAGAAGTCCAGTAGTTAAAACGAGATACTGTAAGATACTGACAGATCATTGCTTTGGTGAAAAATAGCTTCAGCAATGACTTGAAAATACATTTATTTTTTATCATAATTTATTTTAAGACTTGAGCATACATTTATTTTTTATAATACTTTATATTTTATGTGTAGAGTGTTTTGCCTGCATCTATGTCTTCCCTGTATATATGTCTTATACCACATGTGTGCAATGCTGGTGGAGCCAAGAGAAGGGCAGGGGATCCCCTAGAACTGACTTTACAGATGGCTGTGAGTGACCATGTGTGTGCTGAGAATTGAACTCTGGGTCGTCTGGAAGAGCAGCCAGTGCTCTGAACTGCTGAGCTATCTCTCCAGACCCAGGGACTCATATGTTACCACAGTGAATTTTTCACTCCAGAAGGTCCTTGGTAAGAAATGTTAATAGCTGTATTTATTGTTATTTCTTTGGACAAGGAAATGTATTGGCATTAATTTGCATTGGAATAGTAGGCAGACAACTGTGGTCACATTTTAGTAGTTTTAATAGTCTGTTATTCTAAGCCAAAACAATAGAGGATAAAGTGAGAGAGATGGAGAATGCTGGATGCTTTTATGCATACCAGTCAGCCTTCCCAGATCTTTCTGATTTTCAATCTGTACTCAGCCTGCCTTCCTTCCTTCCTTCCTTCCTTCCTTCCTTCCTTCCTTCCTTCCTTCCTTCCTTCCTTCC
>CM052704.1:100397576-100414422 GCA_028551405.1 Uromys caudimaculatus | reverse complement strand
TCTTCATCTGTTGCCTCCCTCCTGTAAATTGCCTCCTTAACTCCTTTGTCGGCATATTAAAGACCTACCTACTAGTTTATCGAGACGGTTCATTCCCGTGTACCATGGTGAGTTGCTATGGTGACCTCCTAGTGTAGCTTTCCATCCTCTGCCCTTTCTTACTATGACCACACATTAGCGCATGGCCAACTGTTTAAAATGCACTTCCAGTCCTTCAGATCTTCCTGACCAAACTCTCAGGAGCCTGCGGTGGCAAAAGCACCTGAAGGGAGGCAGGGTTTATTTTGGTTCACAGTTGGAGGGAATTGAGTTCAGCATGCAGGACAGGGGAGGCAGCTGGTCACACGATATCTACAGACAGGAAGCAAAATGACATCAATTCTGGTGTTCACTCACTGTCCCCTTTCAGTCCAAGACCCCAGCACATGGGGTTGTAGAACCCACACTCAGGATACCTCTTTCCACCCCAGTTACCCCAATGCAGACAGTTGCTCACAGACATACCCATAGCTTTGCCCTCCAGATGCTTCTGTGTCCCGTCAGGTTTACCACCATGCCTGTGAAGGAAGTACCGCAAGGTCAAGACCCCCCTCACCACGGCCCAGAGAGACTTTTTGGTGTTTTGTAATTCTCCAGTGGCAACATTAAAATATGTTCCTGGGGAGGCTCATTCAGCCCCCACAGGTAAGCTTCGTACAGAGACAATCTAGCAGGGGTCTGTGCTTAGTCACAGAGCAGTTAGCTGGTCGAGACAGTATTTACCATATTACCTAGAGAACTGATTGCGGGCTCTACTTTGCAAAGCTTTGAGTTCATTCCTAGCAACAAGGGATAACTTCACTTTAACCTGAAGGACTTCAGTGGCGCACGAATATTTAATGCTATGCCAATCAACTAACTTATACAAGAAGACTGACTAAGCTTTGAATCTGGCTTTCTAGCTTGGTGGCTTGTCACCAGACTGCTTTGCTACACTCAGTTGGTCACATCCTGCTCCTCTAGGTCAGAGCATCCATAAACCTGATAACGCATAGACCGTTTGGTCACTTAGCAGAGTTTTGCCACCAACCTATTTTCTCTCTCCTGTGCTCAGTAGCTCAGAGCTTCCACCCACCACTCCATCCCCAGCATGGGAAACCCTGGGGTTGTTCTTAAATCCAGTCTTCATCAAGCCTACACCTAATCGAGTGATTCTCCCTCCTCTGTTTCCCCAAACCGTATTCCCATTCCTGCCAGCAAGGCCAAGGTTACGGCCTCATGGCTGCTCACTGGGACCAGAACCACCAGTACCCACCTAGAGCCTCCAGCTCCCCTCCTGCTGGCTCTAAACCCTTTGTCCACACAGCTACCAAGAGATCCCACTAATCTGTTGATCCATTCACAGCTTAACCTTTCTGTTTTTGCTGCCTGGAGGCTGAGTGGCTCTTTAGCAGGGCATCTAAGGCCCTTCCTCTGCAACCTCAGCCTTAGCCGCCTAGCCGCTTAGTCCTGAGCAACAAACAGAAAGTGCTTGTGTTTTTCTGGAAGCTTTAAACACACACACACACACACACACACACACACACACACACACACACACACACACACACACAGAGCACAGTCTTTCCTGTTTCCTTCTGCTTGCTCTGGAGGGAGTTTGGGTGCCATCCAACAGGACGGCTTTGCCTGATTACACAGGCTGAACATGGTGCTCTCTTGTGCTCCCTCATTGGCCCGTGTCTCTACGGTTTGAGTTCTTTATGTACTGCAACCGTGTGTTGCTTATCTTTGTACCTCTAGTCCTTGGTTCGGAGGTTGGCAAGTTCTCAGTAAATATTTGGTGAGCGAGTGAATTGTATTATCTCTGAACAGCTGCAATGTGATGTTTTTAAACTCAGCAATGTTTTCCAGACTCCATTGCTTAGATATAAATTCTATTAGGGCATTGTAACATGTCTTGTTAATACTCTTATTTTTATAGGCCTGGTTCTCCTTTCTCAAGGTTTTGTGGTTAAATATGATAGGTAGAATCACATTCTATGAAGACTAAAGTCTTCCCCTCATCTTCATGGATTATTCAGTTTGTGTGTGCGTGTGTGTGGAGGTAGTTTCTTAAGTTTAATTAAAATCATATTCTCTGCAGCTGCGTGTAGTGGTGCATGCTTTTAGTCCCAGCAAGGACGGGCAGATCTCTATGAGTTCAAAGCCAGCCTGGTCTACATAGTGAGACAATGTCTCAAAAATTATTTTTGCTAAATATTACTAAAAGACATGGCAGGTGACCTTCTGTGAGTCTCCTGTAGATGGTGTCCATGTGTCAGGCTGGCATCTAACTTGTTATGGGATGAGGATGACTTCGAACACCTGATCCTCCTGCCTTCACATCTCAAATGCTGAGCTTACAGGCATGCATCCTGAAACCCAGATAGGACCCAGGCTTTGTGTATACCAGGCAGACACTCTTCTGACTGAGCTGCAACCCCAGCCCTCAGTTCATCCATAAATAGGGTTTTGATGCTCCAAACTCAGAATTAAATATAACTTTGAACAGAGACAATTACCTTCACTAGAAAGGAACACTCTTGAGCACATCTTATGCATACTGAGGTGATTTGGGAGAGACTCAGGACATGTTCTCACTGGAGCTGACACTGACACATCAGGAGAGGGCTGAGGAGTCTTATGGCGACGACATAGGTCTAGCTTACTTGGTTTTGGGGAAATTAGCAGTTCGGGGACAACACTGGTAACTCTATTTGAAGTAAATCTGAATTAAAGTCACATTTGCTGATGAAGATGCAAAAAGTAAAAGAAATGATGTCTGTATAAATAAACTACTGAAAATCTTAGCACAGGTCAAGATACTGAGCTCTTTGTAACACCAGCTATGTTTTTAAGCTATAGGAAATTTTTAAGTTCCATCTATACAAAAGGTAGCTGATATGGGTTTCCTTGCAAATCTAGTCATGGGCGCCTATTGTGATCATCCTGATGGTTTGCTTCTCACTCCCCTTAGCAAGTGTTACTTGGCTGAGGCCATGTTCAAAGGCTGGGTGGGTTGATCCCCTGCAAGACACTTGAAGGTTAAGTAACTTCAGATCTCAGCTAATCCGGCTAAGCTGCTAAATGGCCGGCTGCGTTCGGTGAGACAGCTTCCACATGCTCTTGCTTTGGCCCTTACCTTTTGTTCAGAGAGCCCCTTTGGAGCTATGTGGCTCTTGGCCTGCCTGGGCCTTGCGCTTAGCTTCCTGGGAGGAGTGAATTGTACCTGCCCCTCTCAGTGTTCCTGTGAGTATCATAGCAGACATGGCGGCTCAGGATCAAGGTATGCCTCTCTCCTTGCTACTAAATATTCTGATTGTCCTGGTAAAAAAAGGCCCCAGACTGATCAGCCTCATTTTATGAGGGCAAATTATTTGTTAAAAATGAGACAGTTTCAACTCATGAGACTTGGTTCAGTTTTTATTAGCTGGTTACCCGCTGCTTTGCTATTTTTACCTTGGGCAATGCTTACCTCTCAGAAGCCTGACATGGGTATCTGAAATTCCAAAAGCACTTTCTGTCTTATAAAATGTTTGTTATACCTATGTGCACACGATACCCTTCTCTGGAGAGCAAACCATGTTCCGTGTGGGGGTGGGGTGGGAGGGCAGAGAGTGAGACTGGGTAGGAGCTGTGGGCTTGTGGATAGTGTCCGCTTCAGAGCTTCCCACTGCACCCAGGGATTCGTTGTTTACAGTAACAACTTGGTAGGAGGAGGGCAAGAGTGAAATTGGTGAGGTGAATTTATGAAAGTAAAGATGCTTGGAAAAGACCACCCGTCACAGATATCGTAGGCCCTCATGGAGGTTGTTACCTCTCTATGTTGCTTTAACATAGTAAAAATTATAATTTGTTTATGAGGCACATGAGTCCTTTTACATGTAGGCAAATACAAAACAGAACTCTTACTAGCCAAATATGGGTAGACTCTGGTTTTTTGGGGAGTATTTTTGAGAATATTTACTAAAAAAAAAAAAAATGCATTCTTATGACTTTGTAGTTGAAATAAACAATGAGTCTTTGAAACAAAGCTTAAGAATAACACAACGTTAATCAAATATTAATTAGGGTTGAGGTATAGTTCATCAGAACAACACACACCTGACGGGTCTAAGGACAGTTGTTTGATATCCAACACAGCAGTGATGATGAAGACAACGATGATGGTGGTGGTGGTGGTGGTGGTGGTGGTGGTGGTGGTGGTGGTGGTGGTGGTGGTGGTGGTGTTAATGTTGATAATGCTACAGTTAAAATTGATCTGTAAATGTTTTTACTCAGTTAACGCGGGGACCCTTTTTGAGACACTCCCTGAGAGGTAAGATGCAATGAAAACAGCACAGGTTAGCACCTGTGATCCCAAAGATTTACAGCACTGGATGACCAGGCCAAGGAATTTCTAAAAACATTGCAAAATGTCTTCTCCTCCATGGCGGCCCCCTTACGGTGGGTTCTACAAAAGCCATGGAGTATTATGTCTGATTAGACCTCTCAGAGGACTCTAGTTCACGACCTGTCGTGTATAAGTGAGGAGGTAAAGCTGCACAGAGTCGCCCTGGGTCTCAGCACCTTTGACGCAGTCATTGGGCCAATTAAGGTGCGACTCCAGCTTCTTCCTGTGATAGACAGGGCATTGAAATGCTTACCTAAGGAATGGACGCTGCCATCATTCTGTGTGAAGCGACCCCGAGGTTTGTAGTAGACGTGCCCCAGAAGAGCCCGAGGTTTCCCGGGGTCTTCTAAAGTAACAGAAAGGCTGTGCCACCCGCAGGGCCTTGTGGCTCCACCCTGCTTGCCCCCGTGGGCATTGTGAGCTAGCGGTGTTAACTTCATGGGCTTGCTGGGACGTGTTTGCCTGATGGTCGTTTCATTGTACGAATCATAATTTGGACACTGTTTTCTCTTCAGAACTGCTTATTCGCGCTGAGCAATTCGGATGGGTGTGGGGGATGAATCGGTAGCTTCGAGACTGATACAAATCTAAGGTTTGAGAGATTCCTCATATTTAAACATGCCCTCCGGACAGGTTCTTTTTCTACTCCATTTTATTTGTGCTAACAAACAAGTTCAGAGTGTGACTGCCAGAAGGAATATGTTTGGTTTCTGGTCTATTCCTTAGGCAGAAAGAAATGCAGTGACATTTGTCCCCTGCCTCCATAAGTGGCTCTCTCATAAAAGGATCAGTTTATTTTATTTTATTTTATTTTATTTTATTTTATTTTATTTTATTTAACGATAGGCTCTTATGTAGTCTGGGCTACCTTGGAATTCCCTACACCCCAGGATACCTTGACTGGCTGATCCTCCGGCCTCTGTCTCCTGACTGACGTGACTACAGGTGTGCGCCATGCCTAGTTTATGCTGTGCTCAGGATCGAAGCTCACTAGGCAAACACTTTATAACAGGGGTACATCCTAAGCCCCAATTTATGGTTTTGAGCAGACTCTTTTAACATTGGTCAGTTTTTAAAGAGACTTCCCTTTGGCGCTGGACAGAAGTGGGTTGGAAAGGTTGATCGGCCTGTAGTATCCCACAGGCTGGTTGGCAGGGAGACATCATTTACCATTGGTGGGCCCAGATTATCTTAGATGTTTACTCAGTTGTGGGTAACAGCAGCAAATGCTGACTGAGACTTAGGTGCCAGGAAGACATAGAATTTTACGTCCATGTGACAATGGGGCTGTGAGCCGGGTGAAGTAGCGGTCCCTGGCCAAAGCAAAGGCGGAAGAGCTCAGCTTTCCTTATTCTGTTACCCACTGCCTCTTTGGTGACTAATAAAGAAATGGATGTGACCGGTGTTTCTAAAGCCTAGCATGACAAACCTCTGTACATATCCACTAACACCACGAAGTTGCTCATGTTTGATCAATTTTAACTATGAAAATGGACAGTTTGTATGGTTCAGTCAAATGATTACCATATTATGAAAATGGCGAGGAAGGAGAAGAAGATGATGATGGTGATGGTGGTGATGGTGTGATATTGACATTATTGATAAACAGGTTTTCCAGGCTAAGCAAATGTAAAAGCCAGTAGGGAATGAAAGACATGCATGTTTCATAAAAGGCTTTATTTTAAAGTGAGTCACAGAGAATAGATCTTGCGTTGCTCTTGTGATGACAGGTCAGTGTTGTGTAACGACCTGGATATGAATGAAGTCCCGACAAACTTTCCCGTGGACACCGAGAAGCTTCGCATAGAGAAGACCGTGGTCCGCAAGATCCCCGCCGAGGCCTTCTACTACCTGGTGGAGCTGCAGTACCTCTGGCTGACTTACAACTCAGTGGCCAGCATAGAAACCAGTAGCTTTTATAACCTGAAGCAGCTGCATGAGTTGCGTTTGGATGGGAATTCTCTGACCGCTTTCCCTTGGGTGTCTCTGCTGGACACGCCCCACCTGAGGACTCTGGACTTACACAATAATAGAATAACCAGTGTGCCAAAGGAGGCAGTCAGATATCTGAGGAACCTTACCTGCTTGGATTTGTCAAGCAACAGACTAACCACACTGCCACCAGATTTCCTGGACAGCTGGTCTCATTTAGCCGTGACACCTTCTAGAAGCCCGGATCTTCCACTGAGAATTATTCTTGGTAAGCTTGAAAGGTTCTGGGCATCTTATGTATAGGTACCTTGTTATGAATAGTTTAAAGAGGGTGTGTGTGTGTGTGTGTGTGTGTGTGTGTGTGTGTGTGTGTGTGTGTGAGACACCGAGGGTCTAACCTGGGGTCTTGCACCTGCTAAATATATATTCATATATCACTGAGCTGTACTCCACCCCCTAAATTCAGTTAATCTACACCTGCTTAGCTGTGTGTCCTGTAATATGTAGGCTGTGCACGTGAGCACATGTATGTGCATGTGAGCATGTAGAAAGCACAGGGAGAAAGCTGCTCTCATTCCGAGAGAGTTTACCAGTCTGCTGCCCTCACATGATCACACCAATATACACACAGCTACTCTCTGCTGCTCTGTTCCGTTTTCAACCTCTTACTAGGTCCTTCAGTAGTGGACAGGGTACCATGGCTTTTATCAAATCTCTCTACAGAGAGAGTTCCAGGACAGCCAAGGCTACACAGAAAAACCCTGTCTTGGAAAAAAAATTGGAGATTCTACATACGCCCATTCTTCCAGTCTTGGGTGATAGTTGTGGTAAGGACCATGTTATAATATTTACAGATAAAGACACAAGGAACACTCAAGCCACTTGCTCCGATTCACTCACCACACAGTGGGGAAGCTGGGGTAGGAGGTCTAGGTCCTGTGGGCCCAAGATCCATGCTCAATCCCATTTCTCTGTGGTGTGGTGTGGAACAGATGCTCACTTGGACGACCCTTTCAGATTGTGTCTTTAATTAAAAGAGAAGAAGTAGGGACAAACTTTGAGTTTCTCTCTCTGCTCTAGATGAGTAGAAACACCAACTTAGAACATTTTAATGTATGGATAAAACCCCAAACTAGAGACATGGAATTCAGGTTTAAAACTGTAATACTGGTAGCTGTCCAGATCTTTACACAGGCACATATGTAAAGACATCTACTGTTCAACCTTAGAGAGAAAACCTAATAGTCGGATGTTGGGTTGCACGCAGGGAGTCTTCCTCAGGGGTCTCTGGCCCAGCCGAATGCGAGGGTCCCGGCAAGGGGAAGGGAACACAAATGGGGACAGAATTTCTTCCACCTCAGTCCCTACTGCCAGTGCCTGGGTAGCGCCCGGATGCTGCACTCGCCGCCCTGTGCTGAGCCAGGCCCAGGCGACTGGAGCCCGGGCGGGCTGCGAGTGCGAGCCGCCTCGGCCGCTCTCCCGCTCCGAGCCAGGTTCCAGCGAGCGGGAGGCTTCAGGTCGTGGGAGAGTGGATCTCTTCCCAGGCCGAAAGTGTTACAGCTCTTAAGACAGACGCTCTCAGACGCTGGAGTAGTTTTCGCACCTTTATTCCTTCTGGATGACGGGCGGCGGTGGGCAGGCAGGTAGAGAGCGGGGAGCAGGCAGCAGGCAGAGAGGCTGCACAGGTCAGGACGGTCTGATACACTGTTTGGGAGGGGTCAGGGATTTGGCAACCGCTACTTCCCATTGGTCTGGTCTGGGGGCTTTGTGGCGCCTCATTTGCTTGTGGGAGGACTCAGAGTTGCTTTCTACGTGACAAGTCTCACATGCCAGGCCTCTCTCTATATAGGGGTTGTGAAAGCTGTAGCTGTTTTTACGGGAGCGTCTGCTAAGAGCATAGTCCGGTCCCTCATGGATATTCCATTGGGTCTCCCAGAATTTTCAGCCTGTGCTCACCCAGGTGTCAGATTGCCTGCCACAGACCACTGCCCCACAGTCGGAGAGCACACCAAATGTTTATTCAGTGTTTTTTTTTTTTTTTTAAATTGGTACCCAAATTTGCTCTCTTGTAAACATAGTTAGTGAAATCTTCCTGAAAGACAGTGGCAGCCTGTTTTCACAGAATTCCCCATAGATATTAATTTAGCCCAACAACCATTTCCCAGTATCTATGGATATACCCTGATTTCTTGCCAGGTCACAATAGCCTAGAGGCGTGGGGCAATAATTATCACCCCCTTTTTTATAGCCGGAAAAGAGGCAGAATCAAGTCTCAAATTTGTCATTCATTGCCAAAGACATCATTTGCCTTTTATAAGTTATTTTTTGTTTTTTAATTGAGAGACCGACACATACTTTGTACCTTGTGAAACGCAAGATCTGAAGTATACAATCTGGTAAGTTCTTACAAAAGCATGCCCTTGAAAATGATACCTTCATCAAGATGGAGAATATTCCATTACCTAAAACGGCCATGATCTTGATCTCTCGTGCCAGTGGTGCTGCTGCATTGTGGAGCTGTGTTGATTTCCATCACCTGCTCTAGCATGCTACCGGAATGGCGAGTCCTGCAAGCCACATGCTGGTGCCTGGCTCCTGTCACTCAGCCGCATGTTTCCGAGGCTGACATTTATGTCACCTGGCAGCAGGGCCTTACTGAAGAACTTCACTGTATGAACCAGCTTTCAGACTTTCTCTCATTGGGCACCTTCATTCTTTCCAGTTTGGGACTTTTATGAATTTAAATACTCTCATACAAATTTAAATACTCCCACACAATGGTTTTATGTGGTGTATATTTTTATTTCTCTTGCGTAAGTTCCTAAGGCCAACATTGCTGTGTTAAAGAGTGGCTGAGTGGAAGTTTGAAAGAAACTGCTCCTTCTCCAAAGTGGGTACGTAGCATTATGCCCTGTCCTGGCCCCGTGTGACAGCCGGGGTTGTTCTGTGTCCTCCCGAATACTTCGTGATGTCAAGCCTTCATTTCAGCTCTTCCGGGGAGTCAGCAGACCAATCAAGTAGCTGAATCATTTTGCTTTACTTAGTGACTAATGATGTCAGCCAGGTTGCCATTTTTTTCTCCCCAGTCATTTGAACATAATCCTCCACGAACTATCTGTCCAGGTCTTTTGCCTGTTTTTAAGGGTCATTTTCCATTGGTCTTTACTACTGGATATTCTCTTTAATCAATTTTGTGAATTATAAACACTTTAATTTTGGCTGACCCATTTATTTCTACGTAGTGTATTTGGTAAGAAATATTTAAAATTTGATGGCATGTGACTTATTACTTTTACTCTTAGAGCTTCCTGGGAACCATTTAAGAAATATCTCTGCACCACAAGATTACAGAGAGACTCTGCTGTCTTTATAGGCGGAGTCTTTCAATTCAGTTTTTAGTTTTATGTCCTTATCTTTCATGGTGGTGACTATGACTCACCTCAGAAGTGTCTCTCCATCATTTGTCGAAGAGGCTTCCCTTTCCCATTGCATGGCTGCACACCGCAGCCTCCACAAAACTAAATGGGGTCTCTCCTTGCTTTGAAGTGTTACAGTTCGAATAATAAGCTTTGTACAAGGATCTGTTTCTGACTTCCCAAACATACACAGAAATAGCCGATTTAATCCAACTATTCTGATGCATGAACAATACTAAATTTCCCTCTGAGAAGAGATAAAGCAACACTCAGTGGCCCCGTTCAAGAACAGTCATGAAGAAATTAATGCAAATCACCCTGACTGTGGCTTGTGTATTTCCTTCAAAGGATGTGAGTATTAGTTTAACCTTAGCAACTTCTTGTACCTTTGTCCCCATGAGGAAAAACACCAGGTGGATGAATGGACTTGGTCGGTTTTTGTGTAACTATTTTTAATTCCCATCTTAAAATCTACACCTTGGACCTTAGATATTTCAAGACTGGAACAAATAGGCTTCATGTTTTTGAGGAATTAAAAAAATCATTCTTCTTGGTTTATATAACTTTTATATGTAACCAGTAGGATTGATTTTTAATTTTTTCATAGCTGACATGTTTTGATATTGTTTTAAAGTATGAATGGGGCTGTTAATGTTCTAATTCTTGAATATTTCCCTGTATAGACATTTGTACTCCAGACAGCTGTTGCTGCTTTTGCAGTTTTACTTACAGATAATAACCTTTAGAGCCACCACCCAATGGTGTGGATGTTTTCAGTTGACAGAGATGAACTCCGTGCTAGAAGGCTTACTAGATTAGGAGGCTGAAGACATGTGGGGTTAGTCAGGACTCTAAGAGACTTAAGAAATCAAAGAGGTAATCTCTTTGTGCTTCAGCCTCCTCTGGTGTGGACTCAGAAGAAGTCATCATCTTCCCAAGGTGGCAAAGGGCTGACTGTGGTGTCACAACCAGGTAGCCTGCTGAATGCTTTAAGATCCAGACACTTGAGTTCAAATCCTGCCTGCCCAGTTGTGTAACCTTAGACAAGTTTCCCTCCTTTTTGAGCCCTCCTGGCCTTCCTTTCATCAGAAGAAGGATCAGATCGCTCTGCGGTAACTCGCCTCACACTGCTGTGAGAACCTGAAGATGTTTAGTGTTCTTATCCAGCCGTTTCCCGCGCTCCATTTCCCGAATGTCTGTGAGCACAGGTGAGGAGCGCTGATCCTGTTTATTCTGCACTACGTTGGCGAAGATTTTTGCTAAAGAAAAATCTTTGTTAGAAATAAGACTCCGGAGCAAAGGTCGGGCGTGTTCACTGCCAGTATAACAAAGATAATTATTTTCTCCGCGGCTGTGATTTCCAGTCCTACTCTGGTCAAAGATTCACACAACCATGGCAGGCTGGCTTGTCCAGGATGGAGAGGTTTCTCAAGGCTTGGTTCTCAGTGCGAGAATCAGTAAACTCCTGGGCAAACTCACCTTGAATTGGGGTGAAATGTTGCTGCTTTTGTAGTACTTGACAAATGCAGTATTTGCCACGTGGCAAAGTGTTACTGAAGAAAGACATCCAGCATTGCCAATCAAGGAATTTTCAAAGGAAAGTATTCTGCATACATTAACTGTTATAGAAAATGGTGACTTTTCTATGGTCTGTTGGGCATAGCTTGAACAGAGGACACTTCAAAGCCCACCTCCACAGTGACACATTTTCTTCAAGATGGCCACTCTCACTCCAATAAGGCCACACCTCCTAGTAGTGCCGCTTTCCTATAGGTCAGGCATTCAAACACGTGAGCCTATGGGGGCTGTTACTACTCAAACCCACACACCCTTGCTTTTCTCTCTCCCTCACATCTTCCCTTCCACCATTCCTCATACTGGGAATTGAATTTGGGGTGGCAAGCACGGCCGGCAAGCTAGGCAAGGCTTCCATCTTAAGTTCTTTGGTTTCTTAATGTTAGTCATTCTGACTGCAGTGAGATGGAATATCATTTTTTTTTCCTTCAGGCTCCGGCCCCGCTCACTCCAGCCCAAAGATTTATTTATTTATGTTTTATGTAAGTACACTGTAGCTGTCTTCAGACGCACCAGAAGAGGGCATCGGATCTCATTACAGATGGTTATGAGCCATCATGTGGTTGCTGGGATTTGAACTCAGGACCTCCGGAAGAGCAGTCAGTGCTCTTAACCGCTGAGTCATCTCTCCAGCCTGCAATATCAATTTCAATCTGCATTTCCATGATGACTAAGACTATTACATGTTTGTTTGTATGTTTATTGACCATTTACACTTTTTTGAAAAGTGTCTGTTCAGATCATTTGCCAGTTTATCAGATTATCTGTGCTTGTACTGTGTAATTCTTCGAGTTCTTCATGAATTCTGGTTTTAATCCCATGTTGGATAATGACTGGTTAGAGTTTTCCCTCATTCCATCAGTTGGTTGTCTTTTGTTGCTAATTGCTTTCTGTACTGTGCACAGCCTTTGGATTTGATACAATCCGTTTGCCAACTCTTGCTATTACTTTTTGAGGTGTTGGAATTTTATTCAGAAATTCATTGTTTATGCCTGTATCTTGACATGTTTCCTCTGGTAGCATCATAGTTTCAGGTCTTATATGAAAGGTGTTGGCTCTGTTTTGGAATGGTATTTGTACAGGCCGATGTAGAAGTATCACTATAGAACAGTGGTTCTCAACCTTCCTAATGCTGTGACCCTTTAATACAGTTCTTCATACTGTGGTGACCCCAACAGTAAAATTATTTGTGCTTCTAATTCATAACTGTGTGTTTGGAGATGGAGTTTGTCAAAGGGGTCATGATCCACATGTGGAGAACCACTGTTTTAGAGGTTTTTCTGGTTTACCAAATCATAATATTTAATTTTTTCTAAATCTCCTTTCTTGAAGTTAAGTGTATTCTTTCCTATCTTTCATGTGTATGGATTTCTTTTCTCCTATTAAATGGGTAGAATTCCTTCAGATGTCTTCTGCAGCATTGCTCAGTGGTTGCAAATTGTGTTTGTGTTTAACTTGGAAGGTCTATCCATCCATCACTTTTAAGAGACAGCTTTGCTGGGTATCACGACTGGGTTGGCAGATATCTACTATTAGAATTTGGAATACATCACTGCATGATTTCCAAGCTCTGTCCTGAGAGGCCTGCGGGTATTCTGAGAGGTGACCTCATGGGTAACTTTGTGCTTGATAGACAGTTGGTGCTTCTGTCTTGCAGCTTTCAATATTCTTCCCTCATTCTGTATTCTTGAAATTTTAACTATCATAACACAGAGGGGTTCTTTTCTGGTCACATCTCCTTGAGGTCTAGATGCCTCTTGTACTTGAAGGCGCAGATATCCCCCCTGGATTTGGGGAGTTTTCTGCTAAACAACATTGCTTTTAAACTGTATCTTAGCTCTCAGCTCTCTCTGTATCAAAGCTTTGTGTGTATGGTTTCTTAGACATGTCTTAGAGAGCTTGAATGTTGTGGTCATTAATGTGTGTGTGTGTGTGTGTGTGTGTGTGTGTGTGTGTGTGTGTGTTGCTATCCAAATGTAATATTTCATCACTCTTGTCTTCAATGCTTGATATTTTTTCTTCTGCTTGATTTATTCTTTTGGTGACACTTTCTGCTGACTTTTAGTTTTGTCTTGTATTTGAACTGTCAAGATTTGTGTTTGGTCCCTTTTCAGAATCTTTACCTCATTGGTATATATCTCATGTAAGACTTGAATTGACCTTTTCATTCATCTCTTTATTGTGTTTTCAAGATTATTATTTTCAAAATTTGACTTTTGAGTTGCTTGTCCAGCAGTTCTGTCATCTTGATATTGTTGATCTTTGGGGTCATACTGCTTGGCTTTTTGATCATTTCTTGTGTTTCCTGGATGCCATGGTGTGTCCTACTGCATGGGCTGTATCTTCTGGCTTTATATGAAGGGTCTTTCTTTTTTATACTTTTTAACTAATATTTTAAAGTTAGCGTGTAGGGTTTTCACATGTATACATTTCACATGTATGCTTTGCTCATGTTCACACACACACACACACGTGCACACACACGCACACACACTGACCTCCCTCCCCTACCTCCTGCTCCTCTCTTGCTTGTCCCCTTCCCTCCCAAATCCTCCTCCTGCCACCTTCAGGCTGTATTGCATGACCTCGTCTCTCCTCCCCACCCACGTCTCCCTCCCCTCTCATGGTCCCTTTTCTATCTTCATGACCTATACATTCACATATGTATCTATGCAGAGATATAATTTAAACCTAGATTCTGAATGAAAACATGTAGTGCTTGTCTTTCTGAGCCTGGCTTATTTCATTAACATAATGATTTCCAGCTTCATCCAATTTTCTGAAAAAAAAAAAAGCCACGATTTTGTTTTTTCCTTACAGCTGGAAAAGCATTCGTTGTATGTATGCACCACATTTTGTTTATCCTCTTGTCTGCTGGAGGACATCCATGCTGGGTCCATGTCTTGGCTATTGTGAAAGCATGGCAGTAGACATGATTATGTGTGGGTCCAAAATGTGCTGACTTAGACTCCTTTGGGGATGTCCTCTGTAGTGGTATGCCTGAGTGATTTGGTAGTCTAATTTTGTTTTTCTTTGTTTGTTTGTTTGTTTTCAGGAGCCTCCATGGTGACTTCCATAGTGTCTGCTCCAGTTTATATTCTTGCTAGCAATATAAAGGTTTAAGGGCTAATATAGGGTCTTTTGGGGGAACAGCCTTCTCCTGAGGTTTCAATTCCCATTTACACTCAGGGGGAGAAAGTGGATGTCTTGGTTACTTTTTTATTGCTGAGACACTATGCAAGGAAACATATAAAGAAAATTTATAAAACGTAGAAATAAAGCATTTAATTAGGGGGATTCCTTACAACTTTAGATTGTCCGTGATCGTCATGACGGGAAGCATGGCAGCAGGCAGACATGACGGCATTGGAGCAGAAGCTGAGTGCTTACATCTAATCCATATACCTGTAGCAGTGAACAAGAGACTGGATCTGGCTCAATGTTCAACCCCTGTGACACACCTGGCCCAACAAGACCACACCTCCTAATCCTTCCCAGACAGTTCCACCAGCAAGGGACCAAGCCTTCAAATACATGAGCCTACAGTGGTCATTCTCATTCAATTACCATCAGACTGCAGTAACAACAGCAACAACACAAAAAACAAACGATGCTTTTACGTACAGCAGAAAAAAATGGAAGCAGCAACTCTATTAGAACAACTTGTGTGTTTTTGTACCTACCTGATTAGATAGTCCTGGAAGCCAATGCTGCCCTGTCAGGAAGCTTTTGGGGCTTTTCCTCTTCTCTCATTTACTGAAGACCCCACCAAGGGAGACCCTTCCCAGACTGTTGCATTTCTCAGCACACTGCATGGAGAAAGCCAATTGAGCACTAAGAGAGCAAGCGAGCAATGGTCCATGCATGTCTTCTCTCTGCTTATAACTGTGGATGAGATGGTTTAAGAATCCGCCTTGACTTCTCTGTGATAATGGACTCTTAAGCCAAATGCCTTCTTCACCTTGCTTGCTTTTGGTCAGGATGTTTTATTACAACAGGAATGAAACCGGGACAACTTGTTTTTACTTTAAAATTAGTGAATTACTTAACCAATATTTATTAAAACTAATTCATTAATTAGAGACAGGGTCTCACTATTTAGCCTTGGCTGGCCTAGAACTTGCTTTATAGACCAGGCTAGTTTTGAACTCATAGTGAGATCTGTCTTCCTTTACCTCCTGAGTACTGGGATTAAAAGTATATACCGCCACACCTGGCCCAAGGTGTTTTTATGACTAGGCACCTTTCATACCTCAACTGACAGATTAAAAATGTTACAGATCAGGCATTCTACCACACTATTCCGCTTCGGACTGGTGGTAATTGATTGTAGTGTTAATTTGCTGATCAACCTTAAATTTCCTCCAATCTGTGATTATTATTTTTATTTTATAGACTGACAAAACATTACTTCTGGAGAGATGGAGCTCTGGAGATTTCTCAGTTTTCTTCTCTTACAGATGAAGAAGTAGGGGCTCAGAAGACTGCTCTATCAGGCTTCCCAGCCCTGTTTAGCTGGTAAATACCAAATCAGCTGGTATTTACAACAGTGAATGAATATCCCCAGCAGTCTGGGAATAAAGTGAGGTTGGAACTCGATTATATTCATTTGCTGTTAGAGATGTAATCTTACAGTTTAACCTCTGTCAATAGCAAGAACGTGTGGATTAGAGAAGAGAGAATCTGTGTATACCAACGACATTTCTGTGGTATTTATTGCTTACTCATAATTTGAAACTTTAACTATATCAACAATGGGTTTAAAGTATTATATTTAGGAAGGATTGTTAAAGTTTACAGATATTTTTATCACAAATCATCTTTCACCAGGTAGTTTACATGAGTTAGTAAATTAACATTTATGTAAATCTGTGGTAGAGTAGCTGCCCTTATATACATTCTGGGAGAGGTTGTTGCATCTATCTGATGTTGTGGAGCTTTCTAGGACTGGAATTTCAGCCTAGATATTAGGTTTCATACCCAAATTTAGTTATTCAACATACAAAAGAAAGAAAAACAAAAACAATAAACCAAGAAGTCTGCTTATAGCATGCAACCAGGTGAAGGAACCAATGTTCAAAAGAAAAGAGTACATATTAGCATTAATTAGTCATAGATCCACGGTATTTAATGTAAGAGGAAAGGATTCAAGGTTATTCATAGGAGAAAAACAAACTTCTCAAGTAGGAGATTAAAAAATAACCAGTCCTGGCAGGAAAATGAGCCCCCGTGACCTGCTGTTACAGTACTGGCAGGCAGAAGAGAAAATACAGGCCCTACAAACAGGCAGTTCTGCATCCAGTACCATTAGAATTCCTTAGATCACAGGTCTCCATTTTCTTCTCAGCTCAGATCCCAGGCCATCAGCCAAAGCAGTAACTACAAACCCCTTGTCTCAAGCCCGCAGGGAGGCCGTTGGTTAGAGGACAGCATCTCTAGAGAGACGTTTGTCTTAATGCATGTTCTAAAGAACCACCTCGGGGGGGGGGGGGGGGGGGGGGGGGGGGGGGGG
>CM052704.1:100367539-100397476 GCA_028551405.1 Uromys caudimaculatus | reverse complement strand
CTGCATGGGTACTCCCTTAAGGAGAGAACATTCTGCTACGTAAGCGTGCGTTTTACTCTTCACACTTACCCCAGTCGACAATGCCACTAACTTTTCTGACATTCTACAACAAGGATCTTTCTCTTCCTTTTGGAAACTGTAAATCACTTTCCTTTAAGCTCTCGATGACAGGCTCCTTGAAGGTCAAATGATGTCAGCTCACAGTCCCCGAAGCTGAGGTGGATACCAAAGGTACTCCGAGTTGGAAACCTTCAGCTTGTATGTCCCTTGCTGCTGGTTCCTCTGGTGCTGAGATTCAGGCACATCACCTTGGTGGCCACCACATATGGCATCCATGCAAAGTCACTTTCTGGTTTTATCTCTTCCTATTGCTGGTTCTGCTTCCACAAGCCTCATTTCATCTCAGTTTGTCTTCCAGTTACACAAACCCATGACGCATTTCAGCCTGTGCTAGGGCAGCTCTTAGCACCCTGGGAGGGGCTGGAAGGTACTCTCTTGGCACTCCAGGACCGAGTGTCTCTATCCTTTACTTAACGCATTCTGTGGTACCTGGGTTCAATGACAGGGGCAGGGGGAATGAGTGGGATATAAGCAAATAAGTAAAACTCTGTGTGTGTGTGTGTGTGTGTGCATGTGTGCACGCGCGTGTGTGTGTGTGCATGTGTATGCGTGTGTGTATGTGTGTGTATGTGTGCATGTGTGTGTGTCTGTGTGTGTCTGTGTGTGTGTGTGTGTATCTATGTGATGTTGGTCAAGGTTTTAGCCCCTTTGTGCTTCAGCTCCTTCACCTCTAAAATGGAAATAATAATAACAATACTGCCTTCCTCACAGGATTGTTGGGATTAAATGAGAATAAAGGTTAGTATATGAAGCATTAATTAATTAGTGCTACTCAAATTGCCCCACTGGTCACATCGTGCATTCCTCACCACCCACTAAAATGCTCTAGATTCTCAAATGAAACACATACACACACACACACACACACACACACACACACACACAGCCTTCATTTTAATATGCCTTAAACAGTGCAATGGCTCTCAAACTTCCACGTTGCTAACACCTCCCCTCCGATACTCCTGAATCACTGCTTACTAAAATCTGTATTCCATCTTTGCTATCCAGATCCAATTGGGGGCGAGGCTCCTGGGGTTGCTCTTCCCTTGCTCTTACATGGCTGATTCTCTGTTTTCCGCAGCTCTCAAGCCTCCATCCTATCCTTTCCTGACGTGAAATTCTAAATCCTCTTCTTCCTGGTTCCCTTGCCTAGGAAATCTGTCTCTCTGCCCAGCCACTGGCTACCCGCAACTTTATTTACCAGTTAGAATCAGCTCGGGCAGGGACCCTCAGGGTCTCAAACACAAACGTGTGAATTCCCATGTAATTTGGGAACTCAATTAACATAATATGAGCAATAAACCAAACCCACAACAAATATATAGAGTGGAGGAAGTGGCTAGGTGTGAGTATTGACAACTAGAAGGGGGTATACTCAGTGAGATCTCAGGCTTTTGACATGCCAATGACTGCACTTGTCCCTCCCAGAACTTCATTGATGAGAGAGATAATGTGACAACCTTCTGTCACAAGGCAAGCTGTGCTGCAAACTTACGTCTCAGGATGACCCTTCCTGTCCCTTTTCTTCTTGTGCTTTAGGTTTACAGGATAACCCTTGGTTCTGTGACTGTCACATTTCCAAAGTGATCGAGTTGTCGAAAGTCGCAGACCACACTGTTGTACTTCTTGATCCTCTGATGGTCTGCAGCGAACCCGAGCGCCTCCAAGGAATCTTGTTTCAGAGGGTGGAGTTGGAAAAGTGTCTGAAGCCATCCGTGATGATGTCGGCTACCAAAATCACATCTGCTCTGGGTAGTAATGTTCTGCTGAGGTGTGATGCCAAGGGCTACCCCACCCCACAGCTGATGTGGACCAGATCCGACAGCTCGCCAGTTAACTCTACAGGTATAGTTAGTGTTCAGACATGAAACAAGTTTACAAAAATCTGGCCTGCATCTCATGTTCTTGTGCAAATTTAAATGACACCAAGATCATTGGAGGCAAGGACATGGGTTGTAGTCGTGTCTTTGTTTTCGGTGGTGGTAATGGAGCTCAGGGCCTTCTTCTGCATGCTAGACAAGTGCTCTACCACCACGTTACACCTTCAGCTACGAATTCAAATGAAATTTTGTTTCAACACTTGGAATAAACCCCAGGACTTTCTGTATTATATTCCTAGTTCTATGGACACAGGGATTTCAAAAGTGTATTTTATTGATTAATATTTTCTCACTTTATATAAATACCTGAAAAATAATTAGACAATCAAGTCATTTCCTTTCCTTAGGTAAAAATTTCATGTGAAGTAAATATATGATTGCCACTAAGACTTTTGTCGTGTTCTGTTATCTTGGATACACTCATTTTAAACTGTAAAACCTAAAAAACATGTTCAAGTCTTTCATATAATTTTGAACAACCATTTAAATACTAAATTACACAGAGAGCTTACAATGGGGCAAAAATACTTTTAGAAACATTAGTTATTTAGATTTTTTTAAAACCTGTGAAGATCAAGCCCAGGCATTGGGCCACTTAAGCAAAGATACCCTGATAATTAGAAGGATATAGTTTTGGGACTCTTCAAGATAAAATTAAAGTTGCGATGTAAAAATTAAACTTGACGGAATAAAGAAGTTAATGTCTAATATTCCTAGAGATTGCTGCTAGCCAATCCACAGTTTAAGCTCTCAAAGTTTAAGTTCACATCTGGGCTGTTGGCACCCTGCTTCCTGCAATACCATTCCTTAGGAACCTTCTGTCTTGATTTCCGATTAAAAAAAATTTTAATGTTTAGCAAAGAAATATGGCAATTTTCTACATATTTTTATATGTTACTCTGTAAACAAGGGAGCTTATTTTTTTCTAATTTATCTGACTTTAATATAGGATAAATGATTCAGAATAAAAGTTATAACTCCTCTATGACAGAAAATAACGTTTTGTTCCTTCTCGGTATGGACAAAGATTTTTTTTTTTTTCGAGACAGGGTTTCTCTGTGTAGCCCTGGCTGTCCTGGAACTCACTCTGTAGACCAGGCTGGCCTCGAACTCAGAAATCCACCTGCCTCTGCTTCCCAAGTGCTAGGATTAAAGGCGTGCGCCACCACTGCCCGGCTCAAAGATGCATTTAATCACAGCAAAAAAATTTTTTTGAGAAAGAGTTAAGTAAAGTCTTACAATAAACGTTTTATAGATTCACCATCAAAACTGAGAGGGAGCTTTTAAGATTAGTTTGCCTCATCCTCTTGTTTGACAAATGCAGAGGCATGAGTCTGTACACACCAGTCACCTTGTACACAACTGCATACTGCTTAGGAGACAAAAGTTTACTATGACCTGGATCTCCTGGTTTCCATCCCCCACACACTTTTAAACAGTTATTTTCCAAACAGACAGACTCCACAGCCCTTGGCAGGTCCTAGACTTCATGTGTACACATTTGTTTTCTTCCAGTAATTCAGGAGTCTCCAGGAGAAGGAGTCAGATGGTCCATCATAAGCTTGACAGGCATCTCCTACAAGGACGCTGGGGATTACCGATGTAAAGCCAAAAATCTGGCAGGGATGTCGGAAGCTGTGGTTACTGTGACAATTGTTGGTGTTGTTACGACCACCCTGTCGCCAGATACTTCAGAAAGAAGCCCTGGAGAGCAGCACCCTGAGCAGCAGCCCCAGCCAGGATTAGGAAGTTCAACACCTCCATCTAAATCCTGGTTATCACCGGGACTCTCTTCCGCTTCTCCCTACCCCACCTCCTCAGCTGCTCCTTCTACATCTACAGTGCCTCCTCCCCCCTCCTCTTTGCCTCCCATCTTCTCAGCTGCTTCTGCAACCACCAGTGTAAAAACCAGCATCTCAGGAAGCACCATCAGGACTAGCCACCAGCCACCCCTGCTCCACCCCGGTGGGAAAGGCAATACGAAGATAGAGAAGAACGGAAGGAAGTTTCCTCCACTCAGCGCAAGTAAGAAAGAAGAGTTGGCATTGTTGGATCAGGCAGCGCCAACGGAAACAAACGTCACTATCAAAGATCTCAGGGTGGCCCGCGAAACCGGTGTGAGTGTGACTTTGACGTGGAACAGCAGCAGCAGCAGCAGCAGCAGCAGCACCCAGGAGTCCGCAGTGACTGTGCTGTATTCTAAGTTCGGTGAGAAGGACCTGCTGCTAGTGAGTGCGGACTACGGCAAGAACCAGGCAACAATAAATGGCCTGGAGCCCGGCAGTCAGTATGTGGCATGTGTCTGTCCAAAAGGAATGGGTCCCCAGGAGGATCAGTGTATCACTTTTTCTACCAACAGAGTAGAGGGGCGTGACTCACAGTGGTCATTGCTCATCGTGGTGACCAGTACTGCCTGTGTTATAGTCGTACCCCTAATTTGTTTTTTATTATATAAAGTCTGCAAACTGCAATGCACATCAGACCCTTTCTGGGAAGATGATTTGTCTAAAGAGACATATATCCGATTTGAGACCCTGTCACCCAGGTCACAGAGTATAGGGGAGCTCTGGCCGCGGAGGCACAAAGATGATGGGGAAAAGTTACTGCTATGCTCCAGGTCAAGCGTGGACTCCCAGATGAATCTTAAAAGCGATGGCTGTAGACCGGAGTATTATGGCTGAGGTTTTGCAGGTGAGATGAATGTGAACAAAGAGGCTCGGGAGCTAAGGCCGCAAAGTCCTCTGTTGGGTGACTTTTGGACAGACTTCCATGTGATCTGTGAGAATCACAAATGGGGTATTTTTCTGATGTATTTTAAAAAATTTAGTTGAGAAACATCTCAACTAAAACAACAAATGATCCCGATTTTTATTACACGAATGACTTCTGTATAAATAATTTTCCAGTGGTACTTAAGAAGCTTGCAATAATTTTAGGGAAATCCAGTTTCTAAAATAAATTGACAAGAAAATATTCACGATAGGTAAACTCTACATTTAAGAAGAGAGAATATTTTGAACAGTGAAAGAACATTAGCGTACCCGGCCAAAGCTGATGGCCCTAACTGTTGAAAGTGCTTTCAAAGGTTTGCTCTGGGCATTTGCCGCCGCTGCCTGGTGTGTGAATGTGAGGTTCTAATGAATTTTGTGTCTAGAAATAGTTTTCTTCCTCATCATTTACAGTTAGAAATCATTCAGATTTAGTACAAAAAGATACTAACAAACTCAACGTTTCTATAGAATTGGTGGTTGTATGTTACACAGATGATGGACTGTCTGGGTCTCATGATGTGTTGATTTAAGAACAGTCTCCTTAATTTCTTCCACTTTCTCCTCTTAATCTCATTGTTGTCCTTCATAACTTTTACCCTTTATAACTTCTCCCTTAAGGGTCAGAAGAGGCACAGCAGCTGAAGGACTCGCTAAGTTCAGCTGTCTTTGGCCTCAGTGTATGATTTATTCTCTGGGTAGAGAGAAGGCCTTTGAGATTTCTTTGCTGTTGTTGTTGTTGAGGTAAAGTGGTTTCCTCCTTTATTTTTATTTTTTCATTTTTATAAGGATTGGTGTTTTGCCTGAACATACATTTGGGGACCACGTGTGTGCCCAACGCCCTCAGAGGACAGAAGTGGGCATCTGGTTCCCTGAGACTGGAGATTAGACAGCTCATTCATGACTGTACGATGAATGGGTTAAAGGAAATCAAGAAAGAAACAAAAAACAAACACAAACAGGAGGAGCGCTCTCCAAATCCTCTGTACAGCCAGTTGGGTGTTAATACCAAACCAGGTAAAGTTACAGTAACAAAAGAAAATGTTGACAAGCAGGAAAGCTAGTGAGCCATCAAGCAAGTCGGAAAGAGAAAGAGGCCTACGTGAACATAGATCAAAAATACTCAGTAAAATACTTGCAAACCATGTATAGACGTATATCAAAAAATCACTCACCATGGCTGAGTTTGCTTTATCCCTGGGAGGCAGGAGTAATTCAATGCATGCAAGCCAATAAGAATTAATAACAATTTTCTTAACCAGGGTTTTATTGCTGTGATGGAGCATCATAAGCAAACCAACTCAGGGAGGTAAGCTTCCACATCACAATTAATTATCAGCGGAAGTCCTGACAGGAACTCAAACGGGTCAGGAACCTGGAGGCAGGAGCTGATGCGGAGACCGTGGAGGGGTGCTGCTTACTGTCTTGCTCCTAGTGGCTCCTTCAGCCTGCTTTCTTATAGAACCACCAGCCCAGGAATGGTACATGGGCCTGCCCTCAACAATCACTAGTAAAGAAAATGCTCTATATGTTTGCCTATAGCCTGATTTTATAGAGGCAGCTTCTGAATTGAGGCATCTTTCTGATGATTCTCACTTGTGTCAAGTTGACATAAAACTAGCCAGCACAGTAATGAACCACATAAATAGACTTAAAACAATGTTTTAAGATCTTGAAAGAGAAGTGTTGGTGGATTCATTTGGTAAAAATTTTATTTTTTGGTTAAAAAACCAGGAAATTGGAAGAGGCCCACAAACACACGGAAGAAAGACTTTATAAATAATATTTAGTTTTTTAAAAAAAATCTTTTCACAAGTATTGTACACATTATAAGAGGTCGTGTGGTCACAAAGATTAATGAAGGGCACGGTGTAGCGTGCAGCCAAAATTTTCCGAGGACTGACACCGTTACTTAGCAGTGTGCAACAACCTAGCCGAGAGATATCCAGGAGACAAGGCTACCCAGCACAGGCATGGTTATGAACCGTGGGAAAGAGCTAGACTTTACAAGCAGTTCTATTCTGTTTATGAAAGAAACACCTGGTCATGGTGTGTCTGAATGTAGGTGTGAGGAGAGAAGCGTCCACCCAACTCCAAGAATGGTCTCTAGACCGAGATGTTCTTGTCTATGTCATCAGACTCTGATGAAATGTGGCCATGGCACCAGCATCGGTCCCCATCCATCTTATACAGTACTTCCGGAACAAACTGCTGACCAAGGCGGGTCTTTAACTATTGCTCCGAAGGAGAGAAGCTGGCTCTTAGCGGGCTGGCCTGTGCTTAAACCTGAAAACTGGCAAGAAGATGGGATTCAGCACTTAAATGAGTCATGACTAGCATCTCCAAGGTAGGACTGAGTGTGGCAGGCTGCCGGATGTGGTGACGAACTTCAGGGCTGCTCCGTGAACTGCTCCACCGTGGTCCTGGAGCTTTGTTCTGCTCACTGCCCTTATTGCCTTCCGGCATGCGCTTTTGCGTGTCTGTTACGGAGGCTCCCGCCAGGCTAAACCTGCCAAAATTATTCCTGAGTTGGTCCAGCCTCTTGGGAAGATGGACAGGCTCTGATGAGGAAGAAAGGTCAGGAAGACATCCTGGCTGGAAGCAGTGAGTGCCACCATGGTAGGTCTCCAGTTCCAGATGTGTGGAGGAGCGTCTCACCTGAAAGTTCCTTGGCACCATGATGCCAGGCAGCCAAAGACAGCCAAGGAGCAGCTTCTCTTCTCTGCCCTTCTGTATACTATCTCAGTGAGGCGGCATGGCCTCTCAGGGGGCATGTCAACTCCTGTGACTTGTGCTGGAGTCCACTGGCAACAGACCACGAACAACATGCTTAAATCCTTCTGCCAAGTAGACGGAGGGCTTTAAAATAATCTGGAGTTTGCTCAGTCACTACAGGCAGGACACAGTCATTGCCTGTCACAGTCTAGCCCACAGCTACAAAAGCACACACTCTGCCACACTGTTCGACACGATACCTGGCCGGGCTGGCTGGGCAAGTCTCGTGTGGCTGCCCCTGGAGAATCATGGCTGCTCTGTCCTGGTCGATGTCTCACCTACATATAATCTCATCCACCCTTTCGGTTCCCCTAACGTCCCTGGTGTGGCTGGAAATCTTGCCAATGTTCTGAATCACAGGTGCACAGTGAGGCCATTATAGAAGAATCCATTTCACCAAACGCTATTTTACCTGTCCTGTGAAGATTTTGAGGCATAGGATAGATTTCTGAAGTTGTGCCAGGAGTTCTGAAATATTCTGATAAAATAAATTTTATGTAAGATACATGTTGGCTTTTAGTGTACTACATCATAGAAATCATAAGTAGCTGGAGAATTTGGAGTGATTCTAAACGTCTCCTTGTTAAAAATTAGAAGGGATTTTAGCTTAGATATGATGTGCGTATTGAAAGAACAGCTGTGGGTGGGCAGCTTGTTTAGACTCTAAAACTTCCCTGTGCCCACAACGTCTTCCTTCTCTTTCTCCTCCTGTTTGCCTTCCCACTTCCTCTTCTGTTTCCTCTTCCTCCCCTTCCTCCCTTCCTCTTCCCCCTTTCCCTTCCTCCCTTCCTCTTCCCCCCTTTCCCTTCCTTCTGCAAACCCTCCCTTCCCCTTCCCCTCCCCTCTTTTCCTCTTTCCCTCCTCTCTCCCTCTCCTCCCATTTCTTGCTCCTCCCCTTCCCTCCCCCATTCCCTCCCCTCCCCCTTTCTTGCTCCTCCCCTTCCCTTACCCTCTCCTCCCCTCCCTTCTCTTCCCCCTTTCCTTCTCCTCCCCTCCTCTTCCCTCCCCGTCTATCTCCCCTCCCCCTCTATCTCCCCTCCCCCTTTCTTTCTCCTCCCCTTCCCTTCCTTCCCTGTTTATCTCCCCTCCCCTTTCTTTCTCCCCCTCCCCTCCCTCCCTGTCTATCTCCCCTCCCTCTTTCTTTCTCCTCCCCTCCCCTCCCCTCCCCGTCTGTCTCCCCTCCCCTCCAGGTATCCTTGGTGCTCTCACCGCTGAGTGCATTGTCTAACGAGCTAAAGATTTTAGTTGACTATTTATTGTTAAGGATCTTCAAAACACTTTTTATAAATAACTTTGTTTAACTCCAGTTGATGTTAGATTAACTTATTTTAAATTAAAAGGTCAATAAACTTTTATTTATTTACTACATCATAGGTGTCATTCAGTGTTGTCATCATGTGTTTAAATGGTTCAGACAAATGCTAAATCGTTCGTTCTGAGTGAGTCAACAATGCTATGACCGTGGGAGAGTGTTACAAACTTCTGAGCCCAGCAGTGGATACAGAGAGGTACCCAAATTATACAACAGAAATTCGTCAAGACAGGAGCATGGGAGCATCAGATGTGATACATTACTGGTTTCCTTCACATTCCAGTCCATCCAGGAGCTGATTTTTGACCGTCAAGGAAAGGCTGACTGGGGAGGTGGAGTCAGGGGGCTGAGAGAAAAGCCCTGTGGAGTTCCTCAGCCTAGTACTGGCACAGGAAGTGTGTTGCAGGCAATTCACAGCTAATAGTGAAAGTTGTAGCACTGGAAGTTGTATACCTTAAAAGCATGCACACTGGAGGCATAAAGTGCCCCAGTGATGTCATCGCTATCCTGTCTTTTGAGTATGCCCTCAGGGAGGAAAGAAAGACCAAAGTCAGATTGCGCAACATGAAATACGTACAACTAATATCTTAATAGTGTTAGTGGAGACACTGTGCTGAGCAAGCCCAAATGACCTGTAGCTAATGGGCGTGCCAACTAAAAACAATTACAAGGCAAGATGGTTTGGCAGGTAACGGTACTTACTGCCTGAGGATGACAATCCGATAATAGGAATTGGATCCCTGGGACTCTGTAAAGACAGAAGGAGAGAACTGACTCAACCCAGTTGCTCTGTGTCCACCAGAGACGCACCATGGCACATGTGCCCTCTTCTCTCTCTCTCTCTCTCTCTCTCTGTCTGTCACACACACACACACACACACACACACACACACACACACACACACACACACGCACATGCACACGTGCGCGCGCGCGCGCGCGCACACACACACACACACACACACTAAAATTACCTCCTCTCCCCTGCAATGATTATAATATTTTGTTATTATGTGCTCTAACATGAAACATTGACATATCTAGATTTTTTTTGAGATTTTATTTATTTTCATTTTACATGTATAACTCTTGCCTGAATGTGTCTTTGCACAATGTATGTGCAGTGCCTGTGGAAGCCAGAAGAGGGCATCAGATCCCCCGGGACTGGAGTTAACAGAGAGTTGTAAGCCACCATGTTGATGCTGGGAATGGAACCTTGGTTCTCTTGAAGAGCAGCCAGTGCTTTCAACTGCTAAGCCATCTGTCCAGTGTTAAATATCTAGATTCTTAAGATGTTCAAAAAGATAGCACCAAATAGAGTCAAGCAAGTGTGTCCTGGAATTTGAAAAAATATTTACAAAAGTTCAAAGAAAAAAATAATTTTAGACCCCTGGACTTGGGTCTCAAAAAACAGATAGAAAACCAAGAAGATGGTTCTGTAGGAAGCGTGTTTGATGGACAAACACAAGTTCCTGCACTTAGCAGCAAGTCGAAAGCGAGGCACGACTCTGTAAATGTATGTGATTTGCCTACACCTCCGGCAGAGGCAGGGAGATCCCGAAGCTTGCTGGCCAGCCAGGCTAGTCAGAATGACGAGCCTTCATTTCAGTGGGAATCTTGAGAGAGTAAGGTCAAGATCTGACTTCCCGATACACTCACACGATCATGTGCATCTTCTGCTTATGGCCATGCACACACATTGCACACGTGTATAGATGTGCGTGCGCGCTCACACACACACATGAACAAAACACACAAACACAAAAGAGGATGTAGGTAATGCAGAGAAAAATATTTTAAAGAAAGAAACGGAGCTGATCAATTTCACTGACATGTGCTTTTTCATAATAGATTGTAAAATTGAGATTTAACTAAATAAAAATGGTAACAATTTCTTATGGGTGGGGAATTTACTATGAGTTTTTATAGACTCACAATCCAAAAAGTCAGGTGTATCATCAAGTGTCTTTCTGAATAAATAACTGCAATAATATCATTTTATTATTGTTGTTTGTTAAAATTTTTTGAACTAAGTTCTCTTTGTATATCTCGGGATGACCTTGAACTCATAATCCTCCTGCATCAGCTTTCCAAGTACCAGGATTCCAGGTACTTAGATTTCAATGCTACCACAGGCAATGAAAATAAAATTTTAAACTCAAAACCTTCTAACTGAATAATCAAGAAATAATTAAAAGACTCTAGGCGATAACTCTGGAGCGTTAGTGACTATTTCGTCATCTCCAATGTTAAATGATATGTGTACAAAACAGAAAAGGAGGAACAGAGATTACTGTAGGAAGAGAACAGAGCTGTTGTCAAAGTGTCAGAAAGACCCTGGGTAAACTGAGAAAAAATAAAAAGAAGAAAGAAACAGCCTTTTCAGTAGGAAGAGTAAGAAAGGGAAGGGAAAGGGATGGGACACTCTGATCCATTGCCCTCCAACAAGGCTCAGCCAGATGCTCTTCACGTAGAGAATGCATTCGCAAAACTCCCCACACTGGCCAATGAGCCTGAGATTCCGGCTTGGACCTCAGAATGAATACTGCGCTCATTGAAAGGTTAGGGGTCAGTCTGACTAGCCTGTCTCACCCCACCCTAGTCCTCAAGCCAGCACAGCACCCCACAGATGGGCTGCGCCAGGGACCTTGATTTCAGCAGTGGGCAAAGACCACACAGTTAGTTCCTCGAGCATCCTGAGATGCTGTCCTGAAAACTCCTTGTTTGCCCTCAGGGAAACACTGGGGTAGTAGAGCCCAGACTTTCTGTGGTCAAATAAATAAAACAAAGCAAAACAAAAGAGGTGAGGTGAAGACGCATTGCCATCTTTCCTGGCTTTGGCATAGGGTACAACACTCATGGCTTAGGAGAACATACACCACGTTCATGCTCTGATTTAGTGTAATTCAGGGTTTTCCTATTGTTGCTGTTATTTTAACACTCCTTTATTAAATGTTACTTGTTTTGTTTTACCCGATTTCCCAAATATTTAACAACATGGCAGTAGTAAAGAGTTATATTCCTAAAGCTGAGCTACTTATCATAGTCTCTGTGGTTCTTCTTGGGGTGGAAAACAATCTCCAAAAGCAAGATCTCTAGGTCTGTGTGTTGGGTCTGTATGATAACAGTACAGTCTGCATGTTATGGTATCTCTGTGCGTCATTCCCAAATGACAATAACAATCTTATAAAATAAAAATACGGTCACATATGGCCTATGTTTCGAGGGTTTGCCACCAGATGGAACATATCATGGACGTCAAATTGCCTTTAACAACACCAGAGGCTCACCTGCTGCCACACAGCGTGGTCAGACAGACAGAAGACACCTAGAGGCCTGCCTGCTATGTGGCCAGCCTGCAGAGGCACCACTATGAGGTCCAAGTTTGTGGTAGAGAGATGTGAGAGAAAGAAGCTGAATGGTTTGAGAACTGTGAAGAGAGGCAAACTGGAACTGTGAGCACGGAGAGGAACAGCCTGATGTGAGTGGCTTGCCTAAGCCGAGGTGAGGTCCCAGCCTGTGCTGCCTTGGGGAGCAAGTGGGACATAGAAGTCTTCTTTGTGGGAGAGCACTCCATTGATATTTTTCTCTGCACTTTGACTAATTTTGAGTTTCTTCATTAACCAGCTTCTGCCACACAAAGATACTTCTCTGATGATGTCAGAGAGCTCCACTAATCTATTAGAGAGCAGTTTGATACTATGTCCATTTAGCAAAATGATAGTGGTTAAGTTCACCCGCAGGCCTGTGAGCTGCCCAGCGGTGCATTCTTCAAAACAGGCTTTTCTAGAAAGCTAAGCTGTCCTTTACAACGCCACAGAGAACAGAGATTTTACTCTTTTCCTAAGGATCTTAATGTAACAGCATTACATTTTGCACATGATTTTATGGGAGAGGAGTTTAGAAAAGGCTCAGTTGAGTTGTTCGTTGCTTACCCACATGATCTCCATGACAACAGGAGTGGCTGAGGCCACAGGACACGCTTTCGGGATGACCTCTTTGCTGACATGTCTGATGTCCTTGGGTGTAGAGAGAGGCTAGTTTAAGCTAGACCTCTCTTCTTCTCTGGATAACTGCAGAGTCTCTTGGTAGTCTTTGTGGTTGCATGGTTGAGCTGTTACAATAAAATACAAGGCTAGATAAGGCATTGCAAAAGTACATAAGAGAAACAACAAGCACTGAGAAGCATGGGAAGGGACCATCTCTACCAGATATTAAACCCTGGTTTTATGATGAAAGATTTTCATCTTGAGCACGTAGACAAACACTAAAATAAGATGCCAGGAAAGACTAGAAACAGCCTCAGCAATGTGTGTAGATTTAGTACATGGTAAGGAAGACATCTGAACTCACTGGAGACAGTGGCCAGCTTTAGTTAAATGGTGGTGACTCCGCCATTTACCAGTCGTTTGGAAAAAGGTAACATCAGGCCAAATCCTCACAGTGTGCACAGAATAGAATGAATAAGCATCAGAGGTCTAACTACAAAAACTGAAACTTTGCATGGAATAGGAGGCAAAGCTTTCTCTAGAACTTGCTTTAGAAGGCCACTTTAGATGATGCAAAATATAAAAGCAATAGAAATTGAGATATTTGTACATAAAGATGAGACAACTTTCACATAGCAAAAAGATAAACATTGGATTGAAACTAATATTTCAAAATGGTCACAAACTATCAATCTCTCTAACATATACAGATCTTTAAAATGGAAGAGAAAGACACTTCTGTTGGTAAGATGAGGAGGGGAGCATGGGTAGTTCGCAGATGTGTCTAAAGGCATTAATATATTTTGAGTTTAACTTACAGTAAGAGAAATGACTGTACTGAGAAAATGAATCTGGGATATTACTTCCCTTCTGTGTGCTTGGCAACAGTTCACAATCTTTACAATTTATTCTATTGTTGAGATATAGCTATATTCTCTTATGCCCTGCGCAGATGAATGCAAAATGCACCACTACCATGGAGAACCCGGGAGTGTCTACCTAGACGTCGTATGCATGTAGCAATTGAAGGTCTTGAAATTTATTCTCCAGCTCTGCCTTGAGCAAAATAAAATACACGAAATGAATATTTTCCAGTATCATTTGTCATTGAAAAAAAATGAATATGTTACTAAAATTCCAAGTATTGAAAAGTAGTTGAAAATAAAACCGGGAACAGACATAATGGACCGAACCCTCTGCCACTCTAAAGCTGAAAGAAGATGCCCGAGAGCTGATACAGCGAGGCATGCTGGCTGTATCGCGAAATGAAAATAGACTGGAAAGGCGCATTTCCATCACCGACATAGCTATCTAAAGGAGCGCAGCTTCTGAGTGGAGACGGGGAAATAATAAAATATGGTCGGCTGGATCTGCATGCACTTGAGAAAGCAGAAAAACAGGTTACTGACAAGGAACTCTGTGTGTAGGGAAAGGTGAGCTGCATGAGGGCATGGGGGGGGGGGAGGCAGATGGAGGGCGTGGTCAGGGGTGGGGGGGCAGCTATCTGTCCTTACCATTTTCCCCTTTCAGAAGCTTATTAATGCTGTACGACGCATTAGGGACTCAAAACCGAAACAACTTGTAAGGGTAAATAAAAACTAATATTAAATATAAACAGAAACAAATGAACATCACCTGTATTTCCAAGACATAACATTTAAAAGGAAGGAATGAAGAAAGAAATACAAGTAACTTCATTTTATTTATTTATTTATTTATTTATTTATTTATTTATTTATTTATTTATTTATTTATATTTTTCAATTAATTAATTAATTAATTAAAGATTTATTTTATGTATGTTACTCTCTTCAGACACACCAGAAGAGTGCACAGGATTCTATTACAAATGGTTGTGAGCTACCATGTGGTTGCTGGGAATTGAACTCAGGACCTCTGGAAGAGCAGTCAGTGCTCTTAACCTCTGAACCATCTCTCCAGCCCTTTTATTTACCTTTTTGTTTTTGTGTTTTGAAGCAGGGTCTCATTGTGCAGTCTAGATTGACCTGAAACTTACAATTCTCCTGTCTTTCCTAGTGCTGGAGTTACTGGCTGTGCATGTGTTTGCATGTATGTGGTGCACGTGTTCGCATGCTTCTGGTGCATACGTGCATGGCTGTGGGGTTGGCAGAGACTGCCATTGTATGTCTCCTTGATAGCCCCCAATTTATTCACCAAGGCTGAACCCAGAGGTCGCCAATTCTACCAGGGTAGCTAGTCAGCTTGCCCCAGGGGTCCCACGTCTCCAAGACACAAATGATGAGATTACAGGTAGGTCATCTTCCATCACCTTTGATGTGTGCTGGGGACCCAAACTCCAGTTCTTACCCTTGTACAGCGAGTGGTCTATCCACTGAGCTATCTCTCTGGCCCTTGCTTTTGTTTTTTGTTTTAATTATAATTTTTATTTTGCGCTAATTGAGATTTCACATGAAGTTGCTATTGAGGAGGTGTCAGGGTGGCATTGTACACCCTGGCAGACGTCGAAGCCTTGGCTTCTCCTTCGTTTTTGCAGGCATGGGTCTGTTGATGCCCTCTTTTCCCTGTGGTATCTGACTGAAGTAGAGTAGTTATTGTCGAATAATGCTTCTCTCCAGCCCTGTTGGGCTAGAGAGCATGATGACTGTCACGGTTGTCATCTGTTGTGTAGCTATTGCTGGATTGGCTGGTTGAGTTCAATGCTGGAACATCTGAGGCCCAAACCCCATCATCATCATCACCACCACCACCACCATCAACAGCAGCAGCAGCAGCAGCAGCAGCAGCAGACAAACGAAGCAATGGGAGTTCAGGAGTGAGCTCTTCTCAGGTCTTGAAGTCTGAGGCTGTTGTGTCTTCTTTCTATATCTCTGTATTTGTTTTATATTTGAAGGTCAGTGCTTTTAATTAAACTAAAATTATAAAGGGGAATTTCTGTCTCCCCAGTTTAGATGAATGTGTCTACCCCACCTCTCTGGAAGCTTCCTCAAATATATTTTGAGTATAACTTGAAGAAAAAAAGCAAATTAAAAGAACCCAAAGCCACGACTCTCACCCCCTGATTTGAGGCAACCAAAAGAATGTGTGATGACTATCTTTGGTAGGTTTGTTCTGTGGCATACTACTGGTGCCATGATCCTGAAGCTAAAACAAATGAGCAGATGTGTTGGTGTCCTGGCTGGTTTTGTGTGTCAACTTGACACAAGCTGGAGTTATCACAGAGAAAGGATCCAGCTGTAAGGCATTTTCTCAATTAGTGATCAAGGGGGGAGGGCCCCTTGTGGGTGGTACCATCTGTGGGCTGGTAGTCTTGGGTTTTATAAGAGAGCAAGCTGAGCAAGCCAGGAGAAGCAAGCCAGTAAGGAACATCCCTCCATGGCCTCTGCATCAGCTCCTGCTTCCTGACCTGCTTGAGTTCCAGTCCTGACTTCCTCTGGTGATGAACAGCAGCATGGAAGTGTAAACTCAATAAACTCTTTCCTCCCCAACTTGCTTCTTGGTGATGATGTTTGTGCAGGAATAGAAACCCTGACTAAGACAGCTGGTATTTCAGAACCAGGATTTTCCTGGGGTAGAGGAACACACAGATGTGAGAAGAGAAAAGTCAGGGAAAAGCCTTGTGGACTGGATTGGGGTTTGGAGTCTATGTATCATGTATGTATGTATGTATGTATGTATGTATGTATGTATGTATGTATGTATGGTTCCGGCGCTTCTTAAAGACAGACAGATGCTAAAGCAGTGGTGAAGACTTGGAAGTTGTGCGTGGATACGGATGCGATTGAAGGGCCTTCCTCGAGAGGACACGGCGCTGCGCATGCGCTATTAGAACATGACTATGTGGGGCTGGCATTTTTGGTATTTGTTTAAAAACTATCTATGGCATTTACCAGCCAGTGTTCAAAGGGCAGCTGTTTCTCTTTCCTCTGCGCTGATGGAGGAGCTTCCGTAGCTCTGGGAAATGCTTACAAAAGGGGCGCTCCCTGGATGCCCTTTCCTGCCTACTCCCTTCCACCTCCTTCCCACACAGCCCTCGCGATCTGCATACTTCTTTACTCTCTGCCGTACCTTACTCCCACCCCCAGCTATTTGCACATTTGCAAAATTGGACTCCCAGGATTTTTTTCAGGGGTGTGTCCCAGCCTCTTGGCTTCTTTAAACGTGCATGTGTGTACATTCTTGCGTGCCCTGGACAGTCTACTCCTTCTAAACTTGTCTTCAGTGTGCTTTGGAGTTCACACAGACTTCTTGACCTGTGGCTATGTATATTGACTGTGGACGTGGTTTAGAGGCCATACTTGCAGAAGGAGTGACCACATATGTCAGTTTGCTGAAGCTAGATATGATTGCTACACATGTGTTATGGTGGTGAGCACAGAAACTCTTATGGAAAATACAGGGCTATGGTTCCCATACTCAATAATATGTTCAATCCAATTGTTATCCTTTAACTCACTTGTAAGAAATACATCTTTACGATGGATAATGCAAGATTAAAATGAATCAGCTATTTCCCGCCACAAGAATCCTGTCTGACTGACGATAGGACACATTGTATCCCTTGGTTCATTGATTCATCCGTTCATTCACTTGCTTTATTTACTTATGACTACTGTGGAATACAGGAAAAGGTAACATTGGACTCATTTAAAGCCAATCTCTTGAACTATTTTTGCTTCATAGTAGAAATCTTGAGAGTCATATGTTTTATAGACTAATTCGCTGTTGGACACAGAAAAGGACCTCAAAAAACAATTGATCAATTTAAGTCTATAAAAAGCTGTCCATGTTTTATCAGCCGTTGAGCTTGGGGCTGCACAGGAGGCTGGGGGCGCTATCTCCTTCCTTTTGCAGCAGCTGCAGAGGTTTGGGCTGTGTACAAAAGCGACTACATTGACCAGAGTATCAGGAGGACAGGTATTGTTCTTTTTCTAAAATGGAAACAGCTTTATTGTGTTTGGTTATTATAAAAGTGATATATTTTCAAGCAGTTTAGAAATGTACATATAGTCAAAAATAAAATGAAAGATCATATTTGTTCTGTCTGCCCTCAAGCATAACAACTGTTGGGGCTGAAGAGATGGCTTTGTGGTTCAGAGCACTGACTGCTCTTGCAGAAGACTCAGGTTCAGTTCCTGGGACCCACATGGTGACTCACAGCCATCCATATCTCCAGTTTCAGGGAATCTGACACCCTCTTCTGACCTCCTCAGGTGCCAGGAACACATGTGGTGCCTGGATATACATGCAGGCGAAACACTCATACACACATATAAAATAAACAAATGTAAAAATATCTAAAGATAATAACTGTTGAAAGTCAGTATATTGGCTTGATGTGTGACTGTAATTCAGTACTTGGAAGGCAGAAGTAAGAGGTTTATGACTTTTAGACCATCCTGGGCTACATAGTAAGTTCAAAGTCAGCCCCCATGGGCTTCATGGAGAGATGGTGTCTCAAAAAAAGAAGAAGCAGTTGTACATAGCATTTGGTTTTTCAGACTCTTAATTTAAACATAAATGTTTACAAACGAGAAGAAATTATACACATTATTTCTAAAACTGGCTATTTATATCATAAATATTTTTAAATTTAATGTTAACACATTAAAATATTAAGTTGTACGTATTAACGGTGTACCATGGAGTGTTTCTAAACACTGAGAAACACTTAAATAAATTGAGCCATTCACCGGATTAAACACTTATTTCACTATGATGAAAACCTTCAAATCTGTCCGTTTTTTTGAAATGTGAAGTTCATTGCCATCATCTACATTCGTCCTTCTTTGTCCCTCTGTACTGTAGCATCTCAGAAGGTCATGCCCCATCTGACTGGAGCATCCTTCCTTCACCCACCTGCGAGTGACATAGAAGGACAGGGACTCGACATGATCTTGGAGTCAAGGACAGAAACAACATGGTGGTGAGAAGACAGAGAACTTGACATCTGGGCTGGAGAGATGGCTCAGCGGTTAAGAGCACTGACTGCTCTTCCAGAGGTCTTGAGTTCAATTCCTAGCAACCACATGGTGGCTCACAACTATTTGAGATGGGATCTGATGCCCTCTTCTGCTGTGTCTGGAGAACTTGACTTCCCCTCATTTTAAATTTTTGATATTTTTGTGCCTTTCTTATTGCTTCTTAACATATTACAGTGCTTGTGGTTTTTAATTGCTTTTAGCCTTCATATGGAAGACATGAAGGGTTACAGTCCTTACAAAGCCAGTGTTTCCGTCTTACTCATGTAGTTACTCTGAACGGTGAATTTTAGAGCGGTGGTTCTCAGGCTTCCTAAGGCTGCAATCATGATATGGTGACCGTCCAACCATAACATATTTTCATTGCTACTTCGAAGCTGTAATTTTGCTACTGTTATGAGTCGTAATGTAAATATCTGTGTTTTCCAGTGGTCTTAGCAGACCCCTGTGAGGTGGTCTTTGACCCCAAAGGAGTTTTGATCCACAGGCTGAGAACTTCCATTTTAGACGGTCTCATGTTGTCTTTTAGCCACTAATGTTTCTTTTTGAATTTTTTTAAACAATTCCAGCCAATCAAAGATGGTAGACAATTTGTTATCTTTCCTTAAAACAACGCTTTAAACTCTCTGAAAGCTCTCCCGTAGTCCTCAGCACCAAGCGTCGTTCCTCAGGAGCTGTGTGTCTTGGTCTTTGAGACAGGGTTTGTCATTGGCTTGGTTCTCACCAAGTAGGCTACACTGGCGAGCTAGAAAGTTGCGGGGATCTACTCACCTCTACCTGCCGAGTGCTGGGATACTGCCACGCACACAATGCTGGGCTGGTTTAGGTGGGATCTGGACTTGAACTCAGATCTTAGTGCTTGCACGGTAAGCATAAGGGCACATTGCCTCCTGCATTGTTTCAATATGTCTTTTTTACGTTTTGTTTTACTAAAGGCAGGCACTATGGCCTCTTATCTGATGTACTCGGGTCTTGTGAAGATAGTTTGGTCTGTGAGTCTTTGTTCCACCTGTGCCTGTGGAAAGACATCATCACAAGACCATATAGCTCATCTTGTTCCACTTCCAGAACCATTTTTTAAAACCTAGCAACATATCATGAGTTGTGTCCCATATCAATCGCTAGCCCAGCCTTATCCTTTCAAATAAATATAAACTTTCATTTATAGAATTTTTTAATAAAGATGAGCCACCTTTTTAAGATAGTAGTTTTATTAATTGAGAATCTCATACAATGTGTTTTGATCATACTTACCTCTTACTTTTCCCACTAACTCTTCCAGGTCCGCCTTCACTTCCTGTTTCCCTGACTTCTTTCCGTCTACTCTGTCTATAGCCCATTGGCTCCAATTTGTGCTGCCCAGATACTCCTGGACGTGAGTCCATCTGCTGGCGTGTGGTGGACCTACCCGGGGTCACATCTTAGAAAACTGACTTTCCCCCTCGGTTTGGGGTGCGGCTCATGAACTCTTCCCACCTCTGTGTTAGGACGCTGTCAACCACAGCTGCTGTGAGTTTCTGTCCTGTCCTTGAGGCAAGTTTGTCTCCATCCTCCCAACCCTCACAATCTCCCCACACCTCCGGAGATGGTTTCTGAACCTTGAACAGGGAATGAGGCATAGACGCCCCATTCGCAGCTGAGCATTCACTGACTCTTACTCTTTACACTTTGATCAGTTGCGGGGTTCTGCATTAATCACCATTCACAACACAACGAGATGTCACTGATGAACCTGAGAGATGCATTAACCTACGGGTAGAGAAATAGAACTCAGGGGCAGTTAGATAGGCTGTTCGTCTCAGAGAGTAACAGTAGTAGGTTCACCCCAGGGGTCTGTGAGCCCCCGAATCACAGCCTCTTATCTAAGGTACTGGTCCTCCGTGTTGCAGGCCATGAATCCAGTCAGAAAGCAGTTAACCATACATTCTTAGCAAAATAAAATTCTCCCTTACTGCTGCTGTACTGAACAAAATGCTTGAGCGAGTGTCCTAATTCACACCTCTTTGCCAATGTGTCTGACTGACATTAGCTATCCCAAGAAGCACTGAGACCAACTGCCTCCCACCATGGTGGTGTGTATTTCCAGACTTCCCTCACCTGGGATACTAGGCTCATTTTGTTTAGAGTGTTTGTTCTCCACACACCATTGAAAGCCCTAGGCATTATCCAAATAAACTGCCTATTCAATGTGTGGTCAAATAGTCCCTTTTAAATTCCAACTTAAATTTGTGTTTTCTTTGCTGAGATTGAGATTGCGGTTCAAATTGCTTAGTTGGTTTTGTTTGTTTGTTTTGTTTTGCTGTGTGGATAGCTTGAATTCCACACATTTTCTGGTTGATGAAGATATTTCCACCTGTAAGTTATAAGAACATTTAATTAGTAAGAATATCAGTCGCCCTGTGTGTGTGTGTGTGCGTGTGTGTGTGTGTGTGTGTGTGTGTGTGTGTGTCTTATTCTTACCTTGCTTTATCTTCTAGTATCATTTCTAGAGTTTTCCCTCATGTGTCATCAAATCAGAAGACACTCTCTCTAATAGTTTCAGTCTTTACTATGCCTGGGAAGGCCTCTTCTTCGCATATGTATTCTTTAAGATCTCTGTGCCTTTTATAGTTGTATTTTACTTTGAAATGTTAAGTCTATATGCACTTCTAATTTATATATATATATGATGTGAAATAGAAGGCAGATACGATATCAAATTTGAGTGAAATAAAAGTAAACACAGTGTTCTTAAATTAACAATAATTCTTGTAACTATACAATGGGCCAGACTATTTACATTTGAAATGTCATACATTTATGATAAAAAAGAAGAGGGATCTCTCTGGGTATCTCAGTTGTCTCTGAGGTGAATTGGTGACAGGAGTTATTCTTTACGAATTGGGGCCCATGCCATAAGGAAGTTCCCAGTTCACCCAGGCGATCTGTGTCATAGAGAAAATGGCCACCTGGGAGACATTCTGCCTCGTTTAAGGACATGGTGAGCAGAGTGGAAAGCTGCTTCTCTAAGTTCCCACACTTGACTGCTCCCCTGGACCTTTTAAAGATGCCAATCCAGTCAGCAGCCATCCTGCCTGCATCAGACGTGCTCTAGGTATGCGGAGTTACAGAAGCTCCTGGGCACGCCGCTGCCGCTGCTGCACACGGAAGGGCACAGTGCATGGCGATGCTGAGAGCCTCTGAGTGCGTGTGCCTCGTCACGCAGCCTACCCCATGCTACACACTGCACACTGAGGCATGGTTCTAGCTACAGTTCCTTAAACTTTGGCTCAAAGCTCCTATTCCTGGGATATCACTGCCTTTCCTATAAAAGCCACTAGGACCTTGGTCTTGGGTTCAGAAAACCTGCACGCCACTCTAGATACATTTGAATATACACAATGAATTTCAGAGAACTGAAACAAAACTGCAACTAATAAATTTCAAAGTGATTTCTTCTGTGAATGAACCAGAACTAACCTTTTAACCTAGCAGTTCTCAACCTTCCTATGACTGCAAACTTTTAATACAGTTCCTCATGTTGTGGTGACCCCCAACCATAAAATAATTTTCACTTCTATCTCATAGACTGTAGTTTTCCTGTTGCTATAAACCATAATGTAAATATCTGTGTTTTCTGGTGGTCTTAGGCCATCCCTGTGAAAGAGTCCTTCATCCTCCGAAGGGGTTTAAGCCACAGGTTAAGGACCACTGGTTTAAACTATGATTTCTTTGTAGATTCAAGATGGAGGCCTGATGCAAAGACTTTATAAAAGAAAATTTTAGCACAGATGCAATCGCTTCCAAGTTTTTCTTTTTCACAGGGTCACAAGAAAACCAACTGTGGCCATGAGCACCTCTGTGGGTGCATTGGCTTGCCAGTTTCGTGCCGGTGAATTACTTGGTGCTGAGTTAAACCCGGTCATCGAGGTCTTCTTGGGAGTTTAGGAATCAAGCATGCAATAGAATTTGCTTTCACTCAATGAACTTAGAAGTCAATGCCGGTAACCCAAGGGGACTTCAGGGGAGACACGCCCCCTGGAACATCACCTGGACATTCTTGGCACCAGAGACTAAATGTGACTAGGAAAATAGCTGCAAGTCCTATTCTTTCTGTCCCCAGAAAAGTCACCCTTTTCAGGAATGTAATTAAATGGCACTTGGGATTATAAATTTAAAAAAAAACACGAGTAGACTAATGTGCTACCAAACACTCTTTATGCTCTTTAGAAAGCATAATTGGTTTCAGCCAATTAAGGGGAAGGCCCATTGCTGGGCTTTGGGTGCTTCGTAATCAGTGTTTCCAGGTGAGTTAATGCAAGGTCAGTAAGTGTGAACCGCTGCAAGCTATGCTGCCCTGGTATGCTGGGGAAAGTGGGAACAAGGAGCCACCAGCTAACTCGCTGGGTTAAAATGGGTCCATGCTAGCAAAGGTCAGTTTGTTCAGCTAGTGTGTCCAGCTGCCAACTTCCCTCCCATGACCTTACCCAAAGCTCTCTAACTCTGTGCCCAGTTGGCCTTTTCCTAGTCCTTGCCATCCAAGAATGGCATGAACAGCTGTGATCAAAAACAGGGTGTGTCCCCTGCTGCGGGACACAGATCCACACCCCAGAGTCTTTCTCTCATGGTGGCATTTTGAGAACCATGCCTTGGCTTTGCTCCCCGGACAGCCGAGAGGTTGCGTGAGGTTTACACGGCTTCTCGTTTCCCTTCCCAAGTGGTTTTATTTCCTTCTATGATAGAAATGACACATTCTCCTTGGGGATGGCCTTTATATAGGGGTCAATATCACGGAGGCTTGGTGGGTCTGTCTGTTGAGAATCTTTGTACTTAGGTCTGTATGCAGACTGAAAAATGTTGTTCTCTGATTTTTTTCACTTTAACCTAATAACCATTCATTCATTACTTTAAAATTACTATATCTGCTGAGGGCCACCTCTGCTCTAAGCACGCTGTGTGGAGAAGAGGCATGGTGGGTCCTGTGACTTAGGAACCTGGCAGGAGCAATTTGGATGAACTTCCACTGAGATAATTAACCTTAAAATAGAAATGAACCCTCTGCCAAGCAGGAAGTTATTTTAGGGACCTCAGGAAAGAAGTGGAGAAGTTTATGATCTCTCTAGCACAGGCTTGTTCAGCTGTATGATCAGGAGTCAATGAATGTGATTATTATTTGTCTCAAAATGAAGGAGTTTGCAAAACAGCGTAAGCTACATCAAAGTTTTCAGGTAGATGCCAGTGCTATTTTACATGTCTTTCCAATAAAGACTATTCTGTAAACACCAAATGTGAGTTATCAATAATAAAATTTAAAACTCTAATTTGCAATTAAATTTCATGCTTTTTACAATCTTCTATGTAAATACGGGGGGAGGGATTCAAAATATATTTGCTCCCATATGGGTAATGGAAAATTATTCAACTGCAAAGAGTAAAATTCTGTCATTTTCAGAATAATGGAGAGAACTGGAGGACTTGTATCAAAATAACCATTTATCAACTGAGACACAAAATATCACTTGTTAGCATACAGTATAAGAATACATTCTAGGGTAGGGACATTTGTCACATCAACAGGCCAGGCAGTCACAGCCCTCTGTCCTGTTCACTTTGGACATAACTGTGGAGTAAATTGTCTCTTCTGGAAGTTAAGTTTTGGGCAAGCTGTGGCTTAAGTCTTGGGTACAATAACCATGTTATTTCTGCCACAGCATACAGGTGGGATGGAGGTTATAACTGTGTCTGTGTAGTGTCTCATTTTTATCTCACGTCTCCCACATCGAAGGGACTAGAAACAAAGGTTAGCACTGGCTCATTCTGTGAAATCAACAAAAACATTCTTTTATAGAGTAAACAGAATCTGATCTACAGGTTAGACAGCTACTGCACACGAGCACTTTCATTTGTACCGTTACTGAGTTGCCTTGATTGTATTCTTGGTTCAGTGTAGCCAAGATACATGTCCTAAAAGGGCTGAGATGAATGTGTAAATGCTTCCAGGAAAATTAGAGCCCTGGTGATCCTGAGAGAGAATCACCTCTTTCAATGGTGTGGATTTAAATCAGGGAATCTATCATGTGATCTTAGCTCCTGTGTTTTTAAAAATTGGCTGAGTTAGTCTTTTAGTCTCAGCTAAAACGACTTCATTCCTTCCCCCTGTCCTTCTCAGTACACTTAAAATCTTTGTGTAGAACTTGGAGTCCCACCATCTAGTGGTTATATCCCAGACAGGACATTCACCTGCATTCATTCTTGGAGTTGCTTTCATATATTCATATTTCATTTCCCTATCTTGAGTGCCTATTTAAGCATCCCTGAAGACCAGCTATCCATCACATTGAATGTTGCCTCTTCTTCTTATTATCTCTAGACACAGCTTTATGGATCACTGAAAAAAAAATAACTGCCTCATTTTTGCCAACAGGGCAAACTATGACATTCAGGAGCAGCCAGAGAAACATTAAAGGTGAGATTTTTGATTGTGGAAAAGACATAAAAGAAGTTGGTAGAAACTAGAAGAAAGGGTAGTCTATGTTGGACGTGGGACACGTATTATCTTGCTGTTGTCTTGGTCTTGCAAGCAGTTGTACAGGATGTATGCTCATTCCAGGATTATTAATAAAAGAAAAGAAATGTCTATGATCTTAAGAAAGCAGAGGTAGGAGGATTGCTGGTCAAAGCTCAACCTGGGTTATCTAACAAGATTCTGTCTTAACACTTCCCGGAGCCCAAATAAACACTGCAGGAGAGTGTGGTTTAAGTACAAGGTACATGTTCTGGTGACAGGCTTGGGCTGTAAATAAAACAACCCCATGGCTTATTAGTGATGAGTATTTGGGACAAGATGTTTGGCTTTTCTGACTCCAAGCTTATTTTCTATCAAATAGAATTAATGTCTACTTCCATAGAGCCCAAACAGAAACTCTCCTTCCTTAGTCTTCCTGGTAGTGGGTCCTGAAAAATTGTAAACGGAGATGACTGATGTGCGGGAAAATGGAGTGGAATCCTGTACTGGCTGGTGTTGTGTGTCAACTTGACACAAGCTGGAGTTATCACAGAGAAAGGAGCTTCAGTTGAGAAAATGCCTCCATGAGATCCAGTGGTAAGGCATTTTCTCAACTAGTGATCAAGGGGGAAGGGCCCCTTGTGAGTGGTACCATCCCTGGGCTGGTAGTCTTGGGTTCTATAAGAAAGCAAGCTGAGTAAGCCAGGAGAAGCAAGCAAACCAGTAAGCAGCATTCCTCCATGGTCTCTGCATCAGCTCCTGCTCCTTGACCTGCTTGAGTTCCAGTCCTGACTTCCTTTGGTGATGAACAGCAATGTGGAAGAGTAAGCTCACTAAACCCTTTCCTCCCCAACTTGCTTCTTGGTCATGATGTTTGTGCAGGAATAGAAACCCCGACTAAAACAAATCCCTTAACACATTTTATCCCTGATACTGTGGAAAAAATATTGGGCTTCAGACTCACCAAAGTCCAGATGTAATGAAATACATATCAAGGAGAAAAACTAAAAGCTCTTTATATAAAATTTAATTTTATGTAAATTTCTATAAAGAATCAGAAGAAAATTGAAAAATAAAATTAATAGAAACAACCCATTTATGTGAGATTCAGAAGCATAATTTGACCAAAAAATGCCTCTACATTCCGTCAAAAATATTGGTGAGAAAAACTTAAGATCCATAGAAGCAGAGAAATATACTATGTTCATAGTAGACTCAGTATTGTTGGTTCTTCCCAAATTGGCCTACAGGATTAAATGGCATCCTGATAAAAATCTTCAAAAGAAAATTATATTGAAACTGCCATGTTAAATCCCCAAATTTACATGTGAATGCAAAGAAGCAAAAATAGTTAAAAATAATATTGAAAAAGAAGCCAAATTGGAGAGGCTGCTCAAGCATGTTTGAAGACTCCCTGTAGAAGCAACATGGTATTGCCATTAGTCCCTGAAAACCAATACAGTAATAATCCAAGATGTAAATCTTAACAATAGCTACAAGTTTAGAAATAGACTCACACAACAGTGTTGTAATTCTACACTAAGATTGTCCACGCAATTAAAAAGAAAATTCTTCATGAATGACACCAGAACAATGGGGTGTGAGGAAAGTTAAACTTCAGTTGTATTTAGTACTCAATTATTAATTAAGATGAATTATGAACCCAAACATAAGCGCTCTAAAAGTACCCAAGGAAAAATGAAAGCCTTTGAAACTTTAGCATGGTCAATGATTTTATGGAATGAAAATGTACATGCCCCAAATGCTAATTACAACAGAAAGAAATGAATGAACTGGGTGGACTTCATCAAAGCAGAGGCAAGCGATCCCAGGGGCGCAATGGCTAGACGGTCTAGCCTAATCGGCAAACTGGGGGTCCCAGTGAAGACTGTCTTGAAACACAAAGGCATTTGAAGAGTAACACTCAGTGATGACCTCTGGCAGTCATACATGAGCACAGGCACATACAGGAACACCCACATGAATACATGCATACAAATAAGATTTTGGATAAGCAAGTTTTATTGTGTTCATTGTGTTATTGTGTTATTGTGAGAATCATACAATCCACCTCAGAATAGAACGAAGTGCTAACACACACAACTCAGATCTCAAAACCTGTTGGACAGAAGAGCCCCACGCAGGCTTGACAATGTTGGACAACTGCAGACCTATGGCTTTTAAGAACAAAACAGCAAAAACAAAAGCAGGGAAGAAAAACAAATGGCTGGCCATGGAATGGACCCATTGCAAACTGGATAATGGAAGAAGTATTTTGTATTTTGACAGAGGCATTGGTCAAGTATATCCATACAGTTATAAAATTTCATTAGACTGTATTCTGTACACTAGAAGTTTACTATAATAAAAAGGATTACATCTGAGCTGGAAGTTTGGTTGAAACAAAAACAAATAAAAGCAATGTTGTTTCTCTGGTCTTTGGTATTTGAAAACTCTATTACTTACTCAAATATTTTCCCATCTTCTATTTTATATCTTTCTAGTTTTTATTGGTAAGTCACAATTCTTTTCACCTATGATTAATGTCTGTAGAGGTGGAAGATGAAACAGAGGCAATGAATTACAGTTTTATAAGCCAAGGACCAAAGAAAGAGCAACAGACGCTGGCTCACGGTTCCTTAGCCTCCAGCAGAATCTGCTTTTGATAGCATCCCCGAATGCTCTCATCAGGACTTTGTGGTCTATGGAACCACATGTTTTACAGAGTCAGCAGAATTAAACATTGGGAAAGACCACGTTGTGAATGACAGAAAAGCCAAAGTTCTTTCCCTAAATATTAACATTTGTAGAAGTTAAAAATCCCTGAGAGAATGAAAGAGGCCAGTGAGCTTGTGCTAGCAGTGGGGTGCCGTTAAAAATGACTGATTTAGGGGGCTGGAGAGAGGGCTTGGTGGCTAAGAGTACTTGTTACCCTTTCAAAGGACCCATGTTCAATTCTCAGCACCCACATGTAGCTCACAGCCACCCGTGAATCCAGTTCCAGGGGTCCAGTGCCCTCTTCTGACCTCAACAGGAACCAGGCACAAATGTGATGCACACACATACACGCAGGCAAAGCAGTCATATGCGTAAAATAAATGAATCTAAAAAGCCATTTTTAAAAGAGTAGTTTAAGGGGCTGGAGAGATGGCTCAGCAGTTAAGAGCACTTGCTGCTCTTCCAGAGGTCCTGAGTTCAATTCCCAGCAACCACGTGGTGGCTCACACCTATCCATGGGCCCTCTTCTGGTATGTGGATGTATATGCACCAGAACACTCATACATTAAATAAATTAAAAAATAAATAAAAAATAAAATTAAAAAAATAAGTAGTTTAAAATTTTTATATTTAAATTTTGTTGCTCTTTCACAGAGTTAGAAACTGTAATTTATGGGCTGTTACACTTCTGATCTGTGTATGTATCAGTTTTTTAGATGCTCATTTTAACTCAGTCTGAGAAACTTTTCTAAATGGTTAGGGTTAAAGTTAGCACATGAATAGGACAAGCATAGTTCTGTACCAGTTCTGTACCAGGAGCATAGTTCTGTATTAAAGAGCATAGTTCTATATTAAAGCTCTTTACCAGGAAGTTTTAAAAAAATTCCTTCATTATTAGCAAGATTACATTTTTAATCCATAGAACTATAACTGGATAGTTAGACCTCTTCTTTTCACTTATTTAAATTACTAGGCTACTTTTTAAGAGCAGTTGAGCCATCTGTGGTGGGAGACCTCTGCCTGGGCCACCAGGGTTTCATAGCCAACTAGCGCTGAGAGAAAGCTACCTCCCCCAGGAGTGTAGAAAAGCCGTGAGTGGGGATAAGATGAGCACCACTGCTCACCAGGACCTGCCCTGAACCCGCGGGACACAGGGACTGAGGAAAAGTCAGGGACAGGAAACTTCTGGTCTCCATCTGTGGTGGGAGATCTCTGCCTGGGCCACCAGGTTTCCATAGCCAAGTAGCTCCTGGAGAAAGCTAGCCTCCCAGGAGCGTGGAAAAGCTGTGAGTGGGGATAAGACGAGCACCACTGCTCACCAGGACCCGCCTGGAACCCGCAGGACACAGGTACTGAGGAAAAGTCGGGGACAGGAAAATTGCAATTTCCATCTGTGGCTGGGAACCTCAGCCTGGGCCACAGGGCTCCAGGAGAGAGCTGGTATCACAGGAATGCTGACACACCTTTGAGCACAGGCAAAACCACCACTTCTGTTCAAATTCACTGGATCAAGAGGGACCCTTGCAGAGCCATCAGGACACAGGAACCAAGGGACAGCTGGAGACAAGATCCTGATTTCTGTCTGCACCCCAGAGCAGACCCTGTGCCACAGCTCTCCAAACCCAAATACCTCTCAGAGAGAGCTGGTCTTCAAGGAGTATTGACACAGAGGCCTGCAGGAGGGGCAAGCCACAGCCAGACAGAGTAAGACCATCTAACATCAGAGTTAACAAGATGGCAAAAGGCAAGGGCAAGAACATAAGGAACAGAAACCAAGGCCACTTGGCATCATCAGAACCCAGCTCTCCCACCACAGCAAGTCCTGGATACCCCAACGCACCAGAAAAGCAAGACTCAGATTTAAAATCACATCTCATGATGATGATAGAAGACTTTAAGAAAGAAATAAATGCCATGCAGTGGTGGCGCAC
>CM052704.1:100300999-100367039 GCA_028551405.1 Uromys caudimaculatus | reverse complement strand
GGACCCTCAGAAAAATGGACATAATACTACCTGAGGACCCAGCTATACCTCTCCTGGGCATATACCCAGAAGATGCTCCAACATGTAATAAAGATACATACTCCACCATGTTCATAGCAGCCATATTTATAATAGCCAGAAGCTGGAAACAACCCAGATGTCCCTCATCAGAGGAATGGATACAGAAAATGTGGTACATCTACACAATGGAGTACTACTCAGCTATTAAAATCAATGACTTCATGAAATTTGCAGGCAAATGGATGGAACTTGAAAATATCATCCTGAGTGAGGTAACTCAGTCACAAAAGAACGAACAGGGTATGTACTCACTGATAAGCCGATATTTGCCCAAAAGTTCAGAATACCCAAGTTTCATCTTACAGTAACCGCTGGACTGAGAGTGAGGTCCCAGATGGAGGAGTTGGAGAAAGGACTAAAGGAGCTGAGGGAATTTGCAGCCCCATGGAGGAAGCAACACTGTCAACTGGCCTGACCCCCTGTGCTTCTGGAGAGTGGACCACCAACCAAAGAATACACATCGAGGGACCCATGGCTTGAACCACATATGTGGCAGAGGAGGGCCTTGTTGGCCATCAGGGGGAGGAGAGGCCCTTGGGCCTGAGTGTGTTAGAGGCCCCAGTAAAGGGGAATGTCAAGGTGGGAATATGGGAGTAGGTGGGTGGGTGGGCGGGAGGGGGAATACCCTCATAGAGGCGGGGAGGGGGAGGGGAAAGGGGGTTTCCAAAGGGGAGACCTGGAAAGGGGAAAACATTGGAAATGTAAATATAGTATCGAAAAATTAAAAAAAAAAAAAAGAGCAGTTGAACATTTATAGAACAATGAGGAAATATGGAGGATTTCTATTTGCCCTTTGACCCTCCTATTTTCCCAAATTGATGACTGGCATCAGTATGTCTTCATTATCATCGGTGATCCAATATTAGCTCACTATTCCTAATCAAAGTTCACAGTTTACATCATGATTTAAACTTATCATGTGTTTCTACTGAGTAATGATATTCCATTGTATGGATGTCCTGCAATTTGCTGAGTGAATTCTTGGATCCTTCCAACTTTGATAGCTGCAAGTCAACTCTCTATGAATATTCCTTGAGCCTATTGGAGGGGGCGTTGTAGTTATGTGAAGACAGACATGTTTTCAAGTCACTTTGGAAATGCCCGGAAGTGTTGCCCTTCTTTTGAAGAAGGCTTTCACATTTGGCCTTCCTAAAGTTTGTAATCTCACCTCAATAAAGCTCCATATAGCTGATTCCCATGCCAGCGACCCTCACAACTTCTTTACTTCGTTACCATTTTATTTTCTCCCACAAATGAGTCACATAGAATGTCAGGGGCACGCCAACTCCATTCTGAAGAAGAGAAGACGGTTTTCAGGTCTTGCAGCAGCTTCCTGGCATGCAAACCCTCTTTGACGGAGGTGGCCCGTGACCGAGCTTGTGCACTTACATTAGTTGCTTTTCTGTTACTGCGATAAAGCACCGTGACCAAAACACGTCATCGAAGGAAGTGTTTCAGGAGGATAAGAGGCCATCATGGCAGGAGGAGCAGGCAGCTGAGAGATTACATCCCAACCACAAGTGCAAAGCAGAGAGAACTGCAAGTAGGGAGAGGCTATGAACTCTCACAGTCCTCCTCCAGAGTCACTAAGGGAAACCAAGTGTTCAAACACCCGAGCCTAGGAGAGACATTCTCATTCAAGTTACCACAGTCCACTCCCTGGCTCCCTTAGACTTGTGGCTATATCATCACACAAAATGCATTTAGCTCAACTTCAAAAGTCCTGGTAGTCTTTCACATTCAATTTTTATTTATTTATTTTTATGTGCATGGGAGTTCTGTCTTCACGTGTGTCTGTGCACCATGTGCATGCTTGCTGCCTGCGGAGACCAGAAGAGTATGTCAGATGCCCTGGGACTAGAGTTAGGACAGTTGTGAGCTGTGCTGTGGTACTCGGAATTGAACCTGAGTTCTCTGGAACAGCAGCTAGTGCTCTTAGCCACTGAGACACTTCTTCAGCACATCTTTAACATTTTGAGCACTGTAATCCCCTGTCAATTAAAAAAGAAAATTATAGACTTTCAGCATAAAATTCTACAGGATTTCCATTCTCATTCCAAACGTGAGGACTGGGGCCTAATGAGGAAATACTGGACAAAACATAACTGAAACCCACCAGGACAAACCCCAAGTCCTGTAGCTCCATGTCCAGTCATTATCTGAGACTTTAATTCCAAAGGGCTTTAGAGAACATTTTAGTTAGGGTTACTATTGCTGGGGTGAAACACTATAACCAAAAGCACCTTGGAGAGGAAAGTGTTTATTTGGCTTACATATCCTGAACCTCAGTCTACTGAGGGAAGCTAAGACAGACATTCAAACCAAGTGGCGACCTGAAATCCTAGGAGCTGATGTAGAGGTCACTGGGGGATGGAGATGGAGAGGAATCCTGTTAACATGGCTTGGATAGCCTGCCTTCCTAGAGCATGCAGGACCAGCAGCCCGGGGGCAGGGGGCACTACCCACATGGGCTGGCCCTCCTGCATCAAGCACCAGTTAAGAAAATGGTCTACAGGCTTGTCTAACTGTGCAGTCTTATGGAGACGTTTTTCTCAACTGAGGCTCCCTCCTTTCAGAGGACTCCAACTTGTGTCAAGTTGACATAGGGTATCCAGTACAGATGGCTCTGTCCTTCCTGATCTTCTTCCTGTAATATATGCCTCTCCTTTCCTCTCCTTTACTCCTTGCCCGCAGCACTCCTTAGCAGACATTTCATAACCCTAGGATGTCCACCATCTTGGGGTCTCCACAATAACACAGGCTTCAATTTTACACTTCATGCAATGGCCTCTCCCAGCCTTTTGCTATCTCAGGGACTTCACACAGGAACCCCTCACCTTGCCACATTCAGCCAAGTCTCAGTGGCTCTCTGAAACTGTGGCCCCTTCATTCTTGGTTCCTTCGTGCTTCTAAAGCCAGCACCATATTGATGACACTGCCAAGTCTGACTGTCAGCTTAGGGTCAATACTGGTCCCCCTGAATCACAATAGCAGCAGTCTGCTTCTCAATTTCTTTCCTGGAGCAAAAAATGCCTTAGGCTCTCTTTCACCCCTTAGAAGCTTATGTGGTAGGATCTTTGCCTTGAAGGTCTTAGTCTTTTAGTTCCAGGGCAGAACAGAATTTTCCTTAATGGCACTAATCTCCTTAATGGTTACAGCCTCCCTTCCTCACATGCTTTGGCTGTAACATTAAACTTCCTAGTGTTCCTTTTCTCTCCAAGTCACACATTTGATATTTCTTTCTGCCCCATTTGCTCTTTTTCTGTAGATCTGCATAAGTAGGATCAAAAATAACTACACTACAGACTCAAAGGTATGCAGTCTTGACATTGTTTCCATCAAAGAAATTAGTTTGTTACTTTTTAACTTAGCTTCAGGCAAGTTCTCAGGACACAAACAGAAAACAACCAGCTTCTTTGCCAAGATATACATGTCTGGCTTCCAGCCCAGCTGCTGTTACAATTCTGGCTTCTTTCTGGGATCCCTGGGGCTTGCTTCCACAGTCTGCATTATTAACAATGCAGCCTAGACTCCTACAGTGTTGGCTTTTAAGCTCTGCTTATAGCATACAGCCATTTACCTAATCTAATGTTCTAAAGTCTTCCACAATCCTCCCAAAATCAACATGGTCAGGTTCTTCGCAGCAATTGTCCATTCTCTGGCACCACCTTCTGTATCAGTTATTTGTATGTCGCTATGGCAAAGCACCATGACAAAGGCAACTTACAAAAAGGAAGGGTTGGTTTGGACTTCCAAAGGGCATGAGTTCATCACAGAGAGGCATGGCAATGAGCAGCAGGCTTATTGGGAGCAGGAGGCTGAAAGACACTTCTTAACCACAAGCATGAAGCAAAGAATGTAAACTGCAAGTAGAGAGATGCTGTGAACTTCCATAGGCCACCTCTAGTGAAGTACTACATGTCTTAAGCCTCCTTGAATGATGCTACCAACTGAGGGTCAAGTATTCAAATATCCAAGTCCATGGGAGACAATCCTCATCCAGATAGCCACAGCATTATTTCTGTAGGTGCATGCTAAGTACTAATAGTCACTTTACTAACACAGATGATCTGTCACTTCTGGTTTCTGCAGCCATAGCCTGAGTATAGTCCAAGTCTCCCCTGCCTTTCGGTGATCTCTGCCTGTTCATTCAAGTCAGTGGCACTGTGTAAGAAGGAAAGAATAACCCTCCAGGGTTCACATGCCTCATAAATAAGGGTAATCTTCTATGTCTAAGTTGGTGACATAGGATAATGACATTAACCCCTTGGAAGGTGATGTTGATGGTTAGAGGTGGCATGTGTAAAGCACATGGCTGGGAGGAAGCAATCTGTTGGTGACATGGTAGTGGTAATGACTCTTCAGAAGAGTACACACACACACACATACACGCACAGGCATAACTCCTTTCTCTTAGCCACTGTTGCCCACCCACACTGAAAAGCAAGTGCCCTTGCCTTTCCCTTACAGACCTGCCCGAGGTTTCCCTCTACCCTTTGGTGTCCCTCAGCACCTAAGAATCTAATAAGTCAGCAACTATTTTCTTTGTCCATTCTTGACCCTTATCTTCTTGTCACCATGGCTTTCTCCTCTTCCGTATCCTACCCAAAGCTCCCAACCATTCCATTGAGGGTCACCACGCCAGCTCACTCTTTGTTCCCTGTTTGTTTGTTCTGCTGTCTTCTGCTCCCTAGAATCCTTGGTGACTGGGATTTGCTAGCTCAAGCTTCCACACTCTTCTTTATTGTTGTTGAAAATCAACTAGAGCAAGTCCTTGATGTTAGGACCAGGACCCCTGTTCCTCACCGCAGTGCTTTATCAATACAGATAGAAGTAAGAATATGGAATTGTTCTGGATGCCCATTGTTGGGTACCTCAGTTCAGTGATTTTTACTATTTGGGTAATTGAGGGTGGTCTGGGGATTTGCTGGATTGATTTTTACTACCAGCCATCAGTTGAAACACTGACTTCATCTCTTGTTGATTCCGTATCTCTTAGGCAATTCTATTGTGTTCAACACCAATGACATTCACTAGGTGACATATAATAAGGGAAACAAACGTTTAAATTTTTTATTGCAATTATTTATTGTGTGTGTATGTGTGTGTATATGGGTGAGTGTATACATGTATGTGGGTGAGTGTGCCCTGTGAATGAATGGAAGTCAGAGGACAACTTGCAAGAGTTGATCTTCTCCTTCTACCATGTAGGTACCAGTGACTAAACTCAGGTCAGTGGCCTTGGCAGCCCTTCCTTTGACCTACCTAAGCCACCTCACTAGCCTGAAAACAAATGTTTTCTAACCAAAAATGATATGACTATTTCCAAATCATAGAATGTGGTGGTGGGATATATTCTGTGTATGTTTCTACTAATGCAATGAATCACTTTTTTGCTGTACTGGGTTCTAATTCGCCTTGCTAACCAAAATCCTTATTGATCACCATCATCAATACTAGCAAGTGCGTTTTGCTTAAGGGGCAGTTCATGGACAATGTTAGTGACAAATACTCAGTGCAGGTTATTTGTAGGGCGTTCATTCTTAGTCTTGAGTCTCCATGAGTCCAGAAAGCAATAAAAACATTCTGTACACTCATCCACATGACTTCTGTTGCTCCTTCAGGGTCTGTTTCTCCTTACACAGGGTCAGAGCTGCCCGGGATAAAGAGACTGGAATTTGAGAAACATGATTTTAACCTTTTTTGAAAAACAGTCAGAACCCAACTAAGCATGGGCAAAGGGTTTGGGGCCATTCTGTTCTCTATGACGGTTATACGCTAGTGCTTTTGAGACAATCACTATAGCTACGTTTTGACTTGAATTTGGATCCTACCTCAGGGCATCTTAAAGAAAAGCCCATCTCCAGGGTGAAGTAAACCACCAGAATTCCCATTGTTCATCAAGTCTGATGTAAATGGCCAGAGCTGGGCATTTTGGGGTTCCATGTATATTCCTGAAGGAGTCCATGTAGAGGTACTTGAGGAGACAGCCAGGGGAGAGTCAACTTCTTGCTTTCTATCGCTGAGTTGTGATAGATGGCCCAAGCTGTCTGAGAAAGATTTCCTCTCCACTATGCTTCCCGGTCTCCCAGCTTTGACACAAATCTCTTGTATTCTTTTTCTAATACAGTCGAGTCATAACAATGCCCCCCTTTCCCTGTCTCCTGACCCATGGTGATGTTTTATTACACTAGTGCTGAAAGAAAAAGTATCTTTCCACATTGTATCTCTTCACTTGGCTACAGGGATTTCCCTTTGGTATGGGAGGAATAATCTTACAAATTCCACTATAAAATATACAGGAGAGAGAACTAAGATTAAGCCGCAGGAATGTGAGCTGCTGTTGACACTTCCTTCAAATAATGAGCTGAAGGTGAGCTCTCTTTGACATCGCTCACATCAGTGATCAATTATGATAAATTGTCTGAATTGTCGACGGTGTTATTCACCTTTGATTTAAAACGTGTGGTTTTAATTTTGTCTCCGTTCTTCAAAATACTCAGACATAAGCGGTACTCAGCAGGTCCCTTGAACCATTAGCTGCGCCACACCCCCTAATTGCTCTTTCCCTTTCTCTGCCCTGAATATTTTTAGTGAGTAGCAGCTATCTCCTCTCTGGCACCCTGCCCTGCCTTCCCGCTTGCTCCGTGGAATCGCCCTCATGGGTGTTTGCAAAGAGGCTTGTCTGCTTGCTCAAGTGTCACTAAAGGAGAGGGGGTGGGGCCAGAGGAGTTTTAAAAGGGAGAGGAGAGTCTTTCTGGGTTCCAAAAGGAGAAGCCATCAGGGAAGGAATCCTATCTGCATATTTCGTCGTTAGCCCCATCCCTCATCCCGGTGGGGCTTGGAACTCTCATTTCTCTTTGAGCCTTGCCTGGCTCTGCCTGTCACAGGGAGAAATCAGTCACCCGCACGCCTTCCAGCACTCTTAGGCTCTGTGAAATTTGTCATACGGGGTGTCAGGTATTTCTTATTGCTGTCCAAAAAAAAAAAAAAAAAAAAAGTGAGATAAAGAACTCTCCCAGAGCATTTCGGGCTGCACTCAGAGGCTCTCAAGAGGTGGAGAAGGACCTGGAAGACAGCATTTAAACAGCTAAATAAAAGATGCCCTGGGACCGAACCTGGCTGGAAGTTCTGGAGGTCAGAAGCGAGGACTCCGCCTGTTCTAAGCTCTAGCAACTTAAGTCACCGAGGTTTTTTGACCTTAGAACCACCGAGACCATGCTGTTCTGGCTCACCTTCCTGCTGGTGTTTTTAAAGATTAGTGTATTCAGTGTCACAGCCCAGCAGACCGGGAACTGTCAGCCTGGTCCTCTCGAGAGAAGCCGGACTTCACTCGGGACTTCCATTTGTGACGGTAAGTAATCCAAGAACAGAGCCCACCCCACGGGGACAATGCCTCGGGCATCTGTTCACTCTACCTTGTACACCTGTGCCGCCCCCCCCCATTTGTCTTTCCGTGTGTATGTTTGATTAAGTTGTGTATTCTGACGTGTCTCTCTGTGTGTGTGTGTGTTCGTGTGTTGGTAGATGCTGCCAATTATAAAATGTCACCATTCTCACTGTTCTGTGCATGAGTGAATAAGCCTCTCTTAAATCCAGCTGAATATTTGCTTAAACCTCAATCTTTACTCTGGGGATATACCTAGCTGATCAGCTCCATATTAGAAATCGGGAGAACATATGGTAGCATATCAGAAGGAAGCCTTCCTTCTGATAACTTCATAGCAGAAAACGGCAATGAAGTCAATGAATGGTTTTAAAAAACAAAACAAACAAAAACCAGTCTCAAGTTCAGCCTCTGGTCTTCCCTACTCTGAAGCTCTGACCCAGCTCTCGGGTTCTCAGTAACAGGTGCACTGCGACTCTGCAAAGTCCTGAGAAATGAGCCCCAAGCTCCTCTCCTGCAGACAGCATTCTTTCCAAGAGGAATTGGGAATTGCTCTGCTTGCACACTACAGCACCTAACGCTCCAGTTGGAAACATTTTCTCATTGTTGATTCTTTATGGGGTAGGGTGGGGATGAGGCCGGGGTGAGTCCCTAACCTGCTGCATAGACGAGAATGTTACTTCCATTCGTGCAAGGGTCCACACTGTCCTGGAAATCCTTTCTTGTCATTTCTCACTCGTGTTTTTGAGACAGCATCTCCCTCTGCAGCTCAGACTGTCCAGGGACTCACTGTGCTTTTCAAGTGCTGGGATTACCGGTGCGTATCACCACAGTTCACTCATTTCTTATTCTCTTGCTCATTTAAGATAGGGTCTGACTTCCTAGACAAACAAACAAATAAAGCATATTGATGAGAACATACGATGTTTTCAGAAGAGAAACCTCTGCAAGGTAGACTGCAGAGAATCATGGGAATAAGAGAGCCAGATCTCTCCAGCTGTTGTAGGGACCTCCAATCTGAACAGTTCAGAGGAACTGCACTTAAGGAAATCAGGCTTTCATGCCCACAGGCCCAGCGTGTGTTACCAGGAAGCATTCATTGCAACTGCAGAGCAGATCTCTAGTTTAAAAGGAAGGAGTGACTGCTAATTACATGTATATCCCCAGGACCTAGGGTACTTCCACTTTGCATATATTCAGCTAATAACACCAGAAAAGGGTTGACAAGACAGAACGGACCCCCTGTGAGCCATGAGCTACTGGAGACAGAAGAGAAAACTCTTGGGCACAGTTGTGTTATGTGGACTGGGTTATTGCTGGGATGGAGGAGCCCCTGGAATAGTTGGGGAGTGATCAGAGTCAGGTCCTGCTACCTGTGTGGTTAGCGAAGGGTAATGGCGGGAGCCTATCATGCAGCTGGGAGCTGGAAGGGATGGGCCCATGAGCAGAACTTAAAAAGAGGAAGAAACTGAAGCAATGATCGTGTGCGCGTGGCTCTTGGTCCTCGGAACAGTGTGTGATACCTCTGCCTTGTGTTTCTACCCACTCATGCTGGCGGCTCGAGGGCTTTTCAGAGGTAGTTTGCATCAGATTCACAGGAAGCTCTGACAGAAATAATGACTTGGTGAGATTGTGTCACAGTGTGGAAGAAATAGATTTTAGAAGCAAAAAGAGCTTGATTTCAAGTTTGTGGCGCCTTCTTAATAGTTGGGTTATTTTACAGTCTCCCTGGGAAGTGGTACCCGTTTCTCAGGATCAGGTTGGGATGACTCTCCCCGCGGTTGACTCCATGCACTGACTAAAGTGTTTCAATCAGATCATTCCTTGTATTGCCTTATTTTGAACACTGCAGAGGCCGGATGCCGACTTCAGTGTAGCCCTCGTCCTCTTTGCTCCCCAGTGTTGCAGGTCACTGTTTTAAAAGCCCTGTGTTTCGCGCTGCATCTTGGGTTAGTGGAGAACTGCTTAGGTCACACCCTGTCACCCCTGCATTCCAGTGGATAGCATTTCTTTCTCCTCTGTAAATAGATAATGGTGACATCGTCTATTTTTCCACCACTTAAATTCTGCTTGTACCTCTTGCCTTTGGCATGGAGACTGTTCACCTACATGGCCAACCTGACCTAGCAAGAAGAATGCTTTGTGGCCTAACAAAAACCAGGTAAAATGTCTTGCGGTTGCTGTTCATGTGAACGTCAGTCAGACAAAGCAAGGGATTTGGTTTTCTTTCCATTCACCAGACTGGAAATCGAATATTTTCTTGGCTTTTATTTAAGGGAAAGCAGATGAGAACAGTGGCGAAGAACACTGTTACTGAGTGGTTTCTGAACCTTTAAAGCTCTTTGCCCTGGGGGACAAATGTCAGTTGGACAGGGAACTGTTCCTGCCTGGCTTCTTAACCTGTGTTATTTGTTCTTGGTAAATGACGGTCTCAGAAGAAGTCCAGCCTCGGAGAACTGATTGTGGGAGGGACCTGGTCATGGTGTCGAGTCAGCTCACTGGGTGGACAGCTTTTAGCAGTAGACAATGAGGTCACTGATTTCAGAGAGGGCTGAAGTTTGGTTGGCTTCCTAGGCATGTGCAATGCGGAGCCATTTTCAGAAAAAAATCTCCTCCTGTTTTCACTAAGGTTTAGAAACGTTCCTTTTGATACCTAACTACAGAGAAACGGTGACCGTGTTTTACCTATGTTCTGTCTGTAACTATAAACTCTAGAGACCAACGACCCGCCTTGCTTAGTCTCCTACTACATGTGATAGGCATATCTTGTTTTCTACACCAGAAAAGAAAGTAGGTTGTTGTTGTGGGAAATATTAAAAAATGAACCTGCCAACTCTCTGGCCGGGCCAGGCCACAGGGCTCCCGTCCAGTGTTCTCAACTCGGCAGTCTCTCAGCCCACCAACTCTCCAGCGGGGTCCCCCCCCCCATTTCTTCTTGCTTCCACACAATGCCCCATGCACCCCATTGTCAGCCATCTCAGCACCCAATTACCTGGTAGAATTAAAACTCTTATGCTTATAGTTAACCAATCAGATTTATGTATCAATAAAATCACAATTTACAAGATGCCAATACAATAATTTCAGAGCCAATTGAGAATGATAAAAGTGTTATCCCAATTATTCTAACCTTATGATATCATAACTATAGCCGGTTCAAGCCATGCTGGCTCACGTCAGCCTCTTCTCTCTCTCTCTCTCTCTCTCTCTCTCTCTCTCTCTCTCTCTCTCTCTCTCTCTCTCTCCCTCTCTTTCCCCCCTCACCCCTACGCTTCCGGTCTCTGCACCTCTTAGCTCTGCCTCTCTTTTCCCTGTCCAATCACAAGCCTCCTCTGTACTAATGTAATTGGACAGGGAAAATCCCGCAATAAGTTGTACCCTCTTCCTGGAGTTGTTGTCAAACACTGTGTAACATTGTCCTGTCCCTCAGTCGCTCAGCGTCACCTGCAAAAACAATACACTTTCTCCCAAGGAATTCCTAAAGGTCTGAGAAAATGTCCAGTCTTGTGAAGCAGCCTAGTGTTTACTTTAGCTTAATTATTACTACCAACCTGAGCAATACTAAAGCAAGAGAACGGAGTGGTAGTTTCTTTAGCTGTAGTTTCGAACACTAGAATTTTACTAGGAGTCCTAGGGACGAACCAACTCTGCTGTCTGTCTATGTCTTCCCAGCTGTCCTGTTTGCTAGGCACCGAGATAAAAAGATTACTGAGTCAGGCCTATGAGGATGACCACCATTTTTGCCAAGTGTGGAAGAAGGAAAAATTTTAAAAATAATTTTGTTAAAGGAGACAAAGGGATCTTTCCATTTCCTGACAGGCATATTGCTCTCTGAAAATGCATTCTCTTCTGTAGCCGAGCTCCAAGCAGGCAATCACTACAGGACAGTTATCAATGGTGCATGCAACCGTGTCTGCTTTAGTTTGCTCCTTAGCACTGGCTTTCAGAGCTGGGAGTTAGGGAGTGTAGAGAAACTCAATTCTCTTAGCCTGACACAGGCCAGGAACTTGTACTCTTCTTGTACACCCCCTGACCCTTCCAGGCCTAGAGTTTGAGTTTGCACACCTATTTCCACTTCTCTCCTTGATTGTCTGGCTCTCCCAAGCAGCCAAGCATGCTCACGCCTGTCAGTGTTTGGATTTCCCAACTATTCCCTAGGATAATTCATGTCCCGGAACTGTGTGAATGAGTGGGCGTTTCTGATCCAGCCTGCTTCAGGGGTAGAGATTGGTGATAACCACTGATTTATTTATTTGCAACATACCAGGAAAGGGCCTTTCATAAGAAAGCACGGCCTTCTTGTACTCTGTCTCCCTTCTCCGCACATCCTCTCTGGGATATCCCATTTCATTCAGAGGTAGCTTTTTCTGTGGGGAGGCAGTTGCTAGGATACAGAGACTCAGAAGAGCATCCCAGCAGCTGCCTTCATCTTCCATGTGGTACCTCAGTTAAGAAGTAGCATTTCACTTCATTCACATTTTAGGAGTGCTTTTGCTTTGTGTGTCCTGATAATATACTCAGAAGCTGCAGTTAGCTCCCTGGACGAGACAGATCTAGGATGTTGTTCATCATTTTTACCATCCTTGATGGCAAAGAATATTAATATTTTTATTCTTACTGTGATCACATTTGCTTTCCACATTTCAAATAAAGAGCTTGTTTAAAGTATTTTTCAGTGTATTTCTGAGTATACAGGCTGTGACCCAGAACTCAGTTATAGCCAGACTGGGACAGAGAATAGTGGGGTTTGAACTGAGGAGTACGCTTGACACCTTTGAGTATTTTTCTTTTCTGTCTTAAACATCTTTTTGTCTGGGTAAAGCATAGCTGCACATGCCTTTAAATCTCGGCTTTCATGAGGCAGAGGCAGGTGGATCTCTGTGAGTTCAAGACCAGTTCCATCTACATAGTGAGAGCCTGTCTCAAAATATAGGAAAAAAAACTTTCTAAGAAGGCTCATGTAGCAAGCGTCTATTGGCAAGTGTATATAGGTTTAGCCTTGCAATTTGAGAAACTCTACTTACATATTTGTTACTTAAAAGCAACAAAGAGAAAAGCAATTGCATTAGTTATAAATAAGACCCACATCAAATTTATATCTTAAAATTTTTAAAAGATTTTAAGCAGCTGATTAATCTTTTAGATCGTCTTTGGGGTATTGAACATTAAATGTCACCTGGTGAAAGTTGTTTATTTTGAGTCATCTAAAATGCTTTCTTTTACAGAGATCTTAAGGGCGCGTTTCATTCGGTATTTAAAGCTAAGAGAAGCAAAGGGAAGGGCATATTTCCCGGAAGTAGAGGCTGAGAGTAAAGATCTACATCCAAGAATTTAGCACAGGCTTAGGCTTCTTTACGAAACTGCCTCAAGGATGGAAATTGCTGATTTCTAGAATGTTGGCAGTTAGGAATTGGGGCGATGGATACTACAGTAGAAAGCCCTTTGGGGGTCATGGAGCTGGCTTCTGCCACTGCAGGCAGAGGTGGAGGTCCACACAGAGGCAGCAGCTCAGGAGGGACCTCTTTTGTCAGCACACAGGACTCCAAGCTCACGTCCTGCAAAGTCACAATGCACACTGACGCTTCCCAAAGTAGGCTGCTAAAAGTCCAACCATGTGATGATTTTATTGGTTCTCCTTGCCAAAAAAGTATTTCTAATTCTAACCTGGATTAAGAAAACTTTCTTGGGACATGGGAGATGATTGATGACTTAGGGACAAAGTGTTCAGAAAAGCATCTGGTATGCACTACCGGGATCTGTCGTTGTGGTATGTATATATGTATGTATGTATGCATGCATGTATGTGTGTGTGTGTGTGTGTGTGTGTGTGTGTGTGTGTGTCTGTGAATTGTGATTGTGTGAGTCGTGTGTATATGTGTGTTAATCCTGTTAGTGTGTGTGTGTGTGTGTGTGTGTGAATTGTGATTGTGTGAGTCGTGTGTATATGTGTGTTAATCCTGTTAGTGTGTGTGTGTGTGTGTGTGTGTGTGTGTGTATCATGTGTGTGGTGTGGGGGCGGGGAACACACGTGTGCCACAGACCTCATGTCAGAGGACAGCCTCAGATGTTGGTTCTCACGTTAGCTGACCTCATCTCTACCTCCCATCTCACTGTAGGAGGACTGGAAGTACAAATATGTACTACCACATCTGACAATGTGGGGGACTGTGGATTTGAACTCAGTTCCTCATGCTTGTCGGGCAAGTGCTTTACCCACTGAGCCACCTCCTTAGGCCTGAAAAAAAGTTTTCTAATTCTTTGTGTTGATAAATCCAGTTGAGTCTAGTTATAGTGGTCTTTAAAGAAAGTTGGGCATAATTTATGTTGCAAAGCAGAAAGGTATTTAAACCGCTCACTTAAAATGAAAAATTCCTTACGGCACAAAACATTACAATAGAGTCCATTGTTTCTCAAAACTGCATTTTTGAAAGAGCTTTTCTGGTTATCTTGATTGTGGGACCGGCCAAGAGACAGGCACATGACTCAATGGAACAGACAGTAAAATCCAGATATGGATTCACAAGCATGTCATTTGATCCTTCATGAAGCTCCAAAAGCCATTTTATGGCGAATGAGTCTTTTTACCAAGCAGTGTTGCACCATTTAGACGGCCAGATGACTGGATGCTAACTGCACACTCTACACAAAGGCGAACTCAAAATACATTGTAGACCTGAATTCAAAATATAAAACTACAAAGCTTTTGAAAGGAGCCTTCTTTGTCTCAGGGTTAAACAGGGAGTTCTGGGAAATGATACGAAGAACGGAATTTATAAAAGAAAAATTGATGAATTTACTTCATCAAGATTTAGAAGTTGCTCTGCAGAAGATGCTGATGAAACGATGCAGCCCAGTCCTTCTGAAGAGCGACTGAGGCCAGCTGTCCCACAGACGGCACACCTCAGAACGCGTTCTAAAATCTCCAATAATAGGGGCTGGAGAGATGGCTCAGCGGTTAAGAGCACTGGCTGCTCTTCCAGAGGTCCTGAGTTCAATTCCCAGCAACCCCATGGTGGCTCACAACCATCTGGAATGGGATCTGATGCTCTCTTCTGGTGTGTCTGAAGACAGTTACAGTGTAGACATATAGATAAAAAAATAAATAAATAATTCTTAAAAAAACAACAACAACAACAACAACAACAAAAACCCCTCCAATAATAACAACTTAAAAACCAGCAAAGGACTTGGACACGTAACAGAAAAGACACAAGGGTGTCAGGTTAGTCCATGAACACTATGTCAGAGAGAAAATTATGCAGTTCCCATTCACCTTAATAAAATGAGGATTCCCACTGGGTAGTGTCAGGAGAGTGGGTTTATAGGGCAGGAATAAATGACTGGTGAGCATCATTGCTTTACATCACATTAAGATTTATTTTTAAGCTTTAAAATTGTGTGTGTGTGTGTGTGTGTGTGTGTGTGTGTGTGTATGTATGTGAATGCAGGTACAAACAGATGCCAGAGACAGATTCCTCTGGAGCTGGACTTACAGGATGGTATGAGTCACCTGATTCAGGTGCTGGCCATCAAATTCAGGTCACTTAGAAGAGCAGCGTTGCCCTTAACTGCAGAGCCATCTCTTTAGCCTCTACACTGTGTTTTCCCAAGGTTTACAGTGGGGGTGGGAGGTGGGGGGGTGAGGACGGATGGGTGTGGGTGTGGGTGGGGCATGCTTCCTGCTGACACTGGTAGACTAGAATCTCCTGTTTTGAGGAGGAATGGTCTGGTCCTTGGGGAGAAATGATTGCTTCTTTCAAGTTCCATTTTGGATAAATTACACTCGGAGGATCAACTTCGAGTTGTTCTTATCTCTTGGGGGAGTCTGGTGGGCTTCAAACATTGCCTCCCATTGAGCTACACTTCAACCCATGCCTTAACTCCTGGAGCCTGTGAGTGTTACCTTCACATAGAAAATGAGCTGCCCTCCCTTCCTCTCTCTCTCCCTCCCCCCCTCCCTCCCTCCCTCCCTCCCTCCCTCCCTCCCTCCCTCCCTCCCTTCCTTCTTTCCTTCCTCTCTCCTTCCTCTCTCCTTCCCTCTTTCCCTCCCTCATCCACCCCTGTTTCCTTATCTCTCTTCCCTCCTCTTTTTGTTGTGCAGCCTTGGCTAGACTTGAACTCTTGGCAGCTGGGGAATAAGAAAAGAAACTTAGCTACTTGGACTCTTTTCTCTTTGAATCATGGGGGGGGGGGGGGGCGGCTCTCTGGCCAAGTGAGAGGCTGAGAGTTCATTAACTCTTCATGAGCCAGAGAGAAAAGAAGGGAGGGAGGGATGGAGGGAGGGAGGGAGGGAGGGAGAGAGGGGGAAGAAAGTCACAGACATGTGCACACTGTGAAGCAGAAAGGGAGATACCCAAAACTTTCTAATTGTTCAGCTTTTTAGACAAAAAATTCTCTATGTAAGAAAAAATTACCTCATAGATAAAATGTTACACAAAAGGAGAGTTAAAGAAGGACTCCAATAATAAGTTCAAAGCAGTGTCTCATTCTATAAGCTCATTATAAGTTCAAGGCAACAGTTTCACATGCCCTGGCTTTATCATGGTGCACACCTGTGTCTTTATCCTTGGACCTGACCTAGAATGAATGTTTTACCTGTATCACAAATCTGTCCCAAGCCTATTCCTCTTCTTAGTGCAAGTTATGACAGCTTATTGCATTTCCTATTATGCAGCCTGTACTTAACTATTCTATGAGGAAGGGACACATTCTAGTCTTGATTCTAACGTTATTACATCTTCTGGCAAAACAACTAAAATCATTTCCTTAAGCATTTTTCCTAAAATTATTTTAATCAAATCATGAATTCTACAAAGTCATTAATTCATCTAAACAGCATTAATTCATGAAAATTCATTTTCATGTTGGCCTGTGGAAAATTTGCCCAATAGGGTAGGTTATCACACAGGAAGTAATCACACCAGGCTATAGGCAGTGAGAGTCTCCTGGTGTGCACTCACACCAAGCCAAATAAATGAGGACTATTGTTGTATTTTATAAAAAGACCATGATATGCTTTATTGAGCGTGGTGTGGTGAGGTAGGAGAGGTGCCTCTGCAGGCCCATGCTAAGGCATTACTTCCCCCTGAGGTACCAGCCATACGATAGATATAGTGTAGAATAGAGTTTATGTAGGGGGAATGGGAGTTGAGAAGGGGGGGGGGAGAGAAGGAGGAGGAGAAGGAGGAGGAGGAGGAGGAGGAGGAGGAGGAGGAGGAGGAGGAGGAGGAGGAGGAGGAAAGGCCTGCCAGGAACAAGTGAAGAGATAAAGGGAGGGGGGGAGGAGAGAGAGGGAGAAAGGAGTCAGGGAGAGAAGAGAGTCAGAGAGATGGAAGGGGCAGAGAGAGCAATGAGGGGGGCCCCTTTTATAGCAAGCCTGGCCTTCCTGGCTGTTGCCAAGTAACTGTTGGGCAGAGCCTAGAAGCAATGCTAACAGGTATGGCAACTACAAAGAAGAGAAAGCACATCCGTAGCAAGAAGCAATCCTAGGATGAAGTCTCTAGGGCTGTGCCTCACCAGAGCAAGACGGTGGGCCGTCTCTAGGGAGCCCACTTGCCCACTGCAGCTCTTCCTGCATGGCCTCCTCCAGAGTAAGAGGACAATCCTAGGTCCTAAGGACAGCATAGGAGGAAGACAAGGGAAGCAGGGATTTTAAAGTGCTTCACTGCAGTTGTTAAGATGGGGAAAGGAGCAAGGAACCCATGGACACAAAGAATGCATTCCACGTGAGCTGCAATCTATCATAGAATTAAGTAGACAGTTTGCAAGTGATGCAATTACAGGAACTTACTTAAAGGGTCCTCCTTCACCAGTAGCTCCTGGGACATGGAGGTGAAGAAAGCAGCCTTGCAAGGAATATACCTGAAACAGCATTTCCTGTACTGCGTTCTTGGCGCTTCTGAACTACGGCATGCCAGACACTAACGGTTCTCCGTGCATTCGGTTTGGGGTCAGCAATGCAGCCTGATGGGTAGAAGCTAGGATCTGTAATGAGAAAGACTTACCTTAGTATATTGAATCAACTGGGTCTTGGCCTTGGGATCTATGGCCAGGCAGCTGCTCCAAACATCAGTGTCTTCTGAGCAACAGGGGTGACAGCCACTCTTGTAGTTCTATCCAAATGATGGAATGATACAAAGCGCTATTCCCCAGATAATTAACATGCTGCCTTTCTCTTCTGCTAGTCACCACCACGTCCTAGACATTAACATGTGTAATAGCTGTAAGGACTGAGAAATCCAGTTGAAAATGAAGGTTAGTGTTGCGAAGACTGCTGGCTTGATTATGGCCCTGAGGACCTAGAGCAAACCTGAGTCCTTTGACTGTGGATGTGGTTAGGAGTTAGCAGGAACCACCTGTGGCTGGCTTGAGCAGTGATAATATTTTTTCATTCCTCGGGTCTCAGGTGGTAACCCCATTCAGGAAGTAAAATTGAACCCCGGAGAGTTCTCTGCAGAGCTAAGACTCAAATCTTGCAGCTTTGGTACTATTTATTCTTGAGTCACCTGGATTAGATCCAGCCCACCTTGACTCTGCTCTTCATGAGTAAGCCAAGAAGCAAACAGTGATCATCAAAGTCGCTTGGTACTCACTTAAGTCCCGACGCTGTAAAAAGAGAGACGGGGTGATCTCAGCATAACATAAAACTGTTCTGCACTTCGTACTAGCCAAGCTAGGCTCTCCCTCAAGTCGATCCCCTGGGAGCGGTGACAAGTGATCTCTGTGGGGGTTTAGGTGGTTGCCAGGCTCAACATGTCCAGCAGGTGGCAGGCTTTCTTACTGCTGCCCACTATTCAGAGCCAAGTTCTTACTCATGGTGTGGCTGAATCTTGAAAGTCCAGAAGTTAGTTCACTGTTCACCTCCTTTGTCCCAGGAATCCTGTGGTGGCGACAGGGGGCAGCACCAGCCACTTTTCGTGTTAACCTAGTGAGATAGTTCAGGCGGCTCCTTGATCCACTGATGCTTTAAAGCCTCCAAGGTGAGCAGAAAACTGTCAAGGCCTCCTCCGGCTCAGCCACTTCTCAGTCCCACAGACGCGCAGAGGATGTGAGATGATTTGTCTGTTCCCCACTTCTTTCCTAGTTGGCCTTGTCTCTTAGCTGTGCCGCGGGGTCTCTGTTCTATTGGAAGCCTTCCAAGTGTTCCATTCCTCCATGCAAAGGCTCTGGTCCCTAAAGTTACTCTATCAACCCAAAGGTTGAGAAATCGGGGATTCTCATTGGTTTTGTTCCTTAAAAAAGTGGTTTGATTTTTCTATGCACTTTCTTCGTATTGCACCGTGGTTTTTGTTGTTGTAGTTGTAGTTGTTGTTGTTGTTGTTGGTGGTGGTGGTGATGGTGGTGGTGGTGATGGTGGTGGTGGTGATGGTGGTGGTGGTTTAGTTTGGTTTGGTTTGGTTGGTTTTTTTCTAAGACAGGTAACAGAACCCTGACTGTCCTGGAACTTGCTTTGTATACCAGGATGGCCTCCCTCTGCCTCCTGAGTGCTGGGATCAAAGGTGTGCACCACCACATCTGGACTTCGGATTGCTTTCTTGCATAACAAAGTTCCACCTGCCTGGAGTGGCACTGCCCACAGCCAGCTGAGCCCTCCCACACCGATCATCAATTAAGAAAATTCCCCCACAGACAAGCCCACAGGGTAATCCAATGGAAGCAATGCTCAACTGAGGTTCTCTCTTCCCAGGAGACCCTAGTTGATCTCAAGTTGACAAAACTAACCAACCACACAATATCTAATCTGTCTGGTTCATGGTATCCTATGAAGATAAATAAGGCCATGATGTGAAAATCTGCTGTTATTATATTGTCCTTAAAATAACTGCCATAGCCTGAACCATGCTTGTATGAATTTAGTAGATCTATTACTCTCTGTGTCTACTGGTAAAATTCCAGGCAGATAAATAAAATACAATTATTTCTTGACATTTTTATTTTAAAGTTTATTTTATTTTACTGTTTGTGTGTGTGTGTGTGTGTGTGTGTGTGTGTGTGTATTTGCGCATGCACACATACATTTTGTCTGGATGTATGTCTGTGCATTATATCCTCTGTGTCCACAGAGGCCAGAAGAGGTCCCCCCAAACTGGAGTTACAGACTGTCATGAGCTGCCATGTGTGTGCTTGGAACTGAACCCAGATCCTCTGGGAGAGCAACTAGTACTCTTAACCATTGAGCTACTTCTCCAGCCCCTGTTTCTTGATTAATTAATTCACTCAGAGTTTTTTTTTTTTTTTTGAGTGCCTATTATGTGCAAAGAATCAGACTATAATCTGGGGTGATGAATATTAAAATGGTTAGAACATCCTCCCTGCTTTTTAACCTGTAAACTCTCTATGTAGTGACATAAAAAAGGTTGTATTGATTACATGAATATATCAATGCAACAAAAATTAATCAGATGTGTTCGATAAATCATTATTTCTAGAAAAGGCATGCTACACATGAATGAGGAGACCCTTGTCAATAATCTAGGGTCCTGTATCCCTTTGTGGTCCACAGGTTAGTAGCTCTAAGCTTAGGCTGCCTTTCCTCTATGGAACAAGTTATGTGCACATTCTAGTCCTTGGCTTCCCATTGAACAGTGGCACAAATCTATGTAGCACAGCTGGGCTGTGGGAATGCAGTTCCTGACATGTAGCCCACCATCATTAATGAAGTGCCTTCTCACATGTGGTTTAACTTTGCCTTACTCTAATGGTCCCCTAGCAGAAGGAATTCTGGGAGATGGTCAGAGAACCTTGCCAGCAAGCATGGGAAGACAGGTATGTCAGTGAGGTTCTGGGTCCAGAATCACTCTTCAGGAGAAAGGACTTATTCCGGTCATAGGTTCAGAGTTTTCGGTCTGTACTTGCTTGGCTGTGTGTTTTAAGATCCACTATGAGGCAGAACATCACGGCAGCAGAAACATCCTCCACCTCTCAGCTGTCAGGAAGCAGAAATAGCAATAGAGGAAGAGGCCTGGCCTCCACAGTTCTCAATGATGCGCCCTACTGACCCACTTCTGCCATGTAGACCCCACTTTCTGCTTTCTCTACCTCTTAACAACGAATTGTCCATTGCAAGTCTAATCCATTGGTTGCTAGAGATGGCTGAGCTAGCTGTTTCGGTAAACGGCCCCACAGGCTCAGTCAGGAGTGTAGTTCACTTACCTCTGGAGGTTTTCTTAACCCAGCCAAGATGATAACAAAAACTGACCATTATACAAAGCCACTTGTCTCTCAGTCAGGGCCCTTTCCATGTCTTTGATGGTGTCTCGGAGCTTTTATAGGCTTCAGTGGTAACCAACATGGACCGTTCCCCTCTCTTCAGGAGGGCTGGTGTTAACACAAAGATGTGGGAAGAGGCTGTTCAGGGGGCTGGTGTGGGAAGAGGCTCTGTCCATTTTATTAAACATCTGTAGTGACATCCATTAAAATTCTGATGTGATACTTCATTACTCCTGTATCTCTACTGTTATGTATCCTCTGAAATGGAGTTAATGCTTTGTAGCTTTGGACTCCCAACTCCAGAGTTAGAGCTTGCTAATCCAACTGGTTTAATCCCTAGAACAATGAAGTCATTTATTAAATTCCATTACAGGATAAAAGCTTAATATTCAAACAGAATAGAATAAGGTCAACAAGAAAGGTGTCAAGAATCACCCTCTGAGTCACCTCAGGAGTCCCACCCTTTTCTACATGCAAGGTGGCAGCAACCTGTTCTCTTCTGATCAGAAGAGAGCAAGGAACCCAGTCTCACTCTAGGAAATGAGACTATCTCTTGATCCACTTCAGAGGGTAAAAGACAGACTCACTGCTAACTCATGCTGAGGTTTCTGAAGAAAGGGTTGGGTTCCCATTCACATAGTGAGACATGGGAAGTCAGAGTAGAAGGTGGCCATGATCTAAACAGGAAGGAGTCCAGGCAATGGTTAGGCTCAGCAAAGCACTGCTGAGACTAGGGAGCTCTGCTGCTAAGGTTTAGTAAGTGAAAATTCAAGAGGCCTGCTGAAATTAATTCCAGATAAACAGAGAATGCTCTTGTAAGTGTGAGTGTGACATTTAGATAGGTCTTATACTCTAAGTGCCTGGGGGGCTGAAATGTTTCAGTTTCTTTTGGATTTAGAAATATTTGCATATATATAATGAACTATACTGAGAATAACATCCAAGTCTATGGGCAGATCTCACTGATACATGTAGTCTAAAGATGATACGATACAAAGTTTTCAGCCTACCTATGTGACCAGGTATGGCACTTTCTACGTGTGATGTCATGCTGGTGATCAGCGTTGGGGTTTTTGAAGCATTTGAATTGTCAGGATTTTAGATTAAAGAATTTCAGTCTGTATATGGAATTCAAGTTTGCTATCCAGTCTTTTATGGATAATGCATCCTGTCCATAACAGAGATACTGGCAGTTGTCTAGGGGAATGCTGAGTTGGCTCCTTGATATGAACAAAGAATTGAGTGACGGGGAGAGACAGAAGACCGTGAGACAGGGCATACAGCAGCTTTAGACACTCAGAGTGGGAGGAACCTAATGCTGGAGGTTCATTAAACAGACATCAACTTTGGTATTTTATAGGGCCCATGAGTCCTCCTTTTCCCCCTATTGGTCTTGTCTGGATACCCACCCCAGTGCCCACTTGCTGTTTCTCCTTATGGTGTCTTCTGAGGAGTCTTCCTTCACATTCCCTGAATACTCAGGTTGTGCTGACGTTTCTCCACTGTGAAAACATTTCCTGACATTTGGAAGCCAGCATTCTGATCTCTCTGTTTCCACTTAAGACCCTCCTCTGCTCTCCACCCTCTTCTGTGTCAGTACCTGGTGGCTTTGGCCACAAGGTGAAGATGGAAAAAAGAGCGTCTCTTTCCTCAATATCATTTGTAATTGCTATGTTTGAATCTGAAATGTTCTCCATAGGCACATGCTTTGAGCAGTTGGTCCTCAAGTGCTGTGGTGTTTGGGGGACTGTGGAGCCTTTAGGAGGTATGGCCTGACTGGTCATATGGCAGATAACCAGGGTTAGAGTCAGCATCTTGTTCCTGTCACTCTTTCTGTTTTCTGGTCCACTATGACGTGAACGTCCTTTCCCACGACTCTTCCTGTCATGGTGTACCAGCCTCCCCTCCCTACCACAATGTGTTTGATGCTCTTAAACTCTGATTCAAAGCAAATCTATCAGGCATTTTGGTCATAGCAACCCAAAGTAATTAATGCAGTAATTTTACTCCCAGTTTACACAACTAAATCCAGACTTATTTTTTCCTGTAATAGAAAATTTTACCTTGTTTCTTGATAATATATATCAAATGTACATTAGTAGAACATATATTTCTCTTAAGTTACTGTTTTCATAATTGGCAATGCACATTTTTTATAAGCCACCTATAAAGACAATGGTTTGTAGAAATAGGCAGGAGACTGTTAGACAGTACAGAATAGTTTTTATTTAAAATATAAGACTAAAAATTTAAGTCACTTCTGCATATATTGTCATGGGAAGTATTTTATGTGGATAAGATTAAATATCCCCGAAAATCTATATGTTGGTTTCTTTCTCCCCTCCCCCATCAGGTCCTGCCCCCTTCCTGATTTTCTCACAAGGAAACAGCATCTCTCGGATTGACCCAGATGGAACAAATCACCAGCAATTGGTGGTGGATGCTGGCATTCCGGTGGTCATGGATTTTCATTACAAGGAAGAGAGACTCTACTGGGTGGATTTAGAAAGACAACTTTTGCGAAGAGTTTTCCTTAATGGGACAAGACAAGAGGTAAGTGCCATTATCCCCACGGTATGTGAAGAGTTGATACAGAATCTGACCAATGTGATGTATAGAATTTCTAAAGTGTAAATAATTTGCCTAAGGTCAGAGTTCTCTGAGTGGGCCTGATCTCAGGGGCTAAGCAGTACTTGGTACTTGGACAGGGAGATACCTGAAAATGCACCGTGGTTCAAAGGTGCAGGTGTAAACTGCAGTCACTGAATATGCACCTGTGGCGCTGGACCACTGATCGAGCTTACACATCGACATCCGTAAGCCTCTAACAGAAGGACGTGAGAAAATAGGAGCAATTTTGAAAACATCTGATTTGGTTAAGTCAGTCGCCATGAAGACATCATTTGCATTTTGTACCTCAGACGGTTTTGTCCCTCTATGAATATTTGACAACTATCCTTTTTGGTTGTCACAAGTAAATAAGATAGGAGGGTGAAGATGCTCCAGGCATCCGGTGGGCCCAGGGCAAGGCTGTTAATCGAATCCTGTACTGTGAGGACAGCCCCATAGTGAAGCACTGTCTAACCTCAAGAGTTGATAGAGCCTTAGTCAAGAAAGTCTGTTTTATCTGTATACATTTTTCTTCTCATGTAGGGGGAAACATGGCAACAGTAACAAAATAAAAGTTGGCTTTGTATTCTCAAAGTATTTGTACTCTAGGGGAAAAAAATGAAGCCAAGGACAGATAAAACGTGTTGTATTTCAAGTACATACAAAAGACCCTTAATCTCTCTCTTCAACTGATAGAAATCAGCAGTGAGTCCCAGGAGGAATGTCCCAGGGGATGGATTACAGAAAGCAGGTGATTAGCGGAACCTAGAGCATTTATTCCCAACACAAAGTGCTCAGTGTTTGCGGGTTTTTTTTTCTTCTCTTCCAAACTAAACCTCTCCTTCCAATTATTCCTAAAAGCTTCAATTAGGTGCTAATCTGCTTTAGCGCATCTCTAATACTGGCTAGCCTCACTTAACAAGTTCGGCTGTTCTATACTCTCCAGCCGCCTGCTAGATCAGCGTGGAAATCTAAGAATTTGGAGACTCCCTGTCCCCAACCAAGGAAAAGAACATAAGCAGTTGTGGATTTATGTCAAGTCCTTAGGAAAGGATTGGTCTGGTGCCTAATAAATCACCAGTACACCACCATCATCACCCCTTCGGTGGTTAAAACTTAGAAAACAGCACACACCGAACTACTCATGCTGAACGTGAAAGCAACTTAAAGGGGCCCGCTAATGAGGGAACACAAAGTGGTTTAAGCTTTGGACGGAACAGCTTTGCACGAGATCTAGCACAGCTCTGAGTCTGTGCCGTCTGTCGCTGCCCAGCTCAAAGCTCACCTATGTCCCAAAGGGAGCTGAAATCACAGTGGTAGGATTAAGACAGCACAGGAACTGGTGAGGGTAAAATCCAAGGCTTCTTCCTGCCTTACACAACCCAAGCCCCAAGAGGACTAATTGACTTGCTCAGGTTGGACTTGAGAATACAGATTCTTTTGTTTGGTTTTTTCAAGAACATGCAAGGGACAGCCTAACACATATAAAGAGAAACGCTGCTTCTCTGATGTCATTGAGATCTGGAAGAAGAGAGAACTTGGTGGTAGAAGGGTGGGCAGAGGAAAATGGGGTTCTATAACAAAACTGCTTCCAGAGCTGGTGGCCATGGCTCAGTCACTAGAATGTTTGCCTGGCACGCATAAAACCCTGGGCTTTAGGCCTTTAATCGCAGCATTCAAGAGACAGAGGCAGGAGGGTCTGGAGAGCAAGGCCATCCTCAGACTTAAACAGTTCTTGAGGCCAGCCTGGAGTACCTGAGATCCTCTTTCCAAAGGGGGCGGGTGGGGCTTCCATACCATGACTCTGCTCAAACCCCAGTGGAATTTTACCAGAGCTTGGAAAGACCTAAAATTGAATTCACATTAGGATTCCATCAACAAATGGAATCTTAAAAAACTGTTTTAAGCATTAAAAAAAAAATCTGTGAAAAATTTATTGTGGCTGATCTTTTAATTTCAATAGTATATAGGATAGTTTTGGGTTTCAACGCTATGATACAAAAAGCTTATTCACAAGGAGGGGTGTACTGTTGCTGAATCAAAATGGCCTCACTCTGAGACTATTTCATCATTTAAAAGACTCAGGAGATGTATGTAAGTGGCCAATACTAAGATGACAGACTTTCAGTGTGCAATAAAGTAGCAATTTCATTGTGAATTGTAAATATTCATAAGGTTGAAATTTGGCTTTGCAGACAGTATGCAGTGTAGAGAAGAATGTTTCTGGGCTGGCCATAAACTGGATAGATGAAGAGGTTCTCTGGGCAGACCAACAGAATGGAGTCATCACCGTAACAGACATGAAAGGGAACAATTCCCGTGTTCTTCTAAGTTCCTTAAAACATCCGGCAAATATAGCAGTGGATCCGATAGAGAGGTAAAAATCCATTTTGTTTTGTGTTAAAGGAGGTTGAGCTTCAAATGTCACCAAAATGTGTACATTGTATTACTTGAAAGGACTCCTGAACCGGATGCAGGTCTTTTTTGACAGTATCCAGGCGCCATTTCCCCCAAAACAAGTGGCTGGGTTGGGACTCTAGACAGTTCTCCCCGCCTGATGTTCTTCTATAAAAGCTTAGTTTTCCTTCACACTTGAAATCACACAGTATTTCCAGTAGGAAATACATACACATACTTGAATTCCCCTTCAAAGCAGTCAGTCTCCCCTGAGTAGCCCCAGAGCCCCCACTTTAGTGACTGTTCATTCAGTTGTGCGTGATGTGTTCATCGCCAGGTTGATATTTTGGTCTTCAGAGGTGGCCGGCAGCCTTTGCAGAGCAGATCTCAGGGGTGTGGATGTAAAGACCCTGCTGGAGGCACCAGAGGGGATATCGGTGCTGACTCTGGATGTCCTGAACAAACGGCTCTTTTGGGTTCAGGACAGTGGAGAAAGAAGCCATGTTTATATTCGTTCCTGTGATTACGACGGTGGCTCCATCCATCTTATCAGACTTCAAGCACAGTAGGTTTTGCTTTTGATGTGCAGCAAAAGAGTTGATGTTTGAAGCTAGTGTAACTTGACTCTTGTCAACTAACGGGGTATGGTTGCTTACATACAGTCACCAGTTAATTACCCGTGAGTTACTTTGGATGTGTTTGTTAATGCTTCTGGTTTAGGTTTTCTTTAATGTGGTTCTGGTAGCAGTACCTGTTTGTTGGTATCTTTGTGAAGATTAAGTAAATATATGCAAATAATACTTAGCACCATGTGTAGCCTAGGATAAGCTCCCACAGGTTGATATTTGTCCTTTTCCTTCATTTCCCATTTATTTGTGAAGCACTGTTTCTGGTGAGACTTGTTCTGGAGCCAGCTTGTGGAGAAAGCAAACCCTAGCCTGGCGTGAAGCTATCAAAACCAGCACTGCACTCACAGACCATTCCTGGTTTTATTTCAGTTTTCATCACACTGGCGTGACAGAGGGATGGGAGTCAAATGGAAGTAAATATTTTATCCTAGTAGTTCTGAATACGATGACATAAGTCAGATTTTAAACCGAATATGTTTTTCTAAGCCAAAGTGACAAAGAAGATAAAGTGACTAAAATTCAAACAAACAAAATTCAGGAGGGGGATTTGGCTTTAAAAATTCAAGTAATACATGTTCTGTGATTTAACCCTCCTCAACCCACTCCCTTTTCTCTGGTTGTTTTTAGGCACAGTTTGTTTACAATGGCCCTTTTTGGTGACCGGATCTTTTACACAGCATTGAAAGAGAAGGCAATTTGGATAGCCAACAAGCACACTAGGAAGGACACAGTTAGAATTAACTTCAGTTCATCCTTTGAGCCACCTGGAAACCTGAGAGTTGTACACTCACGCGCACAGTCCCAGACAGAGGATGGAGCTCAGGGCTCTGGTGAGTCGCTAGGTACCTGGTGTATATTCACTTCTTATGTTCCAGCTCAAGCTAGACTAGGAAGTATGGTGTGTAGGAGGGGATTTTTTGGGGGGAGGGTTGGTTTTTTGAGACAGGGTTTCTCTGTACAGCCCTGGCTGTCCTGGAACTCACTCTGAAATCTGCCTGCCTCTGCCTCCTGAGTGCTGGGATTAAAGACGTGTGCCACCACTGCCTGGCTAGGAGGGGAATTTTTTATTCAACTTCTATCAGCTCTTAGCTAAAATGTAGTCCTGTAATAAGGCTGATTAAAGAGAGAAAAACGAATTTGCCTTCATATATATGAGGGAGACGTGCCGGGTTCCTAAGGAAATCAAACCTGGGAAGTGACTAGATTTAGTCAATTATTCGTTTATTTAGCTAACATTTACTGCTTAAGATTTTCTTTCTTATGAATAATGTGGTAGTTAAACCCAAATAATAAAACAAAATAAAATGGTTTGGCTTGATATGCTTGCACGGTCTATATTAACAGATGGGAAACAGATTTTTTTTTTTTAAAGCAAGTTGAGAAATAATAACACCTTGTAATGAGTTCAACAAAGGGTACACTGGGAGCAAAGCTGGGGTGTGAGGTGCTATTTGATTGACTGATTGAAAAAGATCCATCTGAGCACATGGCCACTTAAGGAATGTCTTCAAGGACGAGTTTTTAGAGAAGTGACTTGAGGGAAAACCGTCTTTTGAGTCCCCACTGGTGGCCTCTGTGGGTAGGAAAATCAGTGGTGGATGAAGGCTGCTGGGAGCTGTTAGAATCTAGGTCTCTAGGATTGTCTCCAGGCAAGGAGGATGAAGCTGACTTTGGTCCTTTTTTATCCTTGCCCTCCCTGGGGGACATCTTTGTGAGACCATACCTTGACTTAGGCAAGAGAGAGTGAGGGCAGAGATCTTGCCTGGGCCTAAAGAGGTTAAATTGCCTTCAGCTCAACTGTCTTAATGTTTTGGGGGGCATAGTCTGGTGGTCTCCATTTTCCCCACCAAGTTCTTCCATTCTACTTCCTAAGTTCATCTCAAATGTGCAATTTTCTCTCTGCAATGCCATATTCATCAACAGTCAGTCTGTCCCGCCTGGCCCACTACAGTGGTTGGTCACTAGCTGAACTGTTTCCTGCTTTAAATAACAACTCTGATTCATTCACTCTCCTGCTTGAAATCCTCAAGGCTTACCTTAGCACTAAGATTGAAACTCACCATGGATCAGGCCTGCGATGTTTAACTGACTTGCTTTAGGGTCCTGGCCCTACGTCAGGGCTGAGGAAAGATGTCCTTCAGGTCATCAGACAGCCCCTGGTACTCCTGCCTTTAGGCTTTATGTAGCTCCTCTCTGCCTGATCTGAGTGTGAGTGCCAGATGGTTAGAGGCACGAAGGACTTCTGAGCTTGTAGCATTTTCCCACTTGGTTTCTTATGTTTCAGTCCATGACTTAACTCTGTTCCTTCTAGCACACACCCAATTTTGAGCTCTAGACAAAATTTAAGTTGCAAAGATGTTTTGTAAAGGAAAGATGCATGGAAGATAGACTTAAACCACTTGGGACTTATCCATAACATCCCAAAGGGAGCAACCCTGTGAAGATTCTAGCTGACCCAGGCGGAAATACCACTCATGGAAGCAAAGCCAATCAGCTCTTCAAGGAAGGCTGATGTGCTGGTCTGTGAGAAGCCTTCGTTCCTGTGCTAAGACAGGCTGACTTTACATATAGAAGCTTCATGCTACTGCCTTTTCATTTGGGTAGAGGTGGAAAAGCGATGATCTGGCTAAAGAGTTTTTGAGCTCTTTCCTCATTTGCTCTGTGTATCCTGCAAGGACAGGGTCTGCGTCACGGACAGCAGATGCATGCATTCGCTTGCACGACATCGTCACTGAGGCTTTCCTTTCCGCCTTCTAAGCACCCTCCCTGGATGTCTTTGCTCCAAAGGAAATAACCTGTGAACTTTGACCACCACCTCCCTGTCTCCTACCTCTCTAGTCTCTCTAGCTCGGTACTTAGCCCATCTCCCAGACTAGAAATCCAGGAGTTGCCCTTCCTCCCTGTTTGGTGCTCCAACCTCCAGATTCTAACAACTCCTCACCTATAAGCAAAACTCCTTGTGCCCCCCCAGCTCCTCCTCTCCACTGCCCTACCTCCATTGCCTAGGCTGCAGGGACCAACAGCCTCCACAGGTGAGACATTGTCCCACCTTAGTTAAAACCTTTGACAACTTCCAGCAGTGAATATACAGTCTCCTCACTGGCCCCTCTGTACATTCCATGGCTTTGTATCTCACAAGGGTCACTACTTCATTTTCTATCCTGGTCTGTTCCATTCCCTGCCCCGGACAGCCTCAAAGGTTTGACATTCTTCCCGAGGAGGGCTTCCTTTCTGCAAGGTTAGCCAGCACACTCAAGAACCCTCCCCTCTTCCTCCTCCTCTCCTTCCTTCCCCTCCGTCCCCTCAGTCTCTCTCCCTCCCCTCCCCTCCCCTCCCCTCCCCTCCCCTCCCCTCTCTCCCCTTCTCTTCCTTGGCCCTCTTCTTATCCTCTGAGAAACAGCTCCACACCACTGCCTTTGAGAACACCTTTCCTGACCAACTTAGTGATTGTGCCTCTGAGTTCTGAGAACATATTGGCAGAGAGTGTGTTCTTGGAGAAGTTCTCCAGTCACGTGGCACCCAGCATGCCTAGCTGTCATTGCCAGTCTCTCTAAACTTCCTTAGCAACTGAGACAGGGAATACAACTCTCCATTGTTCTCTAAAGCCAAGAGGATTTTAACTGATGGTGGAAAAACAAATGCGGAACACGGACCCACCGCCACCCCTCCCTTAGTGTGCTCTCCCCTAAATTAGAAGGAACCTGTTTTCAAGATAGATGGTATCTAAGAACACGGTCTCTATGCCTAAGAGCAGCAGGCCTACTCACTGAGTGTCCCCAGAGTTTTCTACTTGGGGCCTTTCCCTAGACTGTGTCATCTAACTTCGTGATAACTTTATGGGCAAGGGTGTGATTTGAGTACTGTTTTATAGACTAAAAACACATCTCAGCCGCTTTTCAGTGTGGTGGGGTTGGAATTTGAACTCAGGCTGATTGACACTGTGCATCCCCTCCCCTGCCCGCACTGGCCTCTCACTCCATTGGTCATTTATTTCTTAGCACAGATTTCTGTGAACTGTTTTGGGAAAACCTGTTACCTGCCACATCCTCGTCTACCCATTCACTCCTCCTGTTGGTGTAAGAGACCACGGAGTCAACACTGTCCCTTTCACTTTAAGCACAGAAAATCCTTCTCATCCCCCACCCCCTTCTGAGCTCCTTCTAGCTGATTCAAAACAAAGAATTTAACTCACATTTGTGTTGGCCCAGTTAAGCTAGTAAGCCAGCTCTCCCTGCTGCCCTGATCCTATAGCATTACACTAAACCCAGTGTGGGACCTTCTGTGTGCACACTATCAAGGGTGTAGCAATGAACTTCTGTGTGCACACTATTCATGGTATGTTAGTGATAACATGGTTTATGCTTTGACCGCTCACAGGTGTTGTTTTATAAAAGGGTGGTGATTTTATTATCGTTATTATTATTCCGATTTCTTCTGTTTTCCTTGGATGTAGATTCGAGCTTTGAGTATGAATCTCTAAAGCATATTCATTGGCCAGTAGGGGAAGCTGTCGTCCAAATGGTGTGAAAGATTTTACAGCCACTTCTTGCACAAAATACCACTGACTTTCTTTAATTCTGTAAGCTACTATTTGTAGACATTTTAAATAAAATATGGATGGTTCTATCATTCAGAGCACTGTCATATCTTAGCGAGTGTCACAGATCCATGCCCCTGGGCGAACAAAGCACTGGCTCACAGTACAGGTTTCTCCTGCTGCCAAATGGTCGCCACTTGAAATGCCATTTTATGTGCTTGAAGTTGCTCGTCATCTCTTTATGGCTCCTTGTTTGCTGTGAGGGCTCATACCTTGCTGGTTCCCGCATGCTGGCTGATGGGATCTCTGATCATTCTTTAACCTGTGGCTTTTCCTTGTCATGTTTTTGATCAAGAAACTAGTTCGTTTGTCCTGGAGAGCTGTCCACTTTCTGAATTTTCCATATCAAGTCATTCGGTGTCCTTTAACATGTTTGTCTCCCTTGTCGTTCCCAGAATTGGAGCATTAGCCCCAGAAACCTGATAAGAGCCTGTGTTTTTTCCAGAGCACTTCGGGGATAAGACTGCAGGTGGCACTGCACCCCTCCTACTGTACCAATTTAAGGTCACACAGGGGCCAGTTCCCGGTCTGGTTTTGGATAACCAGCAGGTCAGAAGTTGCCAGCTTGGTCTATCATCTATCAGATTTCCCGTCTGCCCTTTGCACAATGGCTTTAGAAGCTGCTGATTAGTGCCTACATCACTGGCACCATTTTTTTTTTTTTAAATTAAGAGCTCAGAGTGAAGCCATCCACCCTAACACTTCTTACCATTTATCTGCTATAATTCCTATACACAGAGGAATCTTTCCATATCAAATATAGTATTGCCCCAAGGAGCTAGTATAGGAATGCAAACTCAAAACTTGATGTTTTCTCTTGACATACATGCTTGCAGAAGAAAGAGTTAATTTCCCAGGATCACCCAAAACATCTTTTATAAACTCATGGGTTTTTTTGTTAAGCGATTGTCATGTTTCTATTGGCCATTATTATCCTCTTGATACTTGCACGGCAGTGTCTTTCCCCAGAGGAGCTCATCTGAGGCTTGTCTGCATAGAAAGACAAACGCTAGGTTCCTCTCTCTGGGGTGATGCTGATGTTGGAGACCTGGGATGCAAGGCCAGGGCCGGGCTTAGCAGGACCACTGGAGTTGTGCAGCCATGGTGGGACTAGGGAAACAGGTGACAGGGGAGCAGGGTCGTGCACACCTTGGATTCCCCACCTTCATTCTGAGATGGCCAGGCTTGTCAGAAATGGGCATGGAATAAGAACGGAGGGAGTCATAAGTGCTAGTTCTCTCTACCTGCCCCTAGTACTGGGGATTGAACATAGGAACCAGTACCTGCCAGGCAAGTGCCTGCTATACCCCCAGCCCCAAAGCACCTATTTTTCAACTACTTCAAAGCCATTGGTTGGTTTACATTCTAATTCTTAAAGGAATCCAGAAGGATAAAAATAGCAAGTAGCCAAATCCTGTTCAGGTGATGTTTTTGTTTTGTTTTATTTTTAAAGCAGTTTAAAATTCCAGTAGCACAAAATGGTAATTCTTTATCCCCCCCTCTGTGTGTGTGTGTGTGTGTGTGTCTGTCTGTCTGTCTGTCTATTCACAGAGAACCCCCTTGCTCACCCCCCAAATCCATACTAGACACTTTGGGGACTCTTTGAGGAGGTTTAGGCAATTATTTATGTGAACTCACCAATAAGAAAGGCAATAAACAAGTGAATCAAAATGTAATCATAGGTTTTATAGAGATTTAGCACACTGTAACATTTTAAGTATGTATGTACAGACACACACACACACACACACAGAGAGAGAGAGGGAGAGAGAGAGAGAGAGAGAGAGAGCGAGCGCACATGTACATGACAAAAAGTGTACTCTGCATTCCGGAGGTCTAAGGCTGAGTTAACAATTCTACACTCATTTGATCCTTAACAAAATTCCAATTCTTAATCTGTAAAATAATATTTGCTGTAAATATTCTGATGGCTTTTTCTGAACATTAAGTATCATAATAATTTACTTTATAAAATGGTACTCTTTTATTGATATGTGCTAAATATTTAGGGAATGCCAAATACTTAGTTATAAGAATCATTAAGGTCGGGTGGTGGTGGCTACACAGAGAAATCCGGCTTCCAAAAACCAACATATATATGTGTGTGTGTGTGTGTGTGTGTGTGTGTGTGTGTGTGTGTGTGTGTGTGTGTGTGTATAAATGGACTGAACAAAAACTAGAAGAGCTTTCTTGATGGGGTGAATGTTACACAGAATTGAAGATACAGACAAAGCATGGAGCATGTTCGGGGGTGCTCAGGCCAGGGAATCCCATGTACTCTGCTTTAGAACTGGGCCGGGAACACTGTGACTTACTGAACTGGAGGACAGTTCACCATGGCCTGTGTGCTTGGCAGGTAGCTAGTAGTTACTGAAGGCGCAGCAGACTGTGGACATTAAAGTCCACACCAGGAGCTTTAATTGATCTGGAGGGTAGGTAAGCCCTCTGCTGGCCTCTGTGAAGGGCTGTGTGTTATCTGAGGACAGCTGTAGCATTTTGAGTGTTAGCTTCGGCTGATTTGGAAGCTAAAGAATGGCAGTTTAAGGAGATTAAACAAAAATACAACTCTCAACCCCGTGTTTGGCAGCTTCCTGAAAGGACCTTTCAAGTGTTTAGCGTCTGAATTCAGGTCATGCAATGAGCACAGCCACAGAACAGTGATCATTTCCCCACCTGTGTTCAGCATCGGGGAGTGGCTTATATTAATACTGAATATCATATAATAACCACCAGCAGTGGGCAGAGGAGAGCTAGCAGGTTCTCAGTTCTATCTGTAAGGTTAACTGAGAATTCAAGGGCAAACCAAACAGGGGTGCAGGTACCGTGACCACGTGCTGGACACACACTGTGAAAAGCACTACTCTAGGTTCTGTTGAAATAGTAACTGTGAAAAGAATGTCTGACTTACTCCCAGACACTCATCAATTAAAAACATGTGGCTAAGATGCATATACGTAATCGTAATGATGGTGATGATGGTCCAATGGGATAGAAATAAAAAGTGTGGTAAACAACAGGGGACTAGAATAAGACCCAGCACACCTCCTCTACCCTACAGAGCAACATTTTCTTCGTCAATCAGTTTGATTTTTTTATTACCATATATTAAGCAGTCATCAAGTTTGACGTCTTTGAGGTGCAAATTTAAAGAATTACTATAGACAATGAATTCTTTTTAGAATCATATAACTTTTTTGAAAAGAAGAGCTGGGTGTTGTGGTTCACACCAATCACGCCAACGTTCAGGAGACTCAGTCTGAGGACTGAACATTTGAGGTCAGGTTGGATTACAGAGCAAGACCCTGCTTGGGAAGGGGGAACATGGTCTGGGGGTGCAGTTCAGTGGTAGAGCACTGGTCTCGTGTTACGAAGCCCTGAGTCTGATCCTTGGCCCTTCAAAAATAAATTTAAACTAAAGAGAGAGGGGTGTCGGAGAGTATCTATTTCAACAATTCTATTTCACGGATTAGGAATTGAAGGTCAAAGGTATAAAGTGATTTGTTGTAAAAGACAGAAACAGAACTTGGTTTTCATGGTTCTTAATCCTATAATTATCTACCATGCTGGACTTGAAAAGATGTTTATAAGGAGTTATTTATAGGAAGCATAATCTTCTTTCCACCTTAGGGAAGTGGTGGCATTTTGGTGCCATTAAGAGGTTGATGCAGACTCCTCTGGATTGTAGTGTTCACGTGTAAAGTTACAAAACTTACACGTGCATTATGCTTTGATTTTTAAAATCAAAATGATTATATTTTGTTTCCAATAACTATACATTTCTAATTTTACTTGTTCACTTTTATTAGAGGCATTTTATTTTTAACTTTGCTTGACAGTTAATTTCCTCTTCCTCCTCCTCCTCCTCCTCCTCCTCCTCCTCCTCCTCCTCCTCCTCCTCCTCCTCCTCCTCTTCCTCCTCCTCCTCCTCTTCCTCCTCCTCCTCCTCCTCTTCCTCCTCTTCCTCCTCCTCTCACTCTTTCTTTTTGACACGGACTTGTACACCAGACTGGCTTTGAACTTACTACATAACTGAAGATGGCCTGCAACTCCTCTCCTCCTGCGTCTGCCTCGGAATACATATTACAGGTGTACACTGCTCCACCCAGTGTGTGCTGTGCTGCAGAACAAGCCCAGGGCCTTCTTCAAGTTAGGCATTAACACCAGCTGAACTACATCCTTGGCCCCTAATTTTGCTTATATCCTAATTTCTGATAGCATGAGTGAAGCACAGAAATATGAACAATATGTGTGCATAACTGACATAAAACCAGAGAGTAAACAAAATTTTATAATTAATCTCCAAACGACTATCCACTGCAACTCAACATACCCAGTAGACGTTGCTGAATTTGTATTGCTTGTGGGCAAGATTATGAATTTAGTTATTTGAAAAAATAAATTAGAAATATTTAAAACTATAAGACAGATTAATTTAAAGTAGTTAGTTACCTTCAACTAACACGTGGCACACTAGGCTAGAGTTTCTAAAAGTATATTTTGAATACTCTGGCATCAGAGTCACTCTAGATTCTGTACTATGTAGATGCCTGGGGTTCCCTTTTCTATGTTTCTCACTGATGTTGAATAAAGAGTCACGGATTCACGGGAAGTCACTGGCTTAGGCTGAGTGTGATCCTGCCCCAGGTCCTGGACAAACCCAACCATAATGACGTTCCATGTGACCGACTGTTTAGCTGACCTGAGCAATCAGGAGAGTGACCATAGCCAAGTCCCCGGCAGTTCAGTTTCCCAGCAGACTCCCTGTTTTAACCCTGACGAGGGGAGTAACAGACACCAACCAATCGGTCCTTCCCATTGTCATTTCCCCTGTCCACTCAGGCCAGCTGCTCGGCCACCTGCAGCACAGCACCTCTGGAGGCTTAGATTAACGCTGCTGGACTCAAGGATTGCAAATAAAAGACAAAGACCTCATTTAACTAAATTCATTCAAATCTTATCTTTTGACAGTGACGATTTTTTTTTTTTTTAAAGATAGGGTCTCACTAGACATATTCCTGCCTTTGCCTCTGACTCCAGTGTGCTGGGTTAAAGGCCTGTGTCTCCATGCCCATCCCCAATCTTCTATCTTGATCTTCATCTCTTCCCAGGTCTCTAGGATTCTGAAATTTTTCACTCACCCATAGGCTTGCTTCTGTACTTCTAAACCGCTTTACAAAAGTTCTAAGGCACTTTACAAAGGATCTACGATTAAAATTGGTAAAATGTAAGAGGGAGCAAAATGGACAAAGTTCTTGTTAACATTTTGAAAAGGGATACATGTTACCGTTAATTCCTGACATTTGAGTCTGAAAAGTAAATTACCATATGAGCCACTTATTCATCACAGTGAATTTAACCTAAGCCTCAATTTATGGTTAATAACCACATGTAACAGTAGCACTCAGTTAAACGTGACTTAACCCAACTCTAGCTAATTCGCCCCAAGCATCCGTTTCACTGAGCATATTTTACACTTCCCCCTGGTATATTTCATGACACATTGGATGCTAGCAGCAGTAAAACGAAATATTCAGAAGTGAGGCATATGCCAATGGTATGAAGTATGAAACTCGCTTTTTAAAATAATGACCATAAAACCAGTCAAGTATCAGACCTGAGGCGTATTTCAGTCAAGACAAACAAATTTTTAAGTTTGAGGCTTTTTAAACTCTTAAAGATAGAGTATTGTAGTTTTAGTATACAAATGTAAAGCAAAATGAAAGCGCTGATAACTTATGCTCATTTTGCAAACTAAATACCATCTCCAGCTAATTAGGGCGCCCAGCCCTGACCCTGAGTTACAGCAGGAGCCTAATGATTAAGCAAATAAAGAAGCTTGGCCACTAGTGGGTGGGAAGGAGGGAGGGAGGGAGATCCTGTTTGCGGGCTGATTGGAGCGGAGCGGAGCTATGGGCGGAACCGCTGTGACGTCACTGCGAGGTTAGCCCCCCCTCCCCCGGGTACGCGGTAATCAATAAGAGTTCTAGCATGGCCCTCTGTCAAAAAATGCATCTCCACTTGCTCTGAAATAAACAATCTTCTGTTTTAGACTCCGAGCGTTGCAAACGGAAGAGAGGACTATGCCGCTACAGTCTCTGCGCGCGAGACCCTAAATCCCACTCGTGCGCATGCGCCGAGGGCTATACCTTAAGCCGAGACCGGAAGTACTGCGAAGGTAATGTGCGCATGCACCGAAAGCAATCCTTTTTGACAAGTGGCCGGAGGTCCGCTAGTGAAGTTCGTGTGTCTGTTTGTGCCTTGTATTCGTAGGGACGGGATTGTCCTGGGCCTCCAAGAAGAACAAACTTCAATCTTCTTCCTCCCTTGCTCGCTCCCTCCTTCCCTTCCTTCTTTTCCCAGAAGAGAACTTTTTCTTCTGTTTTAATTTCTTTTATACACTCAGGTCTTTTTTTTTTTAGACTTCTGTTGCTAGATGCAACCCATTAGGAAATTGCTGAGGGGCTGATAAAAGACCAAGATTTTCTTTATTTTTTTTAAAGATTTATTATTTTTATATTGTGTGTATGAGAGCCTACGTGTGTTTGTGCACCACGTGCATGCCTGGTGCCTGTGGAGCCTAGAAGAGAGCATGGAACCCTCTGGACCTGTAATTAAGAATGTGAGCCACCGTGAACTCAGGTCTTTTGTAAGAGCAGCAATTAACCTCTGAGCCGTCTCTTCAACTTTAAGCCAGAGGTTTCTGAGTGTGGTCAACAAATTCTCTCTCTCTCTCTCTCTCTCTCTCTCTCTCTCTCTCTCTCTCCCTTTCTCCCTCTCCCTCTCTCCCTCTCTCTCTCTCCCCCTTCCCTCCCTCCCTCCCTCCCTCCCCCTCTCCCTCTCCTTCCTTCCCTCTCTCTCTTTCTCTTTTAGTTTGACTTGGTGCAAAATATCAGGATGATCAAACTCTTTTGTTAAATTTTATATATATTTTAGCAGTGATTCCATAGCTACCACCAGACTGAGAGTATTCCATACGTGTCTTACCCCACATGAGATCTAGAGAGAACCTAGGGAAACTGAATCTAGCTGCTTCCTTATCTAGGCCTCTCCTGTTGGGAAGTCCCTGACCCAGTGTAATCAACCCTGGAGCCCTGGGGAAGTAGCTTGGTTTTTAGAAGGTGCAAGTGGTATACACATTCAGAGGAATTAGTTGACTTCAGGCACATCTAGCCTATGGCTGTCACATATTACTGTCCCTTGCTTATGCCCAATGAACTGATGCTGATGAGGCAGAGGCTGAAGCCTGGCCCTTCAGTCAGAGTTGTCGAGAAGTGACCCTCCTGAGGACGGGAAAGACCAAAAGCAGAACAGGAAATAGCCTAAAGTGGCTAAAATATTCTAACCCCAGCTTCAAGGGAGGCTGTGGTAGGATTGCAGTTCAAGGCCAGCCTGGGCTTCATGGTGAGTTCAAGCCAGCTCTGGAGGCTTAGGGAGACCCTTTCTCAAATGAAGAGAAGGGAGAGAGATGTGTAGCTCAGTGATAGACTTGAGAGTGCTTGCTTAACACACATAAGACCCTCAGATCAATCCTCAGAGTTGCAAAAAGGAGTCCCTACCTTTCTGGGGATTTCATCTTTTATTTATTTATTTGTAAAGATTTATTTATTTATGTATGTGAGTACACTGTCGCTCTCTTCAGACACACCAGAAGAGGGCGTCAGATCCCATCACGATGACTGTGAGCCACCATGTGGCTGCTGGGAACTGAACTCAGGACCTTTGGAGAAGCAGTCAGTATTCTTAACTGCTGAGCCATCTCTCCAGCCCCTGTCTTAACTTTTTCGTAAAGGGTAAATCCTGTGAAAAACTGTGAGAAAGTGGTCTCTAAGTAACCCTTTTGTGAGCACTGAACTGATTTCTGTCGCCCTCTCCGGGGGTTGGAGAAGTAACCGTCCCATGGTGATTTGCAGCGGGAGCAAGCGTGAGATGCCCTACTTGTGCCAATTAGGGAATCACAATTTATTTCCAAGGATAATCATGGTTTGCTGTTGTCATTGTGCAGATGTCAATGAGTGTGCCTTTCAGAACCATGGCTGTACTCTCGGGTGTGAAAACACCCCTGGATCCTATTACTGCACATGTCCTACAGGATTTGTCCTGCTTCCTGATGGGAAGCATTGCCACGGTAAGCCACCGCAAGCCATTATTGCATTCTTGTACTTTGAGTAATGTCCCTAAGGTAGCTATGACCTGAGTTGGTGGTCTTCAGTTAGCAGTGTGCATCACACTTACCTGGGGTTGTATTTCACTTTGTTTTATTAAACACGGCTAGTTGAAGCTGGACATTGTGGTATGATTTGTAATCCCAGCACTCTGAAGGTGGAGGTAGGAGGATCACAAGTTCAAGGCCAGCTTGGGCTACAGAGAAGGACTTTGTCTTAAAAACCAACAACCACATGTATAACTAGGCTCTATTACAGGCCTATTGAAAAAAAGAAAAGAAAAACTTCAGGGCAAGGGAAATAAAACTATATAAGCAAATAAACATATATTTCTATTTTAATCTATATTATCTAATATTTCACTATGTATCTTTAAAAGAGAGGCATATAATAACCAGTGGTGATACATTATTACACCTAAAAATGAACTATGATGCCCTAATGTATTATCTTTCAGTTTTTAGATTCAATCACAATATTACTGTTATAGCCCTAACATTGACAATAATTCTTAATAGCATCAAATATCAATTTTTTTCTACTATGCGACTGTATAAAAAACTAATAAAAACAAAACCTTCAAGTATACATAAGCTTGTTCTGCAGAGGGTGTTGTTAGTTTACTTCATCTTTAAAATGTCCTCTACATGATGGATTTGTTTGACTAACACATTTTAACTTGATGCACCTGTCTCTCACAGACTCTTCTTATCACTCATATAGTGTTAATTAAATTAACTATTTTTATTTACTCCAAAGCTTCTTGCTTTGTGGATTTTGTCAATTACATTTTCTTTTTTTATATAAATCTTTTTTGTAAAGATATATTTATTTACTTTATGTATGTGAGTACACTGTCGCTGTCTTCAGACACACCTGAAGAGGGCATCAGATCCCTTTACAGATGGTTGTGAGCTACCACGTGGTTGCTGGGAATCGAACTCAGGACCTCTGGAAGAGCAGTCAGTGTTCTTAACCACTGAGCCATCTCTGAGCCCATCAATTACATTTTCTAAATGTCCCTTCAATGTTCTGTGAACTTGAAATTATAACTATAGACTGGATTAGATTCGGCATTGATGTTTCTTGGCCAGAAAACATTATAAATGTATTTGTACTTCCACCAAGCTATAGATATGCCATGTTGTTCCTTTGTATTGTGAGATTAGCCTGTGGCCATTCATCTGTTACAGAGCTCACCAGTCACATTTTAATAATATTTCCATGATCTATTATTTCACCAATAGTTTTGAAGTAATATTCTTGTCCTTCCATTCTTTCTAATTATTAATTAGAAAGCTTTTATAAAGGAAATTTCATCTCATTAACTGTCTGCTTTCCCAAGAGACAATTCTTATGGTATAGGGCAAAGCAAATGTGAAAATTTGTATTTGGAGGATATAATTTGCTAGTAAATTAGTTGTTTCTAGGTTTAGGGGGCATCAGTGTTAGAGTGTACTTAAAAAAAGAGAAAAAAAGAATGGTGTGAATTCCAGTGCAAATTTAGGATTGTATAGTCAGATATCTTCTAGTCCTGGTTTTTAATTGACTCTTAGCAGGACTAATGTACAGACATGTGTTTGAAACCATACTCATTATGTAGTCTTGTTTCACAGATGATGGAGACTAGGTCTGTCTGAATATCATCTGGGTCTATGAAACCAGACTCATCGAGATTGATGGGTAATAAATAATGAACTTTATGGAAATTGCCTATCATCATTGCACATATGAGACTTGATTCTGACCTATTAGTAAATGCCCTAAAACACTGGATGTAAATGCGTTGAGCACAGGCCCCATCATATGCCAATAAGAACACATACAGTTTTACTTAATTCTCAAAGCTTCTAGAACTTTTATAATAGACATTTTAAATTTGCGTTCAAATTTGCTTGAATTAATTTTTATGCATGGTATAGAGTAGCATTTAAGTTTGCTTAAATCGCTGTGCAGTTATTTCTGTATCACTGGTGGGCTTTCATATGTACACCCATTTAAAAATAAATGCCTTCTCTAGCACGAGCTTGTGTGCACTTGAAGGTTTTATTTTCGTTAGGTTTGTTTTGACACTGTCTTATTAGGGTGGCGTAGGTTGGCCCTCATCTTGAGGTTCTCCTGCCTCAGCTTTCTGTGGCTGGCATTACAGGCGTGTGACATCACTCCTAGTTGGAGCCTTTTCTAATCTGAATTTGCTATCCTTTCCTGATGTCATCGTCTGTCTTTTCCTGTTCCCATTTCCCAGTGTTCTGAAGTTGCACGTTAGCACACACACACTGTCTACTCCTATGCATTTATCATAAACTTTGGTATTGGCTAAGAGCCTTTCATTTCTCTCATTTAACCACACACAAAATACCTTTATTGTCTCCAACATGGGTAATCTCCAGAATCACTTGTTAAAATTCTATGTCAAATGTTTTGGAATTCTGATGTCTAACAACTTTAAAGATCTTATTCAAAATAGGAGAAACTCATAGGACAGTGGAGATAGTTCCCCAAAATCCTAGCTCTTTGCTTTTTTTAAATTGAAACTGACACATTATTCCTTATTTTGATAGTTTTCAATACTGTGGCATCTCATAAATGTTAGAAGCTTTTTATTCAACTTTCTCCTTTCAGAGTAGCAACTGATTGCAACAAATTGTCACAACCCAATTTAACACTAATCTTACTTTGTTCTTCTTAATTAGAACTTGTCTCCTGTCCAGCCAATGTATCAGAGTGCAGCCATGACTGTGTCCTGACATCAGATGGTCCCCAGTGCATCTGTCCTGCAGGTTCAGTGCTTGGGACAGATGGGAAGACGTGCACCGGTGAGTTTATTGGACCTCTGTTGACTTAACAATATGAATCTTCTAAGAGACACTGAAAATTTTACTCTATTGCCAAAGCAGAATAGATCTTCCTTACCACCCACTTATTGAAAAACATTTATGTAACAGATTAATAGGTAAATTTGGGAGGGTCTTAAAACAGTGAGTGGTCTATACAATGTTCTTTGATAGTGTTAGTCCTGGACCAGCATTACCAGTTTCCCAGCAGTGTGGTGCAAACATCTCTTGTGACCTATGGATGCAGAGTGCTCAGCCTATTGTTGGCTGCTAATAAATAATCCCAGACTTTTCCCTTCCTAGAGACTGAAGCACACAGACGTCTGGATGGAACTCAAGATTAGCAGAAGAGTTTTTAGTAGTTTTTAATTATTTAAATAAAATCTGCAAAATATGAAGACACGTATTTGGTGGGATTTAGTATTGCCCAAATTGAATTGAAATTTCTAGAATTGAAAATAAAGTGAGTTAAGATCATTGAAAACCAAAACAAACAAACAAAAAGGCCAAAGGCAAGAGGCCCAAAATGTATGAGATAGAAAAATTGTATTACCCAGTAGAAGAGTTAGAACAAACTCAAAATGCATTTCTTTGTCCAGGCGGCTGCCAGTGTGTATATTCCCGAACTCAGTGGTGGAACACACAGATGAGGGTCGATGGAATGTGAAGATTAACAAACATCAAAATGCTGGGTTACAGGGAAGAGGGTGCTGGGACCAACAGTTTCCTCCAAACTCTGAAGATAAACTTGATGGCAGCAGTATTGATGATTAAGAAAATGGGTCTTAAGGACATATAGTTGGTTCCTCAAGAATATTTTCATGAAAAATTGTTACGTTTTGTGTGATATAACATCATTACCCGGTGGCTGGTTTTGTAGGTTGTTCATCACCTGATAATGGTGGATGCAGCCAGATCTGTCTTCCTCTCAGCCCAGTATCCTGGGAATGTGGTTGCTTTCCCGGGTATGACCTACAGTCGGACCTAAAGAGCTGTGCAGCTTCAGGTTAGTGCCTTGGTTGTTTGAAAGTCTCTCCTTGAAAAAGAGATTATACAGAGATAGTGAACATTAAAATATGCAAAGTTAAATTGCTTCCGGATTCCTGGTAGCAAATACGATTTGAGAAGAAAATGTTGGAAGTAGGAAATGAATCTTGTTACCATGAATAATATAAGTAACTGCAACATAAATAATGAAGACTGTTTCTTAGTAAAGGGGGCATCCAGACACTTAGATTAGGGTCTGATAACTTTAGTAGGTGGGGAGGGCCATCATGGGGAATGGTCTTAAAGAGCTTTAAGTTAACCAGTGTTTAATAAATATTTGTTGACTGATTTGATTTTGATCTCTCTGGTAAGTACAGTAATCATAATACTTTGACAAGTTCTTTTTCCTTCAACTTTAATGTGAAGTTTTATGCTTCAGCTGTTTCTTTTCATCTGCCGATATTGCATCTTTTCTGTCTTTCACGACCCTTGGAAATCTTAGATTTATGCCAGTCAGTTGAGGATTGATGATGCTGATAAATTGAGATGCTGTAATTCTGATCGTGTGACACTTGCCTAAGTCTGGCCTCAGTACTCTTAACCCCATAAAGTCTTGGCTAATGAAACATAATGAGCCTAGAGAATGGTTATATGACCCCCTTTGAGAAGAGCACCCAGCCATGGGGAATGAATCGATGAATTCATCCTGTGTGAGTGAAGGAGATTACAGCCAAAAGAGCGGAGTGATTTGTCTGTGCTTTGGGTTAATGTCACCCTTTCTATAAGTAAGGACCCAGGGATGAAATCTTGCAGTGACACTTTGCAAAAGGGGGCGGTCTTTCCACCTGACTGTGGAAGACTGAGCAGACTAGTATTGCAGGAATTAAAGATTGTGCAGTGAAAAGCAAGCATCACAAATGCCGTGGGTTTTAAAGCATTTTCGGTTCAACCTGTATTTGAAATTTTTAACAGGACCACAGCCATTTTTACTGTTTGCAAACTCCCAGGACATCCGGCACATGCATTTTGATGGAACAGACTACAAAATTCTGCTCAGCCGGCAGATGGGAACGGTTCTTGCCCTGGATTATGACCCTGTGGAAAGCAAGGTACACTTTTTTTAAAATGCATGAACAGATTATGAAAGTGGAGGATTTTAGCTTCATTGATGACCTGGGCTACTTGAAAATGCTCTGCCACACTCCCAGTGTTAGACCAAACAAGTTAAATGTATGCATTTGAGGAACATGAAGAACGCTCTGATACCTGTACCCTTGTTAGCCTTGTTTCCTGTTGGCCACCTTCCTGGGGAGATTGGGCATCATTCTCCTTTCGGTTGCCTGCCTGGAGGAGCAGGAGGGAGACCAGTGTGATGCTTGCCCATCACAAGGGTTTTGATTATTTGCTAGTATGAGAAGAGGCTGGGTTGGGCTTGGGGCATGAGAGAGAGAGAGAGAGAAAGAGAGAGAGAGAGAGAGAGAGAGAGAGAGAGAGAGAGACTCTCTTAGGGTTTCTCTTGCTGTGAAGAGATACCATGAGAATGGCCACTCTTATAAAGACAAACATTTCACTAGGGCTGACTTACAGTTCAGAGGTTTATTTCATTGGCATTATGGCAGCATGCAGGCAGACATGGCACTGGAGAGGTAGCTGAGGGTTCTACATCCAGATCAGCAGGAAGAGAGAGACACTAGTCCTGGCATCTGAAACCTCCAAGCCCACCCCCAGTGATACACCTCCTCCAACAAAACCACACCTACTCCAACAAGGCCACACCCACTCCAACAAGGCCACACCTCCTAATAGTGCCACTCCTTGTGACCAAACATTCAAATCTCTGAGCCTGTGGGGACCATCACACGGAGATTAAATAGCTCAAGGTTACACATACACATATTCAGGAGTAGCAGAGTTGGGGCTTATTGTAGCTATGTCTATCTATCTCTGATAACAATTACATGGCCTGAAGACCTGTTAGTCCTTCATGCATATTCTACATTAATATTTAGAATACAAACCAGAAATGCCTAGTTCTCTCTTGCAGATATATTTTGCACAGACAGCCCTGAAGTGGATAGAGAGGACTAATATGGACGGCTCCCAGCGAGAAAGACTGATCGTGGAAGGAGTAGACACACCAGAAGGTCTTGCCGTGGACTGGATCGGCCGGAGAATCTACTGGACAGACATTGGGTATGTTTCTTGCTTTAGTTTTCTGTTGCAGGAGATGGAGGTGAGGGAACAGGCGATTCTACTAGCTTATCCTCTACTGTGAGCACAGAGAAATACGGCTGGCCACTTGTGAGGACCAGAGGTGGCTGCACTGGCGTCTGTACTCCTCACCCTTCCCCACCACCAAGCAAGGCTCACCTTTTATGGGACAGGGTCCACAGCGATAGGATTCCCAGGACCAAGAAAGTGACATGTGCTTTGCAGCTCAGACCGTTGTCAACAGGGCAGCCTCAGACCCGTCTGCACACCATCAGGAAATGTTTGCTTGCATAAGGTTCTCTCGTCGGTATCTTCCAAAGACACCATAGAGAAGGCGATGGGATCTGTCTTTGTGGTCAGCTCTCAGTTTAGCTGGGAGGAAAAGACAGATTTTCCCATTTAACAAATGAGTACAAATGCTTGGTAAAAATGGAGGTAAGGGAAGTGTTGGGCCACGCATGAGCACTTGCCAGAGGTACAGAAAGGGACAGGCGGGCAGAGGGGTCAGTGGCCCCACCCCCTCATCTTACAGCCCAGAGAGCTGAGGTGGTTCTGTGTTGTTTACAAGCTTGTAAAGGACAAGTCTTACATGAAAATCCTTGCCCTGGCTCCTGCCGAGCAGGCATGAAAGAAAGAGTGGAAGGCTCCCTGGAGATGGGAAGACATTCTCAGAGGTTGGATAGGGTGCGCTTCTTCTCTTTGTGGGTGACAAGAGAAGCAAAGTTGGGACATTTCTGTCCTCTCAGCCCCCTCTGTCCCTGTGGCCTGTGGCCTCTGTGAGCCTGAGAACAAACAGGGCTGGACAGGAGGATAGATGAGGGAAGGGGCTCCCTCCTGAGTGATGCTATAAAAGGCCACTTCCTTGCTGCAGGCAGAGAAGCATGGACCAGACTCCCTCACAGGATGACGGGAGAGATGCCACGTGCTCTATTTCTTCCAAGTACCTGAAAAGCATTGAGTGAATGGTGATCAGGCTCAGCATCTGGAACGTATGCTGCCATGTAAAAGGAAAAGAAAATTAATTAGGGTTTCATATCTGGGAGAACCGTAGTTCCAACTCAGAGAGCAGAGTCCCAGGGACCAGGCACATGCGCTTGTGCACAGCTATTCTGTGTGCAGAAAATCTCTGGTTATAGGAAGCCAACAGGTTCTTCACAGTGAGCCAGATGTATGATATGATTTGCAATCACCGATGAAATGCTCTGTGTCCAGGTTGAGCATGGCTTTTTAGTCAGTTGCTTATTTAGCCTTCACCTTCATTCTTTTACTGTTTGTACATCTGTCTATTAAATAATTGCAGTGTACCAGATACTGTGCTCAGAGCGTTCCATCCAGGATACTATTAAATCCTAAATAGCTATGCTTTCATATCTCTTAAACATCAAGAGAATTTATAATCAAAGTGCTAAAATAACTTTTCCAGGGTTAAACAGTGAACTTAAGGTTAGCCATTCCCAGAGGCTGTTCCTGATTCATCACAGAAATAAGCTTGGGGTGCTACTTGGGGTAGAAATGCGCTTAGCCTGTGAAGGCTTGGGTTCAAGTCTCAGAACCACAAAACCTTCATAGAGGGATACTGTCTGCTTCACTCGGTGTCAGAATAGGTGAGACCCAGAGTCACAGAACAGATTCAGATCAACTCCTGCCAAAACCATTATAACTATCATAATAACAGCCTTCTCATGTTGAACTGACTTAAAAGGATGTTCTCCCTGGCAGCTGTGGGTAATAACAGAGCTAGTATGTGGTTGTTTTCAAAGTGTAAACGTTTATCAGGGTTACAGATGTCAACAGCTCTCAGCATCTCTGAGGTAGCTCTCTTCCCGGTTCCACACGTTCAGAAGGCACCTCTAATTTCACCAGTGTGTGATTAGTGCCTACTGCCCAGGCAGTGCCTCCAGATGGGCACAGCTGGAGCCTGCAGAACCAGACCTCACACTGCCCAGCCTGTTGACTTCAGCAATAACAAACCGTTCTTAAGTCCTCTCCGCTCTAAAAGACAGCTGCTTAAGCAAAACCGTTAATTTGTCTGGAAATGAGCAGTTTGTAGTTTAAAAACCTTGATATTAGCTAGAAATTTGATTTAAATGACTGAGACTTTAATCCTAGGTATTAGATTACATGGCAACTCTTTAGTCGATGAAAACCAAAGAAGGGTGGCCATATAGTTGAGAAAAAAGCCATTCATATGAGCATGACACATTGATAATTGTACGCAATTATTAATTAACGTTAAGGAATCCTGACTTCTAAAGTTAGTTGAGCCATAAAGGTAACGATATATGTGTGCTTGTTCTTTGGGGCACTCTCTATGGAGAACTACAACAAACATAAATTGTCCCAGGGGGGTTGCTTTCTTATCACCATCCCTGGGGTCTCAGCTTTGTTTTTGGCCTGAACTAAACAGCACTGTGGGAGCTCAATTCTCACTGCCTAACTCCTGCTCCGAGCAGTTGAAACTTATTAGTGCTATAACGGTGAGATCAGAAAGGGTGGTTTTGTTACCCCTGGTCACACACTACAGAAGGAGACAAATACTGCTGCACTGGCCTGTGCCTTCTTCCCATGGTCTGTGACGTGGCCTCCTGTGACTACCTGGCCTCCTAGTCTCTGGCTTCCATGAGTTCCAGCAGGAGGTAGAAGGTTGTTAAGAGGAAGAAACTAAATAAACATTTGCATCTGGGCTGCCTCTGCCAGGCTGCCGACCAGTCCCCTTTATCCTGTCCTGTGCCCAGGATCATTAGGGGGTGCTAATTAGCTGGTGTTTTGTTTGGTTGGTTAGTTGGTTCTGGTTTTTCAAGATATGGTTTCTCTGTGTCTCCCTAGCTGTCCTGGAACTCACCCTGTAGACCAGGCTGGCCTCAAACACAGAGATCCACCTGCCTCTGCCTCCCAAGTGCGGGATTAAAGGTGAGTGCCACCACTGCCCAGCTGTATTTTAAATCAATAGAATTTTTTATGTAGGAGCTTGCTGGTACTAACTTGATGATTGTGTGTGTGTGTGTGTGTGTGTGTGTGTGTGTGTGTGTGTGTGTGAGAGAGAGAGAGAGAGAGAGAGAGAGAGAGAGAGAGAGAGAGAGAGAGAGAGGTCATGTATCAGCATGAGAAAAGGAAACCTTTTATTTGAACATGAGGAGCTAACAGCACCCCACTGTATTACCGTTTAGGAAGTCTGTCATTGGAGGGAGTGACCTGAGCGGGAAGCATCACCAAATAATCATCAGCGAGAGCATCTCAAGGCCACGGGGAATAGCTGTGCACCCAAAGGCCAGGTAGAGATTCATGAAAAGATGGTGCTATTTATCTGAGCTTATATAGTTGTTCGTGTCTTCAGTGGTCATGACCAGAATTTGTGCTAAGACTTCAGGTGGTCAGTGCAGTCAAAAGCCAAGCAAATGTGTACATTTTGTTCAGCTCTTCAGAACCAGTATGTCTAACAATTTACATCCCTCTTGGTTCTCATTAACCAACTATGCTGAATCCCATGAATCTACTTTTCTTCATGTTGTCAGGACTAGACAGATGGCTCAGTGGTTAAGAGCACTGACTGCTCTTCCAGAGGACCTAGGTTTGGCTTGTTTCCAGCACCTACATAACAGCTTACAACCATCTATAACTCCAGTTCCAGGAGATCCAATAACCTCTCTTGCCTACACAGGTACTAGGCATGAAATATTATGCATAGATATACAAGAAAGCAAAACACTCTACATAAAAATTTTAAAATCCTTTATTTACAAGAAAAGATTTAAAAATCTACATTGTTGTTTCTTGAGCGGAAAATAAAATTAGGAGTGTTGATTTATCAACACTATTTAGAAAAATCTTAAGATGATTTCAAATGATAGGTTGTTTCTAGAATCAGATAAGCAGAAATATAAATTATGAAAGATTAGTAGATTCTATGCTACTAACTATGAATTAGCATCATATTTTGGTTTGAGAGTAGAGAATTAAGGAGAATAGAGAGTTTCTTCAGAGTTGATAAAAAGCAAAGAGAAAAACAAGTACTTTTTTGTTTTATTGGGCATTTCAATCAGACTGCTTAATGTCACACCAGTACAGCGTGTCTGCTAAGTAGTCTATTGCAATTACCCTGGGTTCCAATGGATTAGAGCTGGCTCTCAGCATCCAGCCAAAACCTTGAAGGTTTTATTTTTGGTGGAAATGTTATAGTCATCTCTGGATGATGTGTCAGTAGTAACTGATAATTGATCTGGAGTTGATCAAATGGCCAAAACAAGGCGAACCCGTCTCTACACAAGCCAACTAGATACTAAGCCAGATTGCTATTTTTAAAAATGTGAAGTTAAAATTATCTTAGCAGGCTTAGTGCCTTGCATAACTCTAGGAAACAGGTAAAGACACTATTCCTTTTGTTGTAACTTAATATGTACATAATATAGGATGAGCTACCAAATTTTATGCATTTTGTTGCTAATTTACTATTGCTCATTCCAGTACAAATTTGATTAATATTCTACAATTTCAAATATCAATTCCTTTTCCATCTAATGGTCTGACACCATTTTTTTCTTTTTGTTCTAGATGCTTTTTAGAGAGCAGATAACTGAGAGTTTTCTTCGGTTTTGTTTGTAATTGTTAAACATGCGTTGCTGTGTTTTCTCCTCGAATATTTCTCAGTACACTAGTCTTTAAAGTGATTTCTATTGGTTTTCTAAGTCTTGAAAGAATATAAGAATTTTTTCGTGCAAATTTGACTTGTACGTTTTCTTGATTGAAGGAGACTATTCTGGACAGACATAGGGATGTCTCCTCGGATTGAGAGCTCTTCCCTTCAAGGTTCTGGCCGGATGCTGATAGCCAGCTCTAATCTACTGGAACCCAGTGGAATCACAATTGACTACTTAACAGACACTTTGTACTGGTGTGACATCAAGCAGTCTGTGATTGAAATGGCCAAGCTGGACGGTTCCAAACGCCGAAGACTTACCCAGAACGATGTAGGTGAGGCTTTGGGCTGGGTGGCTTTTTTCATCTTTAATTTAGTCATACTGTTAGTTTTTAAATCGTGCACATAGTACACATATGTATGTGTCTGGGGCTGTGTGCACACGTGTGCATGTAACCACAACAGCCAGGGAGTGTCTGGTTCTCTGGAGCTGGAGTTTCAGGCGAATGTAAGCCAGCAGATGTGGGTGCTGGAAACCAAACATGGATTCTCTACAAGAGCAGCACTTGTTCAGGACAGCTGGGCCATCTCTCTAGCCTCTGACTTCCTTGATTGAGTGCTGATGAATGCTAAATCCAGAATGTGCTTACACATGTACACATTTAACCAGACTACAGAGACAGAGTTCTCCAAGAATTATAAAATAGAAAGATTGCCCAAGCACTGAACATGTCAAGTAAAATGTAATACTGTATAATCACTTTTCCTCAAGATTTCCCCAAATAAAAGTGAAAAATCTTAATTTTTTCCCAAACTTATTTAGGAATAAAAACCATATTTCTTCTATTTTTTTTTTTCAGTCCGTCATTCCATAACAGTGATGAAATCACTTTCAGGCATTAATGAATGTCAGTTAATAACATGGGCAAAGATTAATCAAGGAAGTTTTCTCCCCTATTGCTTTTTCAGATTCTTCAAGGGAGATCATGAATTTTCATAAATATCTTTAAAACACTGAGCCAGGGGCTGGAGAGATGGTTTAGTGGTTAAGAGCACTTGCTAGGCTTCTGGAGGGCCTGAGTTTGGCTCCCAGCAGCCATGTTGAGCAGCTCACAACCACCTATAACTTCAGCTCCCAGAGTTTGACACTCTCCTCTGGCCTCTGCAGGTACCTGCACATACTCACACACAGATCTGTGCAGAACACACACACACACACACACACACACACACACACACACACACACACACACGCACACCCCGTAGCCTATAAAGGAGAAGTACAGTGGCAGTGGGAAATTGCCTTGGACTCAGGAAGTCTTCAAGGACGCCTTTTGACCCTTTTGAACTCAGCCGTGTGATAAGAAGAACTGCCGGGGTAAAGTGACTGAACCTAATTTTGAATTTACTAAGGAAACTGTAAATGTTCTTCTTTTTAAAAAAAAATTAAGTCTCTTTTTATTTTACTTTATTTATATGAGTACACTGTCACTCTCTTCGGACACACCAGAAGAGAGCATCAGACCCCATTACAGATGGTTGTGAGCCACCATGTGGGTGCTGGGAATTGAACTCAGGACCTCTGGAAGAGCAGTCAGTACTCTTAACCGCTGAGCCATCTCTCCAGCTCCACAGTAAATGTTCTTGAGCAAGAGATATGTGTGACGAGACCACCATTTCACGATAACTGTTTAGATGACAGTGCAGTGCTCAGATTAAAGTGTAGAGAGAAGGAAATCGATGACAAGTTCCGTGCTAGTCCACACATCAGTTCGTGAAGACCCAAGCTACCTTGTTATTAAACATAGAAATAGAAGATTAGGGTATTAACACTTACTATGAATAAAAATTAAAGAGGGTCTGATAGCAAGTTGGAGTAAGAAGGAATGAGAGCCTGGGAGTGTTGGGCAGGAGGGCTTTAGGGCTTTAGACACTGGTTGAGAAGATCAAAAAATCAGTCTCATTTAGCAAGGAACTAATAAAACAGTTATCTTGCAAATTCCCTTTAGTTTAGAGACAATGACTTTCTAGATAATATAATATGAAATAGAGCAAAAAATACTTAAATTGTATATATTTCTTTTTCTTTTTCTTTCTTTTTTTTTTTTTTTTTTTTCAAGACAGGGTTTCTCTGTGTAGCCCTGGCTATCCTGGAACTCACTCTGTAGACCAGGCTGGTCTCGAACTCAGAAATCTACCTGCCTCTGCCTCCCAAGTGCTGGAATTAAAGGCATGTGCCACCACTGCCTGGCTGAATCTATGTCTAAGATTCTTTAAAGCAACCATATTCTTCATAGACAGTGATAAGCTTGCATACACAGTTGGACCATGTCTATCCACACACTTGGCAGACATTCATTGGTTTCTGAGGTAGGTAGATATATTAACATTCCTAACCAGAAGAAACCATCACATTCTGGATCCAAAACACAGTATATACTATTGTGTTGATTTTCGGACAGGGTCTTATGCATTCCAGGCTGAATCTGGACTTTCTGTCTAGTGAAGGATTACCTTGAACTTCTGATCCTCCTGCCTTCACCTCCAGAATGCCGAGATGATAGGGCCTGTTCCCCACACTCAGTTTAGATGGTGCTGGAGATTAAACGGAACTTTGCTCATGACAGGCAAGCCCTTCACCAGCTGAGATAGACCCAGAGCCCTTGATCGGAGATTTTTTAATTGTAAGTACTACTACAATCAGAATAGCACAACTTTCTCCTAAGAAGCAACAATTACATAATGTTGCTTCTCCTCATCCCTACTCTAGAGTGACATCTACCGCAATACATGGGATGTGTTCTCAATTGACAGTTCAGGGTTTTATTTATTTATTTTTTCTTCTTTTATGTATATGGCTGTTTTGTCTGCTTCATGGATACCTGGGGCTGTGGAAAACCAGAAAAGGTCATTATATCCCCTGGAACGAGAATGATAGACCGTTGTGAGACACCATGCTAGTGTTGGTACTCTAACCCAAGTCCTCTGGGAGAGCAGTCAGTGCTCTTAACCACTGAGCCATCTTTCCAATGTCAACAGTTCAGGACTTTGAATGAAAAGATTGGATGAATTTATCTTTAATTAAAGTACAATTAATTGTGGTTCATTGCCTTAAGATAAGGAAGATTGTGTCTAATGTGTTTGTTGAACATCTGTAGCTAATTCTAGCATGGGCTTCAAATAAACAAACCTTGAGGAGATTATGCTAAGTGAGCAAAAAGACAAATGCTGGACACGCCCACTGGCTCGTGGTAATGCAGCACGCAGCCTCATGCACAGGGTGGAATAGTATTTCTCAGGGGCTGGGGGGAAGTTGGCATAGACTTTCAGATTTTCAAAAGTGCTACAAAAATTCTAGAGATTGGTTACACAGCAGTGTGAGTGTACTTAGCACCTCTGAACTGTACATAGAGGCTAAGGTAGTAAATTTTGTATTGTATGTTTTCTAACCACGATGAAAAGAACAGTAGTCAGGTAGAAAAAATTTCCCATGATGTATATATAGTTTTACTTTGGGACAAAGGAGTAGAGACTGAGATGAAAGCTAAATACCCTCACCAACCTTGGTGAAGCGGAGGAGGCTTGCTGTGGCCAGGACAAGTCATTTGAGTTTTCCACCACATGGGGGAGACATTCATCTCACAGTTCCAAATTCATCGATCTGGTGAATGAGAGGCATGAGGAAGCTTCCAGCCGCACGCCTCCTCCTCCACCCTGGTGTCTAGGAGCTCGAGATGCGGTGTGGCATTCTCCTGAGTACTTGAATCAGTGCACAGTAGTTCCAGAGGCCTGCAGAGGTGGTTTTGGAGGAGGAGGGCTCAGAAGGCAGCCCACCAGATGGTCAGTAGGAGCTGTAGAACCGAGGAAGCAGATAAATGTGTTAAACAAAACAAAACAAAACAAAACAAAACAAAACAAAACAAAACAAAACAAAACCAACCCTCCCTTCTGCATGGCAGGGAAGAGTCAGAGGGTCGATGGGGATAAGGGAGGCAGACATTAGTAAGGAAGGTAAGAGGCTAGTAGGCTGGGCTTGGTGAGGAGAAGGAAAATGAAGACATGGAGTCATTCTTGGCAGCGTAGGCATGGGAGAAGTAGCGATGCCAAAAGGTCAATCCTGGACTAATGTATAAGAAGAGAGAGTAGACAGGAAAGGCTAACTCGGGAATATAGTGAGAGAGATGACAGTTTCGAAAAACACTGTTTGGTCACCTAAATTAAGAAAAAAAAATCTTTCTCGTTACCTGTGGGTTCATTCTCCTGCTTATGACAGCCGTTTAAATGACAAGGGACCCAGAGCGAAGAGCAGCAAGAAACACACTAAGGTCAGCTTGTGGCACATGAGCACAGAGCGTGCCCACGCTGGCGCCATCGGCGCTGTAAGGCCCATGCAGGTCAGCAGCTCCTGTGACGTGACGTAGTAGAGCGGTCCTGAGCCTTGCCCTCCTACAGGTGCCCCTGTGAACAGAACCTCTCTGTGCTGAATGACCTTTTACTTGCTTCCAGGTCACCCATTTGCTCTAGCCGTGTTTGAGGATCACGTGTGGTTCTCGGATTGGGCTATCCCATCGGTAATAAGGGTGAACAAGAGGACTGGTCAAAACAGGGTACGTCTCCGAGGCAGCATGCTGAAGCCCTCGTCAGTGGTTGTGGTCCATCCATTGGCAAAACCAGGTACACTGGAGAAGTCCCGCAGGCCCTCCTGCCCTGGAGACTGCAGCTGTGTTAACCAGTGGTAGCAGGCGGTGGGGGTGGAGGGGATTTGGTGATTTTTTTTCACTTGTCTGCATAAATGTTAAGATTTTCCCAAGATTTGGACATTGATTGAATCACGACCTGGAAAAGCTTGGTAGTTTGGTAATTTGTGCTTTATGCCCCTGATGTGGTGATTTTAATAATCTGGGCTTTATCTCTCCAGCCACACGCCTCCTCTGCTCCCTATGGCTTGCTTGCTACATTTCAGAAGACTCAGCTTACAGAAACTCAGGATAGGCAAGTTAGACTTTGTTCATAGATAGATAGATAGATAGATAGATAGATAGATAGATAGATAGATAGATGAGATTATCACCAAGTATAAACAACACAATAGAAAAAGGTCCCACCTGGAATTCTTAACGCCAAATAGAATTATTTGATATGTTAAAAGTTATTGATTCAGGCAGCTTAGATTTTTTGCAATGGAACTTCTACCCACCCTTGGCTCCCCCCTTACCCCCCCACCTGCCAGGTAGTGAGCAGCAGCCAGGCACAATCCAAGGAAGAGCCAGTCAGTCAGCTCCCTCCAGCATCTCCTCATCCTGAAGATCTCTGTGAGATTTCCTGGGTCAGGAAATAGAAATCTTGCAGACTAAGGAGCCTTACAAACTAAACTACCAGCTATGCTCAGCAAATCCGAATAAGGTAACAACATTCTGAGCTGGCTCAGAATCAGGACCTCCTCGAAAGAGCACCTGTGAGAGTTCTAGACACACCTTCCGTTTAGAATGGCTGAGTTCTCGCCCAGAGATGTCTTTGACCCATCTGCACGTTCTCTCTGGTCTCCACTAGATGCAGATCCCTGCTTAGACAAGAATGGAGGCTGTGCACATATCTGCCAAGAGAGCCTGGGCGTGGCTCAGTGTTTGTGTCGTGAAGGTTTTGTGAAAGCCCAGGATGGGAAAATGTGTCTTGCTCGGAAGGACCATCAGATACTGGCAGGTAACGTAGCTGTGCCACTGGATTGCCTCACTCCGTACACTGGGGCATCCATGTTCTGCTTCTGATGGTTGTAGTGCTTTGTGTTATTAAGTGCTCCCGTGTCTTCAAGAATGTTGGGTGTGTTTGGATTTCTGCAACCCTTGCCCCTGTGAGACTAAATTAAATTGACTCTAATTATAAAAGCTTTAAGTTTCACATTCTCCCTTGTGTGTAGTGGGCTGTACCAAGGTTTAGAAATAAATGCCACCTTGTGACAATGTTTAAAGACATTTTGTTTAAAAATGTTATGCTCTTAATTTCAGGGGTCATGAAAGACAACCTCCTCCCCACACCATAGGTCTTAATAGGAAAACTTGAGTCCTTCATAGAAAGAGCTTTACTGTACCAAACAAGTGTAGGAAGTGGGTACTGGGGAGGTCGTGATCTGTCTCTTTACAGCGAGAGTTGAGAAAGAGGGCGGGAGAATGAGCCTTGCATGATGGATGGCCTTTCTGCCAGCAGTGCATGCCCAAACGAGGCGGATCTGGAGTCATCTTTTGGTGTCTTCCTACCAAAAATGTGCCAAAGATAATTTATATTTGTTAAGCCTCCTTAAAAAGTGCATAATTACTTGCTAGGTATGTTATAAATATAAGCTAAGTGGCAGGTTGATAACAGTGAATGGATGGCCCTGGCCATGGAGTGGAGTCGTATATTGGGTTTGCAGACATGGCTTTTTTTCCTATTATTATTATTTTTTTGCCTTAGGATAATAGTTTCATACTTCTTAGACTCAGAACTCTGTTTTGCTCTTAAAAGACTTACTATGATCCTAAAAGGTTTTTGTATATGTGGATTATATTTATCAGTTCTTAGGATATTGAAATTTTTTTAAAAATACTATTATAATTATTATTATTAAATCTTTTTTTTACAGTTCAGTCGTTATCCCCCTCCTGGTCCACCTTCCGACTGTTCCTCATCCCATTCCTCCTCCCCCGTCTCCAAGGTGATGTCCCCACCCCTCCACTCCCACCCCACCAGGCCTCCCCACTCCCTGGGGCCTCAAGTCTCTCGAGGGTTAGGTGCATCTTCTCTCACTGAGGCCAGATCCAGCAGTCCTCTGCTATATATGTGTCAGGGACCTCATATCAGCTGGTGTATGCTGCCTGGTTGGTGGCTCAGTGTCTGAGAGATCTCAGGGGTCCAAGTTGAGGCTGCTGGTCTTCCTATGGAGTCGCCCTCCTCAGCTTCTTCCAACTTTTCCCTAATTCAACCACAGGGGTCCCTGGCTTCTGTCCATTGGTTGGGTGTAAGTATCTGCTTCTGACTCTTTTAGCTGCTTGTTGGGCCTGTCAGAGGGCAACCATGCTAGGAGGGTTGTCTGTAAATACACCATAGCATCAGTAATAGTGTCAGGCCTTGGAGCCTCCCCTTGAGCTGGATCCCAATTTGGTCCTGTCACTGGACCTCCTTTCCCTCAGTCTCCTTCTCATTTTTGTCCCTGCAGTTCTTTCAGACAGGAACAATTCTGGATCGGTTTTTGACTGTGGGATGGCAACCCCATCCCTCCACTTGATGCCCTGTCTTTCTACTGGAGGTGGACTCTACAAGTTTCCTCTCCCCACTGTTGGGCATTTCATCTAAGGTCCCTCCTCCCTTTGAGACCTGAACGTCTCCCACCTCCAGGTCTCTGGTACATTCTTGAAGGTCTCTCCACCTCCTACCTCCCGAGGTTAACTGTTTCCATTCTTTCTGCTGGCCCTTATGGCCTCACTCCTGTCCCCCCCACTCCAATACCTGATCATGTCCCCCTTTTTCCCTACTTGTCCCCTCTCTCACCCATGTCCCTCCCTCCCTCTGCCCCACCTCCCTGTGATTGCTTTCTCCTCCCAAGTGGTATTGAGGAGTCCTCACTTGGGCCCTTCTGCTTATTGACCTTCTTGAGTTCTGTGGACTGTATCCTGGGTATTCTGTACTTTATGGCTAATATCCACTTATCAGTGAGCACATACCATGCATGTCATTTTGGGTCTGAGATACCTCACTCAGGATGATATTTTCTAGTTCCATCCATTTGCCTGCAAAACTCATGATGTCCTCGTTCTTAATAGCTGAGTAGTATTCCATTGTGTAAATAAACCACATTTTCTGTATACATTCTTCCTCTGTGGGACATCTAGGTTGATTCCAGCTTCTGGGTATCACAAATAAGGCTGCTATGAACATAGTGGAACATGTGCCCCTGTGGCATGATGGGGCATCTTTTGGGTATATACCCAAGAGTGGTATTGCTGGGTCTTCAGGTAGATCTACTTCCAATTTTCTGAGGAACCTCCAGACTGATTTCCAGAGTGGTTTTACCAGTTTTCAGTCCCACCAGCAATGGAGAAGTGTTCCTCTTTCTCCACATCCTCACTGGCATCTGCTGTCCCCTGAGGTTACACCATTCTGATGGGTGTAAGGTGCTTCTCAGCCATTCAAACTTTCTCTGTTGAGAATTCTCTATTTAGCTCTGCACCACATTTTTTAGGTTATTTGGTTTGTTGATATCTAGTTTCTTGAGTTCCTTATAAATTTTGGGTATTACTCCTCTGTCAGATGTAGGTTGGGGAAGACCTTTTCCCATTCTTTGGGCTGCCCTTTTGTCCTATTGATGGTGTGCAGTGTTGTGTTGAGCTGTGTGCTGTGCTGTGCTGTGCTGTGCCACGGCATCACAGTCTTTCCTACACTGCCTCGCTGTGTCAATATTAACATGAACATGTGAGCAAACAGTAGCTGTTGACTGTGATGCGAGTAGCCTTGGTGCTGCAGATCCTGTGCAGTGGGACCCTGGGGTCTGTGTAGCACAGCTGAGCAAAGTGCTGCCTTTGGGAGCCAATCTCCTCTGTAGGAGCAATGAGCTTTGTGTTTCTATATGCCTTGCCCTTTTATAGACAGCAGCTTCAAAACTCAGTTAACTCAGGGTATTACATGTACGGAAGCCAGACAACGGGAGGAGCTAGTATGACAGGTCAGGGAGAGGTGGCCGCCACAGCTTCCTGTTGTTGTGGTCTGGGATTCTGCGCTGATTGTATTCAGGAGGAGTGTTGTTCTTTATCTAAAAGGGCCCCCTTCTCTCCCCCATTGGTCCCACCTAACCCTGCCCATTTCCCTCAATTTTCGTACTAAAATGAGTCTGAACTCATAACCAGTGGATGACCATCAACATAACTTAAATCAAACTTTCCTTGAAATGGATAAGGCTTAACTAATCGAGTCTTTTGTCCCAGGTGACAACACTGATCTAAGTAAAGAGGTGACATCATTGGACGACTCTACTACAGCTGAAGTACCAGACGAAGATGGGACAGAATCTTCCACACTAGTGGCTGAAATCATGGTGTCAGGGATGAACTGTGAGTTCTCCCAGCTAGCTTTGGTTCTAACAGCTTGCATTCCACCAGTAGGAAGTCCTCTGCTCTCTTTCCCTGGTATAATATTAGCTAACTGCACGGCAGCCCAACCCAGATGCGCATCCTCTTCTGTGGAAAAGCCTGTATGTAAAGCTCTCTTGGGTTAGACATGAATTGTACACGTTGAGAGACTAGGCTGAACCGTCTGAGGTATTGGAAACAGAGGTGACAGTCAGGCTACAGAAGATGTAAGCCTTTCCCCACCATACCTACTCTGGCGGGTACTTGCTCTGTGTAACTGTTGTGCAAAGTTGATAGTAATTGATGAGCCATATTAATGGTTTAATTAATTACTTTAATTACTGCAGAAACTCCATAAACAGAAATGTTAGAATTCTTTGTCTATGTTGCTTATTCATCAGGAGAATAATTTGGTTCATAATAGAGTCTATTATGTTCTGTGTATGGTGAGTAGTTTTGATGAGCCCTAGAGCTACTACAAACCCACCTTGTCCTCACAGATCATTGCCCTTCACTCAGTGTGGCTCACTTTGACTCTGAAAAATTTAATCATATATGTATGTGAATGAATGAATATATATATATATATACATACACACACACACATACACAGACACACACACACAGACACACACACAGACACACACACAGACACACACAGACACACACAGACACACACAGACACACACATATATATATATATATATATATATATATATATATATATATATATATATATATATATATATATAACAGATTGCTCCACAGAATCCCAAGTACTGTGATCGTAGGGAGGCCACCACCCCCTGCCATTTACCTGAGAGCTGGAAGTCCCAACTTTATCCACTGAGCCATCTCCTTGGGCCCCTGAGTAACATAATGTCTGTGGCTTTAAGCTGTTTGAAACTTCCATGAGAAGACAGTTACAGAAGTCTTCCTCTGACTTCTGTGGTCTGAAGAGCAGATGTTCAGGGCTCAAGGACCCACCAGTGTGTTTTTGATGACATAAAGAAGTACATATTTTCAGTAATGATGATAATTGCTTGTATGAACTTTTAACATTTGCCATATTTAAGTTATATCTTTGATTCCTATTATATCCCATTCTTTTATAGATGTAAAAACTGAGACTGAGGTGTATTGATTAGTGACTTGACTAGAGATTTTGAAAATTATGATCCTCTAGGACTGGAGAGATGATTCAATTGGTAAGGTGCTTCTACACAAACATGAGGGCCTGAGTTAGGATCCTCAGAGCCCACATTAAAAAAAAAAAAACACCAGGCAAGGCAGTTTTCAATTGTGATCCAAGTGGTGGGTTGTGGACACAGGAAGATACCTGGGACTTCTAGCCGGCCAGTTTCAGTTAGCAAGCTCAGGTACAGTGAGAGACATTCACTCAAAAGAATCAGGTAAGAAGTGATTGAGGAAGCATTGGCTTCTACCTTCCACACATCTACACGTGCACACACACATGAACACTTACATGTGCACACACACATGAGCAAAGAAGTATGACCAAACAACCAATTCCTGTTTAAGAAGTTCCAGAAAAATTTGCCACAAATAAAAATATATTTATTTGGCTATTTTTTGGTCATACACTGAACTAAGTGCTGGGGATACCAGGGCATGCTAAATAAAGTTGCAACCTGCATAGTCGCAGCTTAATGGGAGAACCAGAAGTCTAATCAAATCAAGCATCAGGATTAGTGGGCTAGAGACCACTTTCAGATTCAGCAGGTGGATAGGGCAGATTCTAGCACAGTGAAGAGAGACTGGCAGACAACGATACATGACAGAGTACATTGATGGTGTTGGGGGTCAAGGAGTGAGGGAGTGAGGACTTATGTCATCATCTGTGTTTGGCTTTGTATTCACTTAGCCCCCCCCCCCCAAAAAAAAAGACAATGTAAGACAGCAGAGCCCTTGCCTGCATCCTGCATTACTGTATTATACAGTTAGTAGGACCTAAGCACACATTAGGTACTTCTGAGTGAATTTTATTTTTGTAGTTTAGTTCCCAGAGTTGCCTCTGGTGTTCGGAGCTTTGTCTTTTAAGTGCTGGTGCTCAAACCCAGGACTTTGTCTATGCTCGAACCACTGAGCTACACCTTTAATCCTAACTATTAAGATATCGCTATGCCCTTCTTTTTAATTATTAAAACGTTTTAATTATTTTGTGTGTATGAATGTTTTGTTTGCATGACATGGGTGTCTGATCCTGTCAGATCCCCTGAGAGTGGAGTTACAGATGTCTGTGTGCAGCCATGTGGGTGCTGGGAATCGAACTGTGGACTTCTGGAAGAACAGCAAGTGCTCTTAGCCACTGAGCCTTCTTTGTCATCTTTATTTATCTATGTATAGCAAATTTTAATTGGCAGAGGATTCTTGAAACAGTCATGTTTTCTTTGGTTTCCAACGACAGTCACACAAAGCAGCAGTCCTATTAGAATCCCTACTCATAATAGAGAGAAGCCGGTGAGCACTGCCAGTGTGGCCGCAGCCTGTGCCTCCCTCCTGTTGCGTAGCTGTTGCGTTCCATCATGCAAAGCAGACTCCAGGTTTGCAAACGTCCTGCATCATATTCTAATCTAGGATAATTGTACAGTGGTGTCAAGCGTTTGCTGTGCTTGGACACTGCCCACCCCTACCCTCAGCAGCCTTGGGGTTTGGGAACTAAATGTTTGACTGTACCCATCCTGAGTTGTGAGTAACAGGGGCAGCCACGCAGGCATGGCGGGTATTGTGTTCACCCAAGAGAAATCTTGGTTAAGTAGCTAAACATATGAAACACAAAGACACAATTACCACTGGACAGTGGTGGCACATGCTTTTAGTCCCAGCACTCGGGGAGGCAGAGGCAGGTATCTTTCTGTGAGTTCGAGGCCAGCCTGGTCTACAGAATGGAATCATATCTTGAAAATCACAAACAAAACAAAACTACAATTACCCCATGTCTGCAGTCGCCAGGGGCCTGAATCCACCTTAAAATGTATAACCTTTACAAAAGAGCTCAGAAGGTTTCTTTTCATCTCTCCTATATGCCGTGAACAAACTAGACAGACGATGGTTCATAGCAGGCTATGGTATGTCAGATATTCCAACTCAAAAAAGGAGGTGGTGGGTGGCATTTGGGGAGTGACTATATGCAGAAGTAGTTAAAGCAGAAAAGCAAGAAACAAAGAAAAACTTGCTCGTGTCTGTGGCTTGACATGCAACTCTGTCCCCTGGGGCATTTGCATTTCAATCGAGTATGAAATGAAATGATCTTTTACAGCATTTGACTTGTAAGGTTCGTGACTTTGCAGAAGTGCCAGGAGGCTTACAAGTCAGTGCATAAATCTTGATAATAAGCACACACTGTGACATATATCCTAATAGATATGAAACATGATATTACTAAATTGATAATAAATCTTTCTGTGAGCCAATCTCTTTGTCAGAAACAGATCTTGCTTGCTACATACAAGTCTGTGTGTTTCAGGAGGAGAATAGCTGGGCTTTTTGTATGTCACAATGGTTGGGGATCTCTGAGTAAAATTGTAGTGGGCTGCTTGTATTCTAAGGCTGAACACTGGCTCTCACGATCTGCTTGTCACCACGAGCAGACCCTCACGTACACCAAGTGATACTATGTAAACCTTATTCCCCAGTTTAACTGGTCAATAAAAGACTAGCCTGTGATTGGGCAGTGGAGGGAGAAGGGTAGGACTTGAGGATCAAGTGAGAGGTTGCAGGGAAAAAGAGAAAAAGAAGAAAGGACAGTGGTAGAGAAGGCCATCATGAGAGGAGATGGACCATGAGCTGTGGCCAGGAGAACCAGCAAGTAACAAGGGACATTATGGCTGGACAGTAAGTTAGATAGCCCCAACAGTCTGGGCTTCCAGCTTATAAATAAAATACCTGGATTGTGTGTCTTTTATAAAGGCTACCTAGAGTTACAGATTGATATTACATAAAATGAAATCAGAGTCTATTTTAAGCTCTACTAGAAAGTCACATGTACAGATGACAAACAAGTCAACACCGAGCTTTCTGGACATGAAATGGCTCTTTAAGATTGAGGCTTACCAAAACGTGTGAGAGAAAAAGGCAGAAGATTCTCCCATTAGGGCCAGCCTTGGCTACTTACTTTGTCAAAAAGCTAGAGCAGCAACAAAACCACAACCACAAACCAAAGCAAAGCAAAACCAGCAAGCACACAAATCCATGCAACTGACGGCACATGGAAGCAGCTGTGTCATCTAAAACACACACAGCAGGCAGACCTAACCAGGTCTTTCTGTTTGGAGGCTAGCCCACACACAGACTTCAGGGAGGATTTGCTGGGACGTTCTGTCCAGCACCTTGACATCCACTTCCTCCTCTGAAGACTGGGAATAATTGCATGTGCTCTCACTGTTTGCAGATGAAGATGACTGTGGTCCTGGGGGGTGTGGCAGCCATGCTCGCTGTGTTTCAGAGGGAGAGACTGCTATGTGTCAGTGTTTGAAAGGATTTGCCGGGGATGGAAACCTGTGTTCTGGTAAGAGCAAAGGCCAAACGCACAAATTTGAGAAATCATGAACCAAAAGCATTCTTTTTACTTTTACTAACTAAAAATCTCCACAAGGATGTAAGTAATTAGTAGGTTTAAATGAGTTATTTGATGTTAGGGGGGAAAAGAAGGAATTGTATGCATGGGAAATGAGACACATAAGCATATTTACATATATTACCTCATATTGTACTAACATTGTATTAAAAATGAAGCAAAAAATGAAGTTGACACTAAGAGAAACATGAATTTGAGCTCAAGTCAAACTTATGGATTCCTAAAAATAGGATATTTTCCTCTGAGAAGCCTGGTATATATCTTTTAGTGAAACAAATAGATTATGATAGATAGGTTCCTATTTTATATTGACAGCTATTTTATATTGGTAGTAAGTTAATGATTACTGGGAAAATGTCAGTCCTTGCTGTCTGAAACTCTGGAAGAAAGTAATTTACTTACACATACTTAGCTGTTTGGACAGGTGGGAACCTCATGAAAATTCATTGAGAAATGAGCTTCAGGGTTTGCAGTTTATGCACCAACAGTACCTGTTAGCAGCTGAGCGATTGGCTACACAAAGGCTCAGTCTTGCTTGCTATGCCTGCTATTTCTTTCCAGGATTGCCTAAACCAGGGGTTCTTAACCTTCCTAATGCTGCAACCCTCGGATACAGTTGCTCTTGTGGTGGGGACCCCACCCCCAACCATAATACTATTTCATTGCTACTTCATAACTGTAATCTTGCTACTGTTGTGAATTGTAATGTAACTATCTGATATGCAGGATACGTGATACTGGGTGGAGACCCACAGGTTGGAAAGCGTCTCACATGCCCGTAATCTCCCCCACAGATGTAGATGAGTGCGAGCTAGGTAGCTCGGACTGTCCCACCAGCTCCTCCCAGTGCATCAACACTGATGGTGGCTATGTCTGCAGATGCTCGGAAGGCTACGAAGGAGACGGGATCTACTGTCTCGGTGAGAGAGCGCAGGTGCCAGTGGACAGGGAGGGGGAGGGGCAAGCTAAAGAAAGTTGTCAACAGCTGTAGTGAGGACAGGATAGAACTGGAGTGAAACACTCGTCAAGACCAGTTGTGTGACCTGTGCGGATAGATGTCGTTTAGGTCTTAGGAAACAATCTCCTGGCCATAACGGCACTAGCTGGGCTGCTGAGGTAAGTCCACCTCTTTGCCCTTCTAGTTCATTCTCTGGGGCCTGGAGGATGGAGGCTCATCAGTGTTCAGTGTTGGGAGTCATCGGTGGGCAGTTGGTCTGCACCTCTTTGTTACGGAGCTTAGCCCCTGGACCTCGGTGAACTGCAGAGCCTGGAGTGGGTGTGTTACGAATCACTGTGCGCAAGAAGACAGGGACAGGAGGCTCCCAGGCAGGTGTAGGGTGTTTCCGATGGTTCAGTGGATGAGAACTTCTAGCGCTGACATTTCATTGCAAGCTCAGAATGATTGAAAGCCTTTTCGTAACCATCCTCCTCTGCCAAGGGCTGGGTGGGGCCGTGGGCTGGGAGTTCACTCTGTGGATGTCTTCTGCTGCCCCGGGTGTCAGGAGCCCAGTAGCACTGCACAAGTGGAGGCCTGCCCTACATACCCTCACCAGAGCAGCGCTTAGCGGCTTTCCCAGGGATTCCCAGCGCCTCTTCTACGCTCTTTCTTTTCCTTCTTCTGAAAGCAAACAGTGAAGGGCAGATGCCCTGATAAACTCAATGCTGGTGTTTTCTCTCACATGTGAAGGTCATGACTAGCCGTTTGTGGATCTGGTTGGCTTAAGCCAGACTTTATCAGATTAGTTCTGTGCAGTCCACAGACCTCTGAAAACACACTTTAAAGCACAGATTTGGCAGGCAGTCAGGAAAATGTCACTGCACTAATTAAGCAGGCTCACAGATATTTTGGGCAAACAGACTTCATATTTCATTTCTTTTGAAGAGAGGAAGGTATATTTTCTCAGAGACTTAAGCTCTTTAGACTCCCACTCTCACTAACCTACCTCCTAATATTAATTATGTCAAAGGGGGTCATGGCCCTGCCCTGCCTGGTTCCATGAAGTTTTCAGGACCATAGAAGCCATGGGTATGCTTGTGTGTTCTACCATTGCATCTCAGTATGTGTTTCTATGTAACTCTGTGTCTGTGTGTGTGTGTGTGTGTGTCTGTGTGTGTATGTATGTATGTGTATTTGAAAATAGGTGTTAATTAGGGTTACAGTTTACACTTCTAGGTAAGTCCTTTACTTACCAGAAGTCAGGACAGGAACTCAAACAGGGCAGGAACCTGGAGGCAGGAACTGATGCAGAGGCCATGAAGGAGTGCTGCTTATTGGCTTGCTCTCCATGGTTTGCTCAGCCTGATTTCTTATAGAACTCAGGATCACCAGCTCAGGGGTGGCACCATCCACCATGGGCTGGGTCTCCACATCAATCACTAATTAAGAAAATGCTCTACAGGCTTACCTGCAACCCAATCTTATGGAGACACTTTCTTAATTGGGCTTGTCTCCTTTCAGATGACTCTAGCCTGTGTCAAGTTGACACAAAGTAAGCCAGCATAGTAGGTGATTGGCGTCAAGCCATGGCACATACCTTCTATAGAAGAGTGTTGTTGAGCTGGTAAGACAGCTCAGTGGATCCAAGCCCAACGGCCTGAGTTTAGTCACATA
>CM052704.1:100264716-100300899 GCA_028551405.1 Uromys caudimaculatus | reverse complement strand
TTTTGGTTTTTCGAGACAGGGTTTCTCTGTATAGCCCTGGTTGTCCTGGAACTCACTCTATAGACCAGGCTGGCCTCGAACTCAGAAATCTGCCTGTCTCTGCCTCCCAAGTGCTGGGATTAAAGGCGTGTGCCACCACTGCCCGGCGAGTTCACTTAAGTTGAGGGAGGATTTTTTTACTTTGGTTTTGTTTTTTTTGTTTTGTTTTGATATTGTTGTTTTGGTTTGGATGGGTTTGGTTTTCCCAGACAAGGTTTCTTTGTGCAGCCTTGGCTTTCCTGGAACTCGCTCTGTAGAACAAGCTGTCCTCTAACTCACAGAGATCCTCCTGCCTCTGCCTCCTAAGTGTTGGGCTAAAAGGTGTGGGCTACCACCACCCAGCATGGAGAGATAGATGGCTTAGCTGTTAAAAGGGTAGGCTCATAACCAGAAATGTGAGAGAGGATCTCTAACTTAAGATTACAGCAGGCTTTCTGGTTTGTTTCAGGGGCTGGAGGCATAGTTCAGAGGTCGAGTGCTTGTGTAGCATATGTGAGGCCAGAGGTTCAATCTCAGAACTTGCAGAAAAAGAAAGAATTAAAAACCATAGGAAACAAGGAACAGAAGTTACTTTGATCCATTCAGGAAAGCTGTTCAATGTCCTTAGCCTCCGTTAGGCACAAAGGAACTGTGCCTTAGGAACTGTGAGGACTAGCAAGATAAGGAGGCCGGTTCTTGCTTCCATTAGACCACGGTCTGAGAGAAAGGCAGCTTTGATAAGAGACGAGGGCAGATGTACAGCATGAGGAGCAGAAGCACAGTGAGGAGAGAACTGGGAGGAATGTCCACTGGAGGCCTTGGGCAAGATTTCCTGAAGGAAGTGTCATTTGGGCGGGACTGGAGAGAATGAATCCATATTGATTAAGCAGAAGTGTGAAGGGCTGGGGAGCATCCAGATGTGCACAAATCATACATCTGGGGAGTGGGAACTGCGTGTGAGCAGAGAAACTGCACAGTACAGACAGGGTGGCTCAGGTCACAGAAGCCTGCTTTCTAGGGGCTAGGGCCCCACATGATGGATGGGGTGGTCTGGTGAATGAGCCACTTTCTCACTACCCTCAGTCTCTCTTCTGTGGTGTACAGAAACCCTGGTGCTGCTCCTTCATCTGTTAAAGGCTCAGCTCCAACAGGATACCCTCCTGTTCTTATCTTACCTTAGTCACCTCCTCACAGAGCCTGCCTCAGAGCAGTCACCAGGAGGTCGGTTGTCAAGGTCTGCATGGACAGACCTTGGAGAGGCAGTTCAGTCCCTTCTATTAGTGGATGAATTGTCTTACAGATACAGAAGACGAAGTCTGAGGGTCAGCTATTGTCTTTACTTCCCTCTCTTAAGCGTTCTACGTGCTATTTTATGAAAATTCGAAGGAAACCATTGATATTAATTTAATAGGGCATTTTGTGTGCTCTATTAGATCTAAGATTTTAACATTTTACTATTAATTGGTATTTTGGATGTTTATATTTTAACTTGCACACTAAGAGTTAAAACTCTGCTGTGTATTTTGTACTGACAGCACCATCTGGACCAGAAGACTAGATGCGGTTAGAGAGCCTAATACTCCCAAAGGGCAAGTCTCTCCATAGTGGACAGCACAGCTGTCGGCAATAGAAAAGCCGCCAGCATGCCCCTAAGTGGCACACTGCTGTCTGGTCCTGGGAGCAGGAGAGTCTGGTGTTTGGGAGCAGCCTGGAGGAGATATGAGATGTTGGGATATACTGAGGCAGCTCTAATTTAGTGCAGACAATGGAAAGACCGAATCGTTATGTCAATCACAGCTGAGATGGACATAGGCTACCAGCAGGGCTAAGGGAGCCTTAGTTGTTTATATAGTTCATACTTATAAGACAGGGTTTCTCTGTGCAGTCTTGGCTGTCCTGGAACTCATGCTGCAGACCAGGCTGGCCTTGAACTCACAGAGATCTGTCTGCCTCTGTCTCCTTAGTGCCGGGATTAAAGGCATGCACTGCCATGCCTGTCTTGATATGCCATTTATTTCAATGAATAAGCATTTAGTTGCAGAAGTGAAATGCTATTTGCTGGAGGTGCTTCACTGATCTCTGGCCTGGAGAAGTCTTTCCTTCCAAGTGGAGAGAAATCCTGTCAGGAGCCCGGATCTCTGAATAGGTGTAAATCCATGGACACAGTGGTCCTTATTTCTGGCATTCATGACAGGACCCCTAACATGCATAGGGCCCTGAACATGAAGCATCACACCGGTGAAGAAACCCCTTCTAGACAGCTCCACTCTGTGGTTCCATAACCCTCCCCTTCTCTGCTCGCCCTTTCTTCTCACGGACTCCTGGGACAGATATTGACGAGTGCCAGCAGGGGGCGCACAGCTGTGGCGAGAATGCCACCTGCACCAACACGGAGGGAGGCTACAATTGCACCTGCGCAGGCCGCCCATCAGCACCCGGACTGACTTGCCCTGGTAGGTGGATGGGGGGGGGGGTCCAGATCAGCTGGGAGGACTTGGTTCGAGAAATCTTATGCTCTATTTGTTTGCCTTGGGGATTGTTTAATCTAGCTGGAGAGCTAGATTTCATTACCAGATTGGTGCTGGGCTGCAGAATTTGAGGTCATTCGGGTTTTGTTTATTTCACAGCATCTGTAATAAACCTGATATTATTATCATTATTATTATTATTATCATCATCGTTACTCACGGTTTAGTCTAGGTGTTTCTCCTTAACTCTGTGACTACTTTTCCATTGGTTTGTTGTTTTCAGAGGCTGTGGAAAAACTTAGCTGGGCTAGACAGGTCAAGATTATATCTGGACTTGTAATCGTATATTTTGTTTATTTCAGTATATACAAATATTAAGACTAGCCAGGCAAGGTGGTGTATGCCTTTAATCCCAGTACTTAGGAGGCAGAGACAGGTGGATCCCTAAATTCGAGGCCAGCCTGGTCTACAGAGTGAGTTCCAGGACAGCCAGGGCTACACAGAGAAACCCTGTCTCTAAAAACCAAAACTGAAGAAGTCAGCTCAGGAACTTTGGAAAAGTCCACCAGAGCCCCTGAGCACGTAGGCACCCCTCCCCTCCTGGACAAAACAGGTTAGAGAGCACATAGGCTGGAAGGGAGGGGCTGATTAAGCCCCTACTACCTCATTCCCTAAAGACCAATCAGTTTAAAAGTCACACTGTTCTGCCAATCACATTGTGCCTAATGGCTGCTGCTCTAAAAGCTATAAAAGCTCACCGAACAGGCTGCACGTGGTTGTTCTCCCTCCTTGGTGTGCAAGGCGACTCCAACATGATGTTGATCCCGGACTCCATGGTATTCACTCCGGGCTCTCCAGAGTCTTACCAAACCAAACCAAACCAAACCAAACCAAACCAAACCAAACCAAAAACAAAAACAAAAACAAAAACAAAAACAAAAACAAAAAACAAAAAGAGCTAATCTGTATAAAATCTGTACAAAATCTACTTAGATGTTGATACTGAATCTTAAAAATCAGGTATGTATTTTACACAGGCAGCACACCTCAATATGATCAGTACAGACCATGGCACCACACTGTCCAGCACAGGTAGAGGCAACAGGGAGCCACTAGCTACTTTTCAGTAGTGTGGACCTTGACGGGAGAAGAATCACTTTCACAGATTGTTGTTGTTGTTAATTCTTTGAGATAGGGTTTCTCTGTGTAGTCCTGGCTGGCCTGAAACTCAGAAACCCACCTGCCTCTGCCTCCCAAGTGCTGGCATTAATGGTGTAAGCCACCACTACCTGGCTCACTTTCAAGGATTTTAAAATTGATTTTTTAAAAGTCAGCATGTCTTGACATGAATTAGCAACCCAGCCAGCTTTTGTTTCTCTTAAAACAATCACCAGTACCAACTTCATCACCCCCATAGGCAGTACCCCACAAAAGGCCCTGGCAGCCAGGAGAGAGCTTGCCCTCTCAGTTCTGCAGACAGAAAATGTCTTCAGGGAAGTTCCTACTTGCCTGGTCTTTGGGTTTTATAGTGAATTGTTTTGTTTTTTCTCAGGTAATTTTCTCCACTTAAAAAGTATTGGTGGCTGGTGCCTACAATCCCAGGAGTTGGGAGGTTGAGGCAGAGGGATTACCATGATTTTGAGGTCAGGCTGAAAACCGTCTTAGTCAGTTGCAAGCAGCAGTGCCTTCCCTTTAAGGAGTAGGAAACTATTCAAAACCTAGAGGCTTTGCATCTTGACTTTCCTCCCTGATTGTAACATTTTCTTCAGTTGCTATAGTCTCATGTCTGAGGGGGCCCCCTAAACTTAAATCAGTTTTAGAAAAGAGCATTTTGTGGGATAAATGTTTGTGACTCCCTAGATTTGGAGGGCAATGAGCTGTGTGTTGCTGGGTAGCTTGTGAGCCATACAAGGACCCCAGTTGTTCGTTTCAGATTTAGGGTTGTCCATTCTTTCTTTGCCTCCAGTATGATAATCCAAGAGAGAGAAGGGTTTAGCTCTTGGTGGGTGACACAGGCGTGGTTAAGAAGGTGAGACTCAACACTCCTGAGACTTCTGCTGTCACCAAGAGACCACAGCACAAGTTGTGCACAGAAACTCAAAATGAAAGTAATGTCTTTGATTATTCCAGACTCTACCTCACCCCCTCTCCTTGGGGAAGATGGCCGCCATTTGGTCCGAAATAGTTACCCAGAATGCCCACCTTCGCACGATGGATACTGCCTCCATGGTGGTGTGTGCATGTATGTTGAAACAGTGGACAGCTACGCATGCAAGTGAGTCAAGTATCTTTCTGATAGCCCAAGGTGATATTGTGGTCCATGACTTTCAGGAAGTTTGTAGAATTTATACAGAGGAGATTTTTCTATAGGCAGTGATGACTTTCTTTTTACATAAGTAATTTGATGAACATAGTCTAGAAATTCAGTTCCTCATTCAACATGAAGAAAGCAGATTTGTAGGAAATTTACTAAAACTGATTTGGTTTCATCTAGATTCTAGATTTATAAAAATGTTGCACCTAGATTCACCCTGAACTTGTTGCCGCTGATGTTTAAAGCTTTTTTGAAAAAAAAAAAAAAAAAAGGTTTCTTTTCTTTCTAGTAGTTCACTTTTCATGGTTGTCTTGGCAACAGCTGCTAAGGGACGAAACGGCTGCTGTTTGCTGCTCCCTTTTAGCTCCCAGAGTGATATGACAGGCCAAGTTTTCACCTGAAATTATTCTGAAGACCCAGAAGTCTGAGATACTCCACAGCGCTCACCAGGAAAGCCTTTCCTGTGTAATCAAAGCTACACGCAGTGCTGGGGAGAAGGGAGCACCAGTAAAGTGCTTACAGAAAGGAAGGGAGCCTGGGTTCAGATCTCTAGCTTCCATATCAAAACCCAGGTCGGGCAATGAACGCTTTTACCCCAGCACTGGAGGGGTGGAGACTGGAGAATCCCTGGCTCTTGTCGGATCAGCGAGAGACTGTGCCCTTAATTATGAGGTGGAAGGTCCGGCCAGTAGGCTCCTTGGACACATGAATACTCTCCCCCACCAAGTCCAGGACCTGAGTTCAGTCCCTGAGATCCACGTGGTGAAAGGAGAGAAGAGACTTGTGCGTGTTGTCCTCTGACCTGCACACATGCTCTGGGGCATCTATGCACCCATATCCGCAAAGAAATAAACAATGACTTTTAAGGGGCAGAGAGCAGAGGACACAGACACCTGGTGTCAAATTCTGGTCTCCACGCACACACCCACACACAGATATCCACACACAAACCCAAGTGGGCAGGATTTAGTTCAGGACTACATTGTCCTTTTAACTAATTTCACATGTTCAAGGCAATTAGGGGATGGACAGATGTGTGAATACATGTAAGGTCTTATATGCCTGGGCCTGTGGCCCTCCAGAATGGATGTTATGGACTTAAACAATTTTGTGATTTTAGTTAATAATAATGAAAAGAAACTAAGTTGTTGGAGGAAGAAGAAGCTATATTCTTTGACTGAGTATGGTCTTTCATTAAAAATCACATCAGCTTGACAAAAATTGTGGAGATGTTTAGAAATATTATTAAAAAGGACTCAATCTAGTAGAACTCTGCTTTTGAGTTTATATTACCATACCACTATTTTATAACTCAAGATGCTTTCAAGTATAACATAATAATTCACTTTTAATGAATAGTTAATTAATGTTAGCAATCAAATAGTGTTTATCTACACACTTAATCCTATTATACCAAATATAAAAATTATAGAAGGGAATGTGCCGTTGACTGTCTATGGCCTATTTCCTTCATGGTAGTTAACTTTAGATTCCTGTTGCAGAATGAGGGATTCTAAAGGGCCGGAGTGCAGAGTCCCAGTGCAGTTGTCCCCCAGCCCGATTCTGCCGATTCATCGACACACAGTTCTTTTTATCAATAAGTCCCTATGAAAGCATCATCTTTCTTCGGTTGTGTTTTAAACACGTTAGGCTGGAGCTGGGCAGAGGCATAGGAGCACACCTGCAATCCCAGCACTTGGGAGATACTGGGGAATCAGGAGTTCTAGGTCATTCCATTCAGCGCTGGCCTGGGTCACTGGAGTCTTAAATAAACAGCCCAAAGCTGAAGATGTCCCTCACACTTAAGGACGTTTAACGTAAAGCAATGTTTAAAGTCACTGGTGTCTACGGTCATTGGAGCATAACTTTATTTTGAATTGATTTGATAAAAATGGGTTTTAGCGAGTTTCCGGTGCTTCCCTCTGTCCTGTCAGCCTTCCTCACATCCATGAATTCCACAGTAACAAACCTCGGGGGCTCCTGTCAGTGTGTCTGTATCAGGGACACTCCTGGTCTTTCTGCACAGGGCCGCTTCTAGAGGTCCGTCCTTCCTTGCTGGGAGCAAGATGCAGAGCCCAGCCCGGGGTTGTCAGGAGTAAGGCCTGAAACATCCACGCCCACCGGTTCCCTATAACTTTGATGGCCTGGAGGCTTGGGACATTCCAACTCTTGAGCTCAGAGGAGGTCTTCATTCTTTCCTGTTTGGCTTTGGCTAAATATCCTTCTGACACATCTTTTTCAAGGCTGCAGCCCCTACAGCAGGCTGTGAGGTTTCTGGAGGACAGGTGGGGCTGGAGAACACTCCCAGCTCTGCCACTCCTAGTGGCTTTGTGACCACAATTCACTTAAAAGGCTGCTTTACTCTTACTTGGTCTAGAGTGACTTCATATTGTTTGACCATGGAAACTCAAATGTATTTACCCAGGGAACCTTCTGTTTGGTTTAGCCAAACTAATTAACAATTCAAATAATCCAAAAGACTTGTGGCTGTGCCCCACGCTCTGAAGAAGCACTGGCTATTTGACTGACTTGGACAGGGTCCTCAAGACCCAGATCACTTTGATTTGCAAGTGGAGCCCATTAGCATCCAACAGTTTTTTTTTTTAATGACTGTTAGGGATTATCAATAAATAGCTATAACCAAAATGAGCTAGAATTAAAAATACTCCCCAGGAAGCCTGAGCAGCCTTTAGGCCCCACCTCAGCTCCTGCCATCAGTGGAGTGGGAAGCCTGTGAAAAGCAACATAGTACAGCCATCATTAACTGTGTGACCTCGTGCAAATTATTTGATGCTGAGTCTGTTTCATTGCCTGTAAAATAGGGGGCATCTACAAAAAAAAAAAAAAAAAAAGAGTTTAAAAACTAGCAAGTGAAAACCGTGTGTAGTACAGTGTCGGTCATGGTGACTAAGTGTTGCTCCTTTTCTTCCCTCCTGAAGAAGTGTTTCCACTTTCTTATGATGGGCTAAAGGTAGGATTAGGGAAGAGACTCCAGATCTTCTGGAGCTTTCAACAGTGTTCTTCCATGCTGTGTCTTCCCGCCAGAGCTGCTGGTATCATTTCTGTGCCTCCGTCCCTCGGGTTCTTTTAGGATGAAGTGGAGAAATGGGCGGGTTGGTGGTAGCTCTGGGGCTAAGAGAAGGGAATTTTAATGGGATTTTTAAAAAAAGTTAATTCTGGTGTGAAGAAAATGCAGTTGTTTCTCCGAGCTCTGCTTTCTAGAAACAAGCACTTCCAGTAGGTGGCAGCATTGCTTCGCTTACTTTAGAGCATTGCTAACAAACTGGTGTCTGATAATTATAGTCACAATTTCATTGAACAATAAGGAGTTCATAGGCAAATGGCCCTTTGCCTTCAGAGTAGCTCCTCACCTCTTATGTCTCTATTTATTTTTCACATTTTCTCTTCGGCTAGTGGTGAGTTTTACAAAAGCAAACAGGCCCTCTGTAGTCTAAGGGGCTCTGCTTCCAGTGCAGGGCCTGCGCATGCGCTTCTATGACAGCCTGATGTTCAACGAGGGTCTCTGCTTTCTAGTTCTTTCCTCTGGCCTAGGACAGCTACAGTCTCGCTCCAGGTGTCTCCTTGTTTGTGCTGCTTTGGAAAGGGAGTCACCTTAGGACTTTAGCCTGAGAGTTTATCTGTAGTCGGTGTTCCGTTGTGCCTCATAGAGACGGTGTGCAAATAGCTCCCGTCATCCCAATGACAGGTTGAGAAGAGGGAAAGCCTGTGGGTGGTAACGTTGTGAATCAGTACTTTCAGCTGACATCACAGGCTCACCAAGCCGCTTCTAGAAAGGTGCAGGGTTAGAGACAATGCATATCGAATTTGCAAGAATCTGGCGCCAGAGGCCTCTGGTTGACCTGTTTTCGTGTCATCAACAGCTGTGTCGTTGGCTATGTTGGGGAGCGATGTCAGCACCGGGACTTACGATGGTGGGAGCTTCGCCATGCTGGCTACGGGCAGAAGCATGACATCACTGTGGTGGCTGTCTGCGTGGTGGCTCTGGTCCTGCTGCTCCTCTTGGGGATGTGGGGGGCTTACTACTACAGGTAACCACTCATTACCGTGAAACTTGACACCCTTTCTCTACGCTGCCCCAGGGAATGCATACTTCCTTGGGATGAACTTGAGCAAAATACTGCATTTAAAAGGAGTAAGCTCTTTTCAAAAGTCTGGACTTCACTGCACTAAAACATCAATGCTCTGCCCTTTCCTTCCCAGTCACTGCACATGTGTAGGATCTGTGGTCCTCTGTTTTGGTGATGCTGAGGACTGACCTTGCACATAAGCGACATCCTCACATCAGATGTACTTATCTCCCACAATGCACCACTGCAATCCAGTCTCTTCTTTTAGCATTGCATGCCCACATCAGCCGGCATAACTATAATTTCGCATGGTTGCCTGCTGATAATTACCCACAAAACCTACTTTTTGTTAGAGAAAAATCATGATCTTCCCTAACTTGGAAAGGAATTCTGGTCACTGGGTTTTGTTTTCAGTAATTTAAAGTTAGGGGTTTTAAAACTGAGACGGTAGCATGTATTTCACGTAAAAGCACCGCCTTAGCGTTGGGGAGCAGGCGTCTCAGCGCTCCTGTTCCTTTCCTTTAAAATGATGATGTCACTCTGTCATCAGGTGAAACAGCTTAGGAAGGGTTATGATAGTCTGTGTTGTTAAAAAAAAAAAAATCAGGGAATCACAAGACTCAGGCTGAGGGGGCTTTATAAAACCGTCCAGTGGTCCACCTATCTGCCAGGTGTCAGCTTTCTGGTGATATGTAATGTTCCTACTGCCATCAGAAGGTAAATATCCAATCATATTTACCAAAGCTGAACAAGCACTCAAGTTACAACTGTTTCCCATCCTGGAAAACTGAGCATAAATCAGCCAAGGCTCCGTCCCCTAATACCCTGCTATAGCATATTGGAGCAGTAAATAGCCGTGGCTCTGGAATCAACTTGCACATTTCAGATCCAAGTTAGCACCTAAGTACTCTCAGTGTGCCCTCTCATTTGTGGGCATTGGTTTTCTTTGTTATGAGGTGTGGAAACATAGTACTTCTCTCAAGAGTTATTGTTAGACTGAGTTAGAGTGAGTATACCACAGGCCTGGTGTACTGGGCATAATAAACTCCCTGAAGTCACTATTGTTTTATATGAACAGCAATCTTCTGAATAAGAGGCATCGATACTTGAAAACCTTCTCCATCACCTCTGGGAGACAAGATTCCCAGGGAAGCTCTTGAACTTTTAATTTGGTGGCCCACCAATATAACTGTACTTTTTAGCCTATTATTTGGATTCTGTATGTTGGTAGAAAGAAGGTTAAGTTATTGATGGCTTATTCCCCTGGAAAGATTGTCAAACAAAGATAGATGTAAAAAACAAAAAAACAAAAAACAAAACAAAACAATAAATGAAGGAAACCCCGAAAACTTCCCTAGTCATAGTGGTGGCACACACCTTTATTCCCAGCACTCAGGAGGCAGAGGCAGGTGAATCTCCTGTGAGGCCAGGCTGGTCTACAGAGTGAGTTCCAGGATAGCCAGAGCTACATACATACATACATACACACACACACACAAACACATACATATCTACACATCTACACACATACATATACATATATACATATTCACATATATACATATACATATATAGTGAGACCATATCTCAAAAGAAAGAAAGAGAAAGAAAATTTTAAGTTAACGCATGATATAATTACTTTTGGGGTTTTTTGTTGTTGTTGTTGTTTTTTGATGTATTAACATGTGACTTAGTAACTTTCAGAAATCTGAATTTTTTTTTAAGACAAAGTCTTTCTATGTAGCCCGGACTAGCCTCAAACTCATGATTCTTTTGCCTCAGTCTCCAGAGAGCTCTGATTTTATGGGGGCATCAGTAAGCATGCCTGAGCAGTGGTGGGTGTGGACTGAAAGCTAGTGGCTAATGGATGATGGTTTTTCAGCTTCACACTGCTATAGTCCAATAACAAAGATGATGAGGGGCTCACGTAAATGACTCAGTCAGTAAAGTGTTTGCCATACCAGCCTAAGGACCCGAGTTCAGCCCTTAGCACTCATGTTCAACTCAATGCAATGCAACGCAATGCAACGCAATACAATCAAGAAGGGTGCACTGGGCACTTATGTCTGCAACACTGGTGGAGGGGAACAGAAACAGTAGGCTCCCTAGGGCTTCATGACCAGCCAGCCTAGCTGAATTGGCAAGCTCTGGATTTACTGGAGATATTTCAAAAAATAATAGGTAGACAATTGAGAAAGATGTACAAGGTCTACTTCTTACCTCCACATGAGGGCGCACTTCCATACAGGTGCGCACACAAACCTGTGTTTAAATACACAGATGATAAGGACTATTGCTTGACCAAAAAGCTTATTAGAACTCTTTCTTGTGATTGCAATACATCCACAGTTGCCTAAGTCCCTGCGAGCATCTCTATAGCTATTTGCTTAACAGTACTGCCCCCTAGAACTGCATTCAGAACTTGGGTTTTCAACTGAGTGCTTGACTATGTATGCACCATCTATAGATCTAATTTGACAAAATAGTTGCTCCGGGTTATCACTGAGTGGGACAGGTGTTTTGTTTTTATTTTGAGATTGTCTCAGGTTTTTTGGCTTTATCTCAGGACTCAGAAGCAGCTATCAACAAACCCAAAGAACCCTTATGAAGAATCAAGCAGAAACATGAGCAGTAACGGGCCTGACAGCAGTGGGGCTGGGATGCCGTCTTGTCCCCAACCTTGGGTAATGTTATCAAAGTACACGAAGCTAAGAATTGCTTGATAAGTATCCTTTCGTTTCATCTTTCTTCCTGGTGTTCAGAGAAACTGAAGTCTTTCCAGCTGCTTCAAATGTCTTTTAGCCCTAGCATCCAGCTAGTCTCCAACAAGTGCTTTAACTTCTGGGCCTCTCCTCCTCCTCTGTAGAACTCTGTTCTTCCTCAGCAGAGCTCTCTGAAGATGCTAAGATCGATCTTCATAAAGGCCATGTGATTTAGGACATGGGCAGTGCTCAGTTCCTTGAGATCTCATGACTTTGTGGCCAGCTAAATTACCTGCATTGCACTTGACAGGCTGTAGAGATTTAGATGGCAAGTTTAATTAATCTCATTTAAATCATAGGAGAGGAGAAATGGTTTCTGCATGTGTGTCTCTTTTAAATAAAAAAATAAAATTAAGTAAAAAAAAAACAAAAAACAAAAAACAAAAAAACCATCCATGCTGTGGTGACAAGCAGTGGGTTGACTCCGAGCTTCATTCAGAAGCCGGGGCTGCTAAGCTGTCCTCTCAGCTGTCATAACTGCTGTCCACACCAACTGCCGCTGCACACACAGAGGGAGCTGGGGAGAGCTGAGTTCCCAAACCCGGAAGAGAAGCAGCACAAACAAATCTGCTCCCATCAGCTACCTCCCATTACAGCCAGAGTCCTGGAGCTTGTGTGCTTCTTTCTGGCAGAGAGGCACATGGTTGGAAAGTTTGCTGTGCATCTTGACTGGAGCTAGAAATAACGAGCCTACACCCTTACACAGCAGGCCACTGTATTGATTCTGCAATATGTCACTGCAGAGAGACCATTAACGAGGAGGAGACTAAGGGTGACAAGTGCTGTGAGGAATGGAGAGAGAGAGAAAACAACTCCAGAGAGTCACTCTCATCACCAGCATCTCTGTTCCTATTCCCTAATTGGCTCCACTGCTTAACCCTCCTACACTTCTGATGAGAAAGATAGGCACGGAGATTTTCCTTTTCTGTGCTCTTTACTGTTGAGTTCTAGGTCCTTCCCGGGGAGGGCTCCTTTCTAAACGACACAGACGTCCAAACCTTGGGGCAGTCCTTTACCTGGTTACTTATTGACAAGGAAGGACTCCACCAGCCTGGGGCCTGTGCCCAGAGCATAGCCTACTTCTATTCTTCCTCTTCCTGTTTGATTTCTTTTAATGCCTAACCTGTCCGGCCTGAGGGCAGGCCAGACGGCGCTGCTCAGCCTGAGCTGCAAGTGTGCAGTGGGTTTGAACCATGCAAACAATGACAAAAATGATTGTTTGTGGAGTAAGGAGAAGTGCTGTTGTGCTTATCTGGGCCTCCCTCTCAGCCTCCTGAGCTGCTCACCTATGAGGAGACAGCTGGGGGATCCCCGAAGATAGTCATTATGCTAGTAGCTATCCATCCGTCCTTACTAGTGACCTTAGTTACATAGGACTTGATAGTATGCTTAAATGAATTATATATAACCTTATGTACGCACGTGCGCACACACAGTGGTAGCCCATACACACATACATGTGACGTTATTCATCTGGCCCATGGGCAGTACTTGTGACGCCAATGGATACTTGTACAATTTGCAGCAAAACAGTAGCCCTTCAGGGATCCAAGATTCTTAACCCAAGATTCCAGAATCAGAACAGATTCTCCAGTAAAAATAGTTGTGTGCCCTAGTAGAAATTAATGCAAAGTTTCCAGAAGCTTTCTGGAAGATCTTAGGCTGGAGAGATGGCTCAGCAGATAAGATCACTGACTACTCTTCCAGAGGACTGGGATTTGATCCCAGCACCCAAATGCTGGCTCATAGCCATCTGTAATTCCAGTCCCAGGGGATCCAGTGCCCTCTTCTGGTCTCCATGGGCATCAGGCATGCACTAATGCACAGACACATATGTAGTCAAAACACCTGTACACATAGTAAAATTATAAAAACAAAATGTAAAAGATGGAGTCTCTCATTAGCTGCAGGCAGTTGGCAAGGCCTTCCTTTCCAGCTTCGCCTTCTGCGTGGGTGCGATTGGCTACAGTTAAATGTTTATTGAGGTGGCTTCTGGATCACAGCAGTTATCCCCTGAACCATTTTCTTTTCTGCAGTTTGTGGTCCTAGAGGAACACCAAGAGCCCAAGAATGGGAGTCTGCCGGTAGCTGGTACGAATAGTGCAGTAGTAGATGCTGGCCTGTCTCCTTCCCTGCAGCCCGGTGAGTAAGTATTTTACCTTGATCAAAAGTGTTTTCCACTGAGAAATATCATCTAGTCACAAAAGGCCATTAGCCTTGTCTAAGCTGAGTGAGCACTTGGGGGGGGGGGTGACATACCATGGAGTTTAGAGAAACACATTTGACTGCATTTCCCTCTCCTATAAACCCAGTGTAATCCATCCCCAGGTACACTGCAGTCTGCTAATCACTCTGAGCAAGCCCACAGGACTTAGCCCCTTTGTGTGAGCTACTTAGGACTGCAGGCCATCCCTAGTATTGGTTCCTACCAGTTGCTGTAAGTGTAGCTCCCCTGGAGATGAACCAAACAGGTTCCATGGGCTGGTGGGAGTGTTCTTATTACTGAAAGTTGATCTGGCTTTGTCCTAGGGATTTCAGCATATTCTAGTCTTATCAGGGGCTAGCCCTCAGCCAGACTCTTGGCTGAGAAATCCAGTCAGACCACTAAGGGACCATAAAATCAAGCCAAGTTCTCCAGCTCTCCTGGAGCTTATTCTGTTAGAAACAGCTGCACACCCTTTTGCCAGGACTTGTACTGCAATCTGTCTCCTGGGTTTGGATCTCAGATATCATTGTCCTTTCTACAACCCAGAGGGCAGTGCTGAACATGCTTTTGTATCATAAGCCATTGAGAAGGCAAAGGGAATCTTTGAGCCAACAAAAACAGGTCCCCTGCTAATAACAGGAGCCAGTTAAGTGTCAGTGCTACTTGTATTTCCTGATAGTTCCCATCACACATCCCACCATACCACCCTCTTCCAGTCTCCAGTAGGGAGAACCCAGATCTTATTACAGAAAACTCATTCTAAATTTCCATTTTGAACATGCTCTGTGCTTAACCTAAAATACTAAATTCAGAAAAAAATTATTGCCTAATTTGAGCAAGACCAGTATATTAAGGCTCATTAAAGAATTGAATGAACAAAAACTGTAACAAATGTTTGTGTATGGTGACTGTTGGCTGTATACTTCTGAAACTCAGATTTTTCAATAGTTGCCTAAGTTTTGTGGCTAGCACTGTTAGAAGGTAAAGGGCTGTCTTGTAGTTACTACTTTTCCTTGAGCAGCTAACAACACACCATTCCTCTCAGAGAAAATCTGCTTAGAAGGAACACATGGTAAGATTTTGCAACTTAATCCAAAGCTCAAAGATTTGACAGAAATGTGGTTATACCAGAGGCAGGGGATTCATATCGTTAGGGCAGAATGGATTAGAACAGCAGTTCTCAACCTGTGGGTCACGACCCCTTTGGAGGGCAAATACACCTAAGACTGCTGGAAAATGGGCAGTTCCATTACAGTTCATAACAGTAGCAAAATTCCAGTTGTAAAGTAGCAATGAAAGTAATGTTATGGATGGGGGTCACCACCGCATAAGGGCGGCAGCATTGGGAAGGTTGAGAACCACGGCTTAGGGTTAGAACATCCTATTGTGTTGGTCCACTCGTCAGCTTCCCACGTGAGTCGTCCAACCTCCCATCATGTTTCCGTCCCATAGATACTTTCAGTGGAAGTGCACGCAGAGGTTGGGTGGGAGGGATGGTGAGGGAAGAGCTGAAGGTCAGTGTTGGCTTTGAACCAGTGCCCCCTCTGCTCCTCGAAAGGCAAGGAAGCGTAGAAGTGGTTTAGCACAGAGCCATCTTCACGGACCCCGGTCAGCACCAATGGGCGAGGGTTAAGTGAAGAGCGCTGGGTTGTGGTCAGGAGGACCATGCTGAGAGGAAGGAAATGCATTTCAAATCTAAATGCTGTTCTAAGGCATTCGTGGTACTGATGTGGAGAGGGGATGTACGCAGAAAAGGCCGCAGAGCATCATGGTCCCGGTGTGGAGAGGGGATGTACACAGGAAAGGCCGGATAGCACTCTCAGCTGTGTGGATCATCTCAACCAACTGAGACTTTGCTGATTTTAAAAACTGAACCCCAGGGGCTGGAGAGATGGCTCAGCGGTTAAGAGTACTGACTGCTATTCCAGAGGTCCTGAGTTCCATTCTCAGCAACCACATGGTGGCTCACAGCCATCTGTAATGGGATCTGATGCTCTCTTCTGGTGTGTCTGAAGACAGTGACAATGTACTTATATACATTAAATAATATTTAAAAATAAAAATTAAGCCCCAGATAGGTTGCGAATGTGTTCGTTTCTTATGTTTTAAGTCACCCCATGACTGTTAAAAGGATCTCTTTCTCTAGACATTGTGAACAATGAGATCTCCTCTTCTCCTTCATCTCCCCCTCTTCTTCCATCTCCTGCTCTGTATCTGCTCTTGCCCTCCCTGCCCCCCCCATCTGTCTTCTTTGAACAGGGTCAGTGCATCTGACTTCATGGAGACAGAAGCCCCACATATATGGAATGGGCACAGGGCAAAGCTGCTGGATTCCACCATCAAATGACAAAGGAACCCCGGAAATGGAGGGAAACTCCCGCTTACCCTCCGACAGGGAATGGCCTCTAGCTGTGGAGCTGAGAAGCTGCATTCTTTCCAGTCAACTAATGGATCCTGTAAACACAGGGCTCTGGGCCTGCCACAGCAAGCAGAGCCAGTTCAGTAGAAACTGGGAGTAGACAGAAGGTACCGAAGGGGAAATAACAAAGAGTGCTCCAGATGTGGTACTCCTGTCTCCACGGCCAATCACTGCTCAGGGTCCTGAAGGTGGCTGCACAGCTGCACAGCTGCATAGCTGCGACTTTTGCTTCTTGCTTTAAGCAGTCCCATTGAAGATGTTCAAAAGAGAAGTGGAGAAAATCATTAGAAACCAAAGTCAAGACATGCATGTATAAGCTGTGGCTTCTTCACTGGACTGTTTGCCATTTTTCTTTGTTGCCTCAGAAGAAAGGGGTTAAAGAGGAGATAACATGCTCTGTTAGTTACAAAGTGAATTATAGGATCTACATAGAACTCTTAGCTCAATGTCATGAAATGCTTGAAACATTGTAACTATTGCTAAGATACACTGCAAGTGTGGCTCATAATTTTGCCTTCTGAATTGTGATAAATTAGTAAAAATAATTGTAACTTAGAATCTGATTTTTTCAGAATTAGATCATTTATTTTTTTATACTATAAAAATCTTTGAATGAAAATATTTAATTTTAAAAACATTTCCTAAGAGATGGCGGTGTATCTTAATCATTGTCTTCTTGCAGTTTTTCCAACGAAAACGGTAAATTCTGTATTTGCATAGATTTTTTAAATTTATTTTAAGATATGAGATTGTAAACAAATTGCTTGATTTATTTTCATCAATCTGTTCTAATTATTTAAATAAAATCACCCTAAAACATCAGCATTTTATTATAATTTGATGATGTTTGTTATAGTTTGGTTGGAACCAAATTCACTAAACCTGTCACTGTAAAGAAGATTGAACTAGCTCTGATTCTAGTGGCGTGTCTTCTAAGGCATGGCTAACAGAGGATACGAGTGTCCTGACCGTGTCATGGACAGTCCAGGCCTTCAGGCTATGCGGGCCAGGCATGGACTCCTCCCATTATTTGTCTTTACCACTCATTCATCCTCAAGTCTTTGGATCTGGGTTATGTACTCAGAATGAAAAGGCATGAGCACCCATGTTTTCAAAGTGGACATGTTGGAGAAACCTCGGTGGACATTTGAGGGCAGGATGACTTGAGACTTGAGGATCTTAGTTAATTCTTCAGTGACACTTTTTTCTGGCCATTTTTTTTTTCCAGAATTTAGTTTTGCATCAGTTGACAATGGATAGCCTGCAAGTTCAGAAGACCCACTTTTTATTTCTGATAAGTTAACTGACCCCAGAAAAATAAGTCATCCTTTCTGAAGTCAACCTTCTGAAGCCTTAACTAACTGACTTCCATTTGTGTACGTTGAATGTACGTCTTTTAGAATCTCAAGATAGCCAATGGACTATGAGACCACGGTCCCTCAAAATATATCACTGTGTTTGAACCAGAAAATCCTCACTTCGTCTGAGCTTTGCACTAACGAGGAAACCTTAAAAATAGGAACCCTTGCAAATGTTTATCCAGGCCACACCAGCGGCCTCTGGTCTGGTTAGAGCACAGGCGTGCTGTGTGGTTTTTTTGGTCAGTATGTCCCTCTGGAGATGTGCCTTCCCTTCTTCCGTCTTCAGGTCTCTAAGAGACATGTGCTCATTTGTTTGAAAATACACATTTAAAAGCATTTTCATCTAAGGTATTTGATTTGTATCCTTTCGAGACTACATTTAATTTTCTAACTCTCATGGTCTTGTACCCGATGGAAAATTCTGTGCTGTCACCTACTTCATGTGAAAGGAACACTTTCCCTCTGCGGCACCTAGCGAGGCTGCGTTCTATTGATTCCATGTGGTTTTAGAATCCAGGTTTTGCCTGGTTATAAAGTGTCCTTTTCCCAAGAGTATATGATCACTGTATGGTCATTGATAATGTGATAGCACCACCAAGGATAATAACTAAGAGCCCTTCACACACACACCCCAAAACAACTAAGCAAAATGGCCAGGAGAATTAAAAACTCATTTAGCAAGATAGTATGCTTTGTCGTTGTTGTGTTTTTCTTTTTTAAGTCTTTACAAGAACTCCTCTCTGTGAAGTTCTAAGCTCTTTAGTTCAGACATGCCTGAAGCAGGGTACTCTTCCTGTTAGGGCATTGGCAGGGTTTCTACAGCTAGAGGCTCTACGGTGGCAACCGGGAAAACAGCAGGTTCCCACTTCAGCCGTGATGCACAGGGTCAGGTGGGAGCTCCCATCCTCTACGCTCTGTCCACAGCTGAGAAGTGCGCAGGCGCAGTCACAGGCGCGGGCGCAGTTGCTCCTCCCACTCTTCCTCACAGTGACTGCTACCAGGCTGTCGATCACCCTCGAGGACCTTTACATTTTTCATTGATTCTTGGTGAATTTCACATCATGTAACCCAATACCACTCATATTCCCACCCCTTCGTATCTGCCCTCCACCCTTGAAACTTCCATAAATAAATAAATCAATCTCACTGTGGAAGCTGCAGCGTGTTATGAAGTATACCCTTTTGCCCCAACAGTTTAACTTGCAAATGTTCATTGGCATGAGTCGTTGGTCTGGTTCAAGGCCTCTGGCTTCTGCTATACTAACAATACTGGATCCTTACTGGGATGCCTCTCAGATAGTTTGCAGTCGTCTTGTGTCATGGAGATCCTGTAGCTTTGGATTTACAGGCTGGGCCCCGTCCCCACACTCCAGCAATTCGTAGATGAGATAGATGTTTAGGTGGGCCAACTCAGAGCTCTGGATCTGGGCCTGGGTGGAAGCTAAGTTGGTTGGCCCACCAGCTCTCCTGTGCTGTGCCGCAAGAGTCAACTCTCTCACTTTGCTCAGACAACGGGCCAGCTCTCCCTCTCTCATGCCATGAGGCTGGCCCTTCTGCGCCTTCACAACCAGGGCTAGCTCTACTGTGCCGCCCAGGTGAGGTTCGGGCCGCTCCCCGAGTGCTGCATCTAGTGATCACCCTCATGTCGTGTGTTGATTCTCTCTCCTTCTATTGATCCTATGAGAACCTCAGGCCCGCCACCACACCCAGATGCATCTCCCTCCCGCAAACCTACTCTCCTGCCTGCTACCACTGGGGCTGGGGACTGGCCCCATGGTTTTCCCACAGCCCTGAGTTGCCCGTGTTTCCCATTGCCTCACAAGTACTGACAGATGATTATGCTCTCCTCCTAGACCCGACGTTCCTAATGCCCCTTGCAGTAATACAGGATTTCATTTCTATAATAAATTGCCTATTGTATAATATCCTGTGATTTGCTTCCTGTGTGAACCCTGGCTGATAAAACAAGCACATGCAACCAGATATTCAAGATGCAGGTATCTTATATCATGCAACAGAAAAGGGGAAGTACTCCTCACCTTGTTTTAACTTTTATTTCTTCAGTGGACTAGTGCAGAACAGAAAAGGGTGATTAAAAACCAAACTCAATTACAAAGGTCGACGCCAAAGATTAGCAATGAATCGGACAGTGAGTTTTAAAAGCATTTCATGACCAAATGTCAGTTATGTAATGAAACATGGGTGAATATTTCAAAGTAACACGTAAATTATTCAATTATATTACACACAAAAGAAACCATGCCGGGCAGTAGTGGCACATGCCTTTAATCCCAGCACTTGGGAGGCAGAGGCAGGCGGATTTCCGAGTTCGAGGCCAGCCTGGTCTACAGAGTGAGTTCCAGGACAGCCAGAGCTACACAGAGAAACCCTGTCTCGAAAAACCAAAAAAAAAAAAAAAAAAAAAGAAAAGAAAAAAAAGAAACCATGGTTCAGGCATAAGGTATTTTCAGAGACATTCACCATGCATCATGACAAAACTTCTTAGTAAAATAGGAAAAGTGAATTTCTCTAATACGATGAAATCATCTGAAACCTACAGCAAACATTTTCCTTATACTGGAATGCTGAAGGCATTTCCCCCAGAGCAGTTCCAAGACAGGGGTGTGCCATTCGTTTCTTATTTGAATTTCATATATACGTACTGTATTTACATAACTTCCTACTTCTCTTTCTTTCAACCCTTCCTGTGCCTCCCATCTCTCAGAAATACTTAGCCGTTTTTTCTTTATCACTGTTACACACACATAATAAATATAGAAATACAACCTGCTGAGCCCATGTAGCATTGGGTGTTGCTCTTCTGTATTTTATTTGTAGGACAGACCACTGGGATTGACTATCCAGTGAGGAGGCTCATCACTCTGTCTCAGCAGCCATTAGTGTCCTATAGTGCTCATCTAGAGGTGGGACCTTGTGAGATCTCCCTATTCCTGCTGACAAGCCAACTGACTGTATCACTCAGGTGTTGGTTAGGCAGCCATATCGTTAAGATTTCAGGGATATGCTTCCCTGTCATATACAAAAGGCACGGTCTCACAGCAGACACCCTAGTCTTTTTGTTCCCGCTTCTCTCCACTGCCATTTCTATTCAAGCATTGTGTTGAGTGTCTTTTTTTTTTTTTAAGATTTATTTATTTTATGTATATGAGTACACCGTAGCTGTCTTCAGACACACCAGCAGAGGGCATCAGATCCCATTACAGATGGTTGTGAGCCACCATGTGGTTGTTGGGAATATGAACTCAGGACCTCTGGAAGAGCATTACAGTGCTCTTAACTGCTGAGCCATCTCTCCAGCACCCGTGTTGAGTGTTTTAAATAGCATTCTGACAGCACAGTAATATTCTAAAGTAAGACCAGATGTTTAAAATACATAAAGATTAAAATCTCACCAGTCATGCTGGCTCAGCTGGTAAAGTCTGTTTACAGTATCTTTTCCCAACCTCTGCTACCAAGTGGACCACCAGAGCTAGATCCCCAGCACCCACATGGGGAAACTGAACTGCCTCCCCAAGATTGTTCTCTGCCCACCACATACGTGCTGTGGCACATGTGTGTGCTTGCTCTCACTGTGTGCCCTCTCTCCCATACACATACAACACTAATGAAAAATTGAAAATAAAGCAGCATATTTTCTACATTGAACTCCATATTCAGCAAAGTCTTGCTCAGAAGGAAGAATTGGAAATAAGAACACCTTCACTGTCTTAGTTAAGGTTTGCATTGCTGTGAAGAGACCTCATGACCAAGGCAACTCTTATAAGGACAACATTTAATTGGAACTGACTTACAGGTGCAGAGGTTCAGTCCATTATCATCAAGGCGGGAGCATGGCAGCATCCAGGCAGGCATGGTGCAGGAGGAGCTGAGAGTTCTATATCGTCATCTGAAGGCTGCTAGGTGAAGTCTTAATTCTTCTGTACTAGGAGGAGCTTCAAAGCCCATCCCCACAGTGACACACCTACAAGGCCACACCTCCAAATAGTGCCACTCCCTGAGACAAGCATATTCAAACCACCACATTCACTAATCGAATATTGGAGAGAAATGTTTGAAGTTCATTTCAGACAGAACAGTGAAAGTATAGCAAAAACTAAACAAAGGGTTAATGTGTGGGCTAATACATGTAGAATGGCATAAAAACGTGAATTTTTGTGCATGTGAAAAAGAACTAAATAGGAAGGTTTTAGATCAGATGCCAGAGATTCTTATAGAGCAGAAGTAGCTAAGTATGGTATTGCTTCAGAAGAAATAGATCAGGAGAAAGCTCGGCCCCTAGACCAGTGAAAGGGAGTGAGTGGGGAGGGAAGGTTCTTAGTTACTAAATACCGCTAAGAAGATTGCTTATCCAATCAGAAACAAAAGGAAAGACATCCCTGCCTTCTGTTGTACACACATGCCCATCTAAGGTAGAGTGTACACTTAAGTTTTTAAGGCAAAAATCATAAACTGTTGAGGAGAGTTTATTGTAGTACATTTTAGTAACCTTGGGTGTGGGGTTTTTTTTTTTGTTTTTTTTTTGTTTTTTGTAATTCACTGAATTTAATTATGTTTGCTTTCAAGAGCATGATTATTCTACTGGAGAGGGGCAACTTCTCAGTTGCTACGCCTCTGAAGAAAATGACACATGTCCCTATATTTGTGCACAGTCTCTCAGTAGGGGAGGGAGCTATTGTGCAGGTAACGACCTCTGTACTGAGTTTTCGAGGGCAATGGCCATTCCACGTCCAGAGGACACTGGCTCATTGTTTCTCCCCAACCTCTGGCTCTTAAAATCTTCATAGCCCTCTTCTGGATGTCCACTAAGCTTCCCAGGCGGCAGACTCTGTCCCTGTTTTTTACTAAGCACCCCACAGTTATTTATTCTTTATACTTTGACCAACCATGGAGCAAGAAGGAAGAAAGCAGCATTGATCCATGAGTGTATTTAGACAATTTGACGCTATGGTTTTGTTGCTGTTATTTGATTTGTTTTTGACAGTCTTATTATGTAGCCCTGGCTGGCCCGGAACTTGCTATATAGGCCAGGTTAGCCTAAATTTGTGATCTTCTTGCCTCTGCCTCCTGAGTGCTGAGATTTTGGGTATGCAATCATACTTGGCTCAAGGAATGGTTTTTAAATCAAGACTCAGAAGAGCAATATAGCAACATGTCATTAAAATTAGTAACTCTTCGTCTAAGGAATGCCATAAGGATGGAAAATATAAGATGCACGCTTTTAAGTGAAATTTCAATATATTTGACTAACACCAGAGGATACGCATCTAAAATATGTAAGTACTACATATAGTCAAGAAGAAACAATGGAATGGAAAAATGGGTGGAAGAAGAGACACAAATCACACACATACATATATACAGAGGGAGGGAGAGGGAGAGGGAGGGAAGGAAGAGAGAGAGAGAGAGAGAGAGAGAGAGAGAGAGAGAGAGAGAGAGAATGATCAGTCATGCTAGTAGTGAGTGCAAAAGAAGAGCCCCAAAAAAATGCTATTTCACAGCCAGCCACTGGCAGAAATTTTAGTGACACGAATCCAAGTTTCATCAAGAATGTGGAGTGATCGATGCTTTCACACACTGCTAACCGGAGTGTTAATTGCTACAATCATCTTGGCATGATTTAGTGCAGCTAAACACTGAGAGTCTGCAGTTTGGAAATTCTAATCTTAGATGTACTGGAGGAGAAATTCACTCAGCTTGTATTTCTCAGGGTGTTAAAGAGAGAGTTCTTAATGGCAAAAGACTGAAAAGCCACACAAAGACCTGCAGTCACATGAATGTAAAATTGTGATGTAGTTTTATTATGGAATACTGTAAGAATGGTTAAAATAGGTAAATTACAGCTGTATAAATGAGGAGTGTCTGCTTTGGTTGTCTTAGATATTTTTCTATTGCTGTGATAAAACACCATGACACAGGCAGCTTATGAAAGAAAGCATTCAGTGTGGGAGCTCACGGTTTCAAAGAGGGTTCATGACCATCACGGTGAGGAGCATGGCGGCGGCAGCATGGTGCTGGGGCATGAGCTGAGAGTTCACACCCTGAGACAACAACCCCAAGGCAGAGAAAACTGACTGGGAATGGTGTAGGCATCTAAAACCTCAAAGCTTGTCCCAAGCGACACACACCGCCTCCAACAAGACCACACCTCCTAGTCCTTCCCAAAGAGTTTCACCAACTAAGGCCAAGTACTAAACTTATATGAGCCAATGGGGGGAGGGCAATTCCCATTTAAGCCATTACATGGGTTAATTAGGGAAAAAAGGTATGAAGCAAATTCTACATCTATATTTTTAGTTAAATTGTTTATGTGTTTCACCTGCATGTTTGTCTGTACACCACATGTATGCCTAGTGCCTGCAGGCATGAGAGAGAGAACTGGGTCCCCTGAGGCTGAAGTTATAGGCAGTTGTGAGGCATTATGTGGACACTGGGAATCAAACTTGTGTTATCTAGAAGAGCAGCAAATGCTCTTAAGTATTGAGCCATCTCTCCAGGCCCCTCATATAAATTTTGTAAGCAAAGAAATTTAAATGATACATTGTTTATGTGAGTGAGGAGATAACTCATTCAGTAAAAAGTACTTGCTTTGCAAGCATGAGGACCTGAGTTTGATCCCCGGAACTCAGGTTTAACAAGCCCTGCATGTCCTTTTTTAATAATACCCCATTGATTTCAGTTTATGCTCTCCATACATATCCTTATGGTTGCAAAGTGTGGTTGACCTACCAGGAGCCATACCCTTAAAGAAACTAAGACTGACTCTTTCTTCTCCAGAAGCCTTTCAGGGGTGAGGGTTCGTGAACCCCTTCCTGGATCTCCATGTTAGCATGTTAACTTGGTCTTGTATAGGTTTCATGCAGCCAACCACAGAAAGGGGGGGAGAGAACATGAGATGGGGTGGGGGGTGGGGGTGGGGTGGGGATTAGGGGGGGTGAAAGTATATGTGGGAGGAGTTAAGGGGAGGAGTTGGGATATGGTCCAAATACAGTGTTTTCATACAATGTATTCAATACAAAGCCCACTTGGCCAGTTCCAGGTCAGTGGACATTCTGGTCTCAAGCATAATGATGGCTCACACATACACACACCTTTATGGATGCAGGTGTCAATGGTAAAATTATAATGAAAAAAGGTAATTGATAGGTGGCTTTACAGTAAGAGAGGATACCTATGTGACAGGGACTCAGCCTTCTGAGGTCTCAGAAGGTAGATACGTGGTGATGTTCTTTCTCTGTAGAGAAAAATCGATGTTTACTGTCTTCTCTATTTTTTTTTTTTTCAATTTCAAAAGGAACACAAAGGAAATTGTTCTTGAATTCTATTGAGCACATTGGGACTCCCAAGCAGAATTGCTCACATTCCTGGCATTCTCCAGGGCCAGGGTTTGCTGAGCCAGTGATGCCCCCAGCCATGGAGCACACAAGGCTGGATTATAATGGGCTTCTCTAAACAGGAATTTCCCCTGCAGTTAGCAGAGTCTGTACTGAGCCAGGGATGAACTAGGTTTCACTGCACCCTTCACCACTTCTGTTACACACGGGGATAAAAAAGCCAGTGAGACCATGGGAGGTCTGAGGAAGAGGAACCAGGAAGGGCTTAGGAGACAACAGGCAGCATTCAAATCGGGCCCTGGGAATCTCACAAATTATTTCATTAGGAAAAAACGACGAGGTACAAGGGGAAGGCGGAGAGGGAACACGCACACTCTTCTGCTGTGACTTGCTCCCCTCCTCTGCTGGACACCCCCCTTCCCCCGCAACCGTCATTTTAGTTTTAATCCTGATTTTCAAATGCTCGTGTAGGTTGGTTTGTGTTCACTACTGTGAGAGCCAAAGTGTGTTTTAAGTTTTAATTACTGTTTAAGTACAAAAATGCCTCTAACCTGTAAGCCCCTTGCCCAAGGACGGATGATACTTCCTGAGATGCTGGAGGCTATTGTTCATTTAAGGTAACAAGCCACAAGTTTGTTCGGCCCAACTGCACTGGACCACCTCACGTGGAGGTGAGCGGTACACAGGCAGGAAATACGTCAGGGATATGTTTGCCCCTGATTGGATCCGATGGGAAATATGGGGGCCTTGTGGGTTTGCCTTTATAAGCATCTGCAAAATTTGACCATCGCCATTTTTCTGGAAACTCGAGAACGGATCTGGCCAAAGTCCATCATCCTGGTCAGTATTTAATTAAAGTTTGCTTCAAATTTGGCTCAAAATTTGTTCAAATTTTGGCTCAAAAATTGTGTTAACGGTCTCCTTCTTGACTGGTGGGATTAACACTGTGAAGAAGCGCATATGAACAGAAGTACATCTGTTTGTTCTGAGCCGGAAATGATAACAAATGCTGTCTATACTGCTTACATTCATGACACAATGGACAGAGGTAATTTTTTTTAAGAAATTAAGAATTTAAAAATAATCAAAATCACAAATGATAGGAAGGAGAAGCCTTAGCCACGTGGCTTCAAGGCACTCCAATGTTACAGCTTAGCAGCCTCTGCCAAATTAGACCTCTGAGGACCTGCCTTGTTTTTCCTTCATCCCAAAGCATACGTTTCTTCTAATGTGTCTTGTGGAGCCTACAAGGCATTTTATTTTCATAAAGGTGTTGCCATTTTTCTTGATCAGAAAACTGTCATAAAACTTTGCATAGCTCTCAGAAAAATAAGGTGAATGCAGAAATGTGGCCTTTGGCAATTACTCATGATCAGAAGAGAGAATCGTCAAGATCTTGACCTTGAAATCGGTGTAATTGGTGAAAAACGTAGCCTGTACCAAAAGCCATCTTGTTCCGTCCCCTAGAATTCATCCCACACGTGCCTTAAGAATCCTTGGGCTTCCCCTTCTAACTTACTTATAGCAGTTGCGGGAAATGTGGGATTTTTTAAAACTAAATTGATTTATTTTTTCATTAAAAATTTTCAAACTATATTTTGATCATATTCTATTTTTTGTTTTTTTTTGATTTTTGGTTTTTTGAGACAGGGTTTCTCTGTGTAGCCCTGGCTGTCCTGGAACTCACTCTGTAGACCAGGCTGTCCTCGAACTCAGAAATCCACCTGCCTCTGCCTCCCAAGTGCTGGGACTAAAGGCGTGCGCCACCACTGCCCGGTTTGATCATATTCTAAACCCTCCCCCACCCCACCCCCAATCATCCCTACCCATCTAACATCACGTTTATCTTTCTATATATCTCTCTAAAAAAACAAAGCAAAAATAAAACCTTCAAAAATGAAAAACAAAACAAAAACCAACAAAAAACCCAACCAAACAACCAACAACAAACAATAAGATAAATAGCAAAACAAAAAGCAAAGAAAAAGATTGGAGTCCATTCATGTTATCCAACTACTGCTGGGTAGTAGGTCTGCCCCAAAGTGTTGACGTTGGAGAAAACTGATTACCAGAGTGTGGTGTTTTAAAACCAGCTGTAAAGCAATTGGATTGTTAGGAAGCTTTCCCTTACAAAGTCAGAGCAACTATCAGAGCTAGCAGAGCTCTGATCTCCAGGGTTATAGGATGTTTAAAATAACTTCGCCTGGTTCCGGACATGGTACCTCAAAATCTTCTCTTTTGCAGTACTCTATTGAAAATGTTTTCAGGCCATTCATACATAGTATCAAGGTATCACGGTGGCTGTTCTTTGGAGGCCTGGCCCCAATATAGCAACATACTTTTTAAATTGAGATGACCAAGGTGAGCACTAGACTCCAAAGATGGCCCAAATCCTAAACTAGGAAATGCATTCTTCTTTTATATTAAAATAGAGATTAGCAGCTGGGCATGATGGTGAATGCCATTAATCACCTCACTTGGGAGGCAGAAGCAGGTGGATCTCTGAGTTCAAAGCCAGCGTGGTATACAACTCAAGGGCAGTCAGGGCTACACAGAGAAACCCTGTCTTGAAAAGCAAACGAACAATAAAATGGAGAGATCAGCACCGAAACCCACTAGATCTGACTCTCTCAAAGAAGTACACTGTAAAGTTGTCATAGCTTACTGGGCATCTATCCAACAGGTGAACTAAACTACTCTGACCTATGTGACATGGGGGAGGAGCCAGTGGGCATGGGGGAGGACCCTATGGACATGGAGGGGGGCTGTGGACATGGAGGAGGGGCCTGTGGGCATTGGGAAGGAGCCTGTGGGCATTGGGGAGGAGCCTGTGGACATGGGGGAGGAGCCTGTAGCACTGGACTCCCTCTTCTTTGAGGACTTCCTGTCTCTGATACTATCTTCAGGTTTGCTCTAATGTCCTCAGCTCTTGGACACATTCCATGAACTTAACTTCTTTTTAACCTCGGCTTGCCTGTGTTTAGTGTACCTTGAAAACAACCAAGTACAACCTGTCATTGCAAATGTCCTCCCCCACTGTACTCATCCTCCAGATCTAACCTCAGTGCCCACAAAATCACCTAGGGATCATTTCAGATACTGGCCCAGTGGGTCCAGGGGGCTGGATCAACATTATCACTAAGGTCCCAGCTGTCACAGATGCTGCCAGTCCCCAGATCACACTTTAAGTAGGTATAACTGTTCAAATTTCTTAAACTCTACTATTCCCAGTTCTTAGGAAAGGTAATTTTATCTTCTTGGTCTTGTTCTGCTCACCATGAATCACATGTTTATTTTAATCTGGCAGGCGAACAGACATATGCTTCATACAAGCTGAGCCACCTTGATTGGCTCTTTCCTCCAGAGTCGTGGGGATACCAGGTAGCTGAAATACCAAAACATGCATCCAACAGGGTCCACTAAAACTCCTAGCTCATCTGTGTAGAAACGGCCTGTTAAGCCATATTTCACACAAAACTCTGTGATTTAACCACACAGCTGTCTCTCTTCTCTTAACTCATGTTAAGCCATGTCTACATGTGAACTTATTTAATATGTTTCTAATGCACAGGTGAGCCCAGTACAATATGAATTTACCTGCTTGAAACATGTTTTCATAGTTTATATTCTGTGCTTCTGCCATCTCAGAGAGACAGTGGAGGACACACACACTCTCACATAGCTGGCCCCAAAATATTGCATTTTTAAAAAGATTTATCTTTATTTATATGAGTACACTGTCACTGTCTTCAGACACACCAGAAGAGGGCATCGGATCCCATTACAGATGGTTGTGAGCCACCATGTGGTTGCTGGGAATTGAACTCAGGACCGCTGGAAGAGCAGTCAGTGCTCTTAACCACTAAGCCATCTCTCCAGTCCCCAAAATATTGCATTTTTAAAAGTGTTTATGTGAGACCCTATAGTCAATGCAACCCAGCTTTTATTTGCGTGAAATTTGCAGCTGGCCAAATTGTCTCTTTCGATTCACTCCTCTGGGTTGGCTAGGACAACCATTGTTGAGGTCTGTGAGTCTGATATCTAAATGGAGATTGACACCTACAAGAGCACATTATCATTCAGAACTAAAGCCTCCTCTCTCTCTGCTGCCCTGTGCATCCCAGGTTGGATGCCTGCACCCTCAGTATGGGGACACTGGGATGGATGGTGGCATTCCAACTTCACTTCCCCATCTCCATGCCTTCTCTTTCCAACTGGCTCCAGGGGTCCTTTACTTTCAAATACATGGGCGGTCTTTAAGGGTGAGGCACTTGAAGGAGTGAGCAACACAAAGGAGATGACAGGGATGGATGAGACGGGACTGTGAGAACGTCCTTTGGTGTGTGTCTTGGGGAAAATAAAGAAATGATTGTAGCTTGTGGGGCTTAGACGAAATCCCGTCATAATTTATTTCAGCCTTGGATCTTTGGAGTAGGGCCTATTGTGCATTGACTTTTAAAAAACCCGAGTCCTAGGAAATCGAATGAGCCATCTGAGGTTTGCAAGAGGTCTTACATAATTCAGAGTTCTGGTACATTCATTTAATCAGAAACGTAGCCTGTTTCCACATCCTCACGTTGTCAGTTAAGAACCAGAACCGCAACTGATAGGAGTCTGGAAGCAAAGAAAATCAGAGTACTCCCAGAGACTCATCGGGCCAGAACGATGCTCGCATAGGACCACTTTAGGACTCAGCTTTCGGAGCCCATGAAGAAGCGGAAGTGTCCTTGGGAACCTCGAGCATCTGGAGGGCTGAACTACACGGGATCTGTGCCATGCTTGCGGTGAGTCTATTCATCACGCGGAATCACAAGGGCTTTTCAGTTTCGCCAGTGATACATAACAAAACCCACGATATTCTTATTTTAATTTTCTTGGCAATGCCTCTCTGAACTTTCCCCTCTTCTTCTTTTTAGCTCTCTGTAATTCATCTTTGGAGTAACCACAGAGATTTGCTCTGTTTCCTTGGGAGGCAACTTTAAAGGCATAAAGATATTTCCCTAGTCTTCACATTAGCTTGATAATTTTTCATTTTCTATGACTGTCATTTATTTTTTCGCTTTTTATTGATTCTTCGTGAATTTCACATTATGAACCACAATGTCCCCTCATATCCATCTCCCACTCTTGCAAGCTTTGCCCTAAAGAAAACAAACAAACGAAACCCATCTCTCCATGAAAGCTGTAGTGTATCACACAATACACTCTTTTGTGAAAACAGCTTTACTTGCAAATGTGCATTGCAATGAGCCATGGGTCTGCTTTGAGGCCTCTGGCTTCTGCTACAGTCTCAGTACAGCATCCTCACTGGGCCTCCTCTCAGATAGCCTTTTCTTGCCCTGTGTTATAGAGATACTATTCTTTTCTTGCCCTGTGTTATAGAGATACTGCTCACCCACTCACATGAAGAGAGGCATAACTGGAGATGCCAGTTGGGGTGGGTGAGCTCAGAACCCTGGATCTTGGCCTGGGTGGTGGCTGAGTTGGTCAGCTTGCCAGCTCTTCTGTGCTCACACAACCAGGGCCAACTCTTCTGTTTTGCCCAGGAGAGGGGCAGGGCCAGCTCTCCTGTGTTCATAGCATCGGGGCCAAGTTTCTAGCACTGCTCAAGTGTGGTGTAGGGCCCAATTTCCCAAGTGCTGCAGGTTGGGCCCCTGTCCTCCATCTTTACATCAGGAAAGGCTTGGGAACAGCTCTCTGGTTTCTGACACCATTAGGGCCAGCTCTCCTGCACTGCCCAGAGGAGGGGCAGGACCAGCTTTGCATAAACCTTGGACATCAATGTGGCCCCAGACAGCCAGCCCAAAACAGGGATGTCCACATGGCTTTTGGTGTTAACATGGGCCACGGACACTGACACAGATCCCCACTGCTTCAGGGCCATGGACCCAGACATGGCCCTTAGAGGCAGCATGGGCCACCTTATTTCTTTGAGACAGGGTCTTTCACTAAACTGGAACTAGGCTGCTGGCCAGCAAGTCCCAGGGATCTCCCCCACCCCCAACACACACAAACACCCACAATCCTACTGTCTCCTTCCTCCCCCACAGCAGCACTGGGTTATAGGTTTATGTGACCACACTTGGCTTTTTACATGAGTTCTGGGGACTTGAACTCAGGACCTTCTGCTTGTACAGTAAGTACTCCTACCTACTGAGCCATCTCCCTGGCCTGTGTTTTCTAATATCACTTTAATAATTTTAATGCTGTAGTTTATAGAAGGGCACATGCATTCAATGTAGCATTCTAATAAACAGGCATTCTATCTGCCTGATTAGAAAGATTTCTGCATTCTCAGGCACTGAAGACTTTGATGCCATAGTAAATAGACAGCCGTGAGCCAGTTTTCCTTTTCTCCCACAGATTCCATTAATGTGGATCGCTATTCAGTCTTCTGACTGCTGAGTGTTTGTCTTTAGGACATTTTGTTCTCTTGGCCAAGATAGTAATTGCTACTGCTAATGTCTTTTTCCGTTTTGTTTATTTGGTCTATGTTCCAAGTCTCCTGGTCTAATTCAGCTTTCTATTGCTTGCTTTGCTGTTTTTAGATTTCTGTCTGTTCTCATTATGGATTGCTTACATTTTGTGAATGGCAGCCACTGATTTGTCAGAAAAAATATTTTGGTCCAAATTACTATTGATTTGACTTATCATTAGATGAAATACTGCAAACTCTAGTTGAGCCATTTTTGTTAGTCTTGATTGGCATTCTTGGAGATGCTTTACACAGCAGTGCCCACAGGACTTCCGGCATGATCAGCTCTGATGCTTTTCTACCAGGCCTATAAATTGGAGACATATCAGTGTGTGGCTAAGACTCCTGACTCTCTTTTCCCAAGCAGCTAGCTCATTCACAAATCCCAGCCCCCTCTCCCTTTACTTCAGAAGACTTTAGAAGAACACTTTAGAAGAGTTAGAAGAAAAGTGTACTTTTTGACGTGAAGAGCTGAGAGCTAGATGTGAACCTAAACTATAAATCTTCCTTTTAGTTTTACAGACTGAAAGCATTGGATCAGATTCTCTTGCAAGTCTAGATAACAAGAGGACAACGTGCCTGCTAAGGCAGAGCTTGCAGGTGGTGAGTCCATGCTAGTGTACGTCTGGGGTGTACACTTGCTTTCTGTTTGTTTAAAACAGGATCCTATTGTGTACAGCAGACTGGCCTCAACCTCATCAGCCTCCTGCCTCAGTTTCCTGGTTGCTGGGATTAGAAGTATGAGCCCCTTGCTTGTGATGATGAACGACTCTCGCCACAGGGGAAGAAAAGATCATTTGCCTTACAACTCCAAGCCACATCCTAACACTGAGGGACACCAAGACAGAAATCTGAAGGCAGGCCTGTATGCTATTCCATACAGCATCAGCTCTAGCCACAGACCTCACGCCACAGCCAAAGAAGCATGACGGGGTCCTCAGGGACACTGCTTCCTGGCTGGCAGGCAGCAGCATGCTCAACCAGCTTTCTTCTATAGTTTGGGATCACCAGGTGGAGAACAATGACACCCACGGTGAACTAGGTCCTTATACATCAATGAACAATCAAGACAGTCTTCTATAGATATGCAAACAGACCCGCCAGACAAAGACAGTTACCCAATCGATGCTCTCTTTCTGGATGATTATTCTATGTTGTGGCAAGTTGACATTTAAAACTCACCATCACATATGGGCATGAACAGCTTATTTTAATAATCAGATGCTTTTTTTTATTCAATATTTTTCCATGAAGGTTTTCAAATTGCAGCTAAGTATAAAAAATTTTACCATGAACAGCCATAAAAGCACTTAAAAGTCCACCATCAACATTTAATTATATGATTTGTTACCTCTCTAATCTCTGTTAATCCTTCGATTCAGTTATCAATTATCTTAGTTTTCAATGTATTTCATGTTTAGTTGGAGACAGTGGTATATTACCACCAAATATTTCAGTTGTAGATCATTAATAAGAGAGTCCAGTGCTTGCTTCATTTGTTTCTTTCAGCATAAAACCTACTGTGTTGATAAAGTGGGTAGATGCCCCGTACAGCCTAAACTCCTATTAAAGTATAGATTATTATCATCGATTCAGGACGCTCCTTTGCCACCCTCTTAACCTCTGCCCCAACCTGTCCGCTCTTCTGATCTTTCTCTCTGTCTTACTTATGGTTTCCATTGCTGTGAAGAGACACCACAACCACGACAACTCTTATAAAGGGAAGCATTTAACTGGGGCTTGCTTATAGTGCAGAGGTTTAGTTTATTATTGTCATGGCAGGAAACATGGCACCACACAAGGAGACATGGTGCTGGAGGAGCTGAGAGTTCTATATCCAATCAGCAGCAAGCAGGAAGAGAGCGTGACACTGGGCCTGGCCTGAGCATTTGAAACCCACCAACCCCAGTGACACACTTCCTCCAACAAGGCCACACCTACTCCTACAAGACCACACCTCCTAATAGTGCCATTCCCTATGAGACTATGGAGGTCTCTTTCATTCAAAACACCACACCTACAGGGAAGTTTCCTTTCATTCCAGCTGCCTTCTTTGATGGATCCTCGTTCTGTGGACCAGCAGGTCAATCCTTTTTATGGCTGGATGACACTCCACTGTGTGAGCAGATCATCTTTTTCCAGTTTCTTTGGCTGTTTTGAATAAAATTTCAGTGAACCTTCTCAGTGTAATTGTAGGCTCATAGAACAGATGTATTCTAAAAGCTGTAAAGGCTCAACCAGAATTGTTCCTCGTGCAACTGTTAGCAGTTTTAATCCTCACCTAGGGGACCGAGTTGTTCTGTCCTTAGTCTTCCTAGCTTTGCATGCTCTGACAAAGCTGGTGTTTCATCTGCATTTCCCAGGTGGCTTTTTGTTTGTTTGCTTGTTTTGAGACAGAGCCTTGAGCTCCTTTTGTGGTGGTGGATGACTTTGAAGTCCTGGTCCCTCTGCCTCTGCCACTAAAGGGCAAAGAGTGCAGGTATATTCCACTACCTGGCTGTTAGGTGTCTTGTTTCTAAGGCTGCTTAGGAACATTAGCAGTGAGACGTGGCTACAGTAGTTTCACAGGCAGCAGAGGACACCATGTACCACACTGGCTTAGCTTGAGCACAGGTGACTTCGAAGGCTGCCCCCATAGTGATATGCTTCCTTCATTAACAGCAGTAATCTATGGTTACAGAGTCAGGTAAAAGTTGACTCAATTAAAAACAAAGTTAAATTAAAACACTGGGAAATGGGTACATGTCAGTGTTAGAGTGAAGGCTTAACATGATTAGCTGGAGGCCTGAGTTCAATCCCTGGCTCCAAATAAAAGGTAAATAACAACTGGGGTGCTACATAGCTGCGACAACATTTATAGAAGTGTCCTATGAATACATTGAGAAATACTTGTACCAAAGAGGTCATTTTTCAGAATTCCCTGTTTCCACTTACTTTCTGTATGTGCGTATGTGTGTGTGTGTGTGTGTGTGTGTGTGTACGTACATGTACATGTGTGTATATGTAATGTGTGTGGTGACCAGAGATCAATTATGTGTCTTCTTCTATTGCTCTCCACCCTATTTTCTCAAACAAGGTCTAACTGGGTGCTCGGGATCTGAACTAAGTCCGAGTGTTTGCATAGTAAGCACTTCATCAATGCCCAGCTCTCTGTGGTGTTTTTGATCAAGTTTGTTTTTAAACAGATCAACATCGATGCTTCAGAAACTCCAACCACTGTTATTCGGTACAGTCATTGAGCTTTGAGATTAAGTTGGATTTTGTGTGTTGAAAGGGAAAATTTACTAGAGCAATAATGTCAGATAGACTTGCTGCAAATTAAGAAAAACAAAGCAAAGCCAAATAAAAATGACCCATGAATCAGGAAGTTTCCAGAAGCGGATCAGGCTCTGAAAAACTTCTCAGAAACAACATCCACTGCTGGCATTTACAGAAAGCACAAGTTAAGCCCAGAGACAGTGTAATTGCTGCAGGCTAATTGGGCATTGAGCCCCCTGTTATTCACTAAAGCTCTGCTGCTGACTTGGCTCTCTTGGTCAGCTGGGTCCAGTACACACATCTTGTCCAAGTCATTGGCCTCTTAACAAGTCCCACTTAACGTATGTAAACCAGGAGGGAATTTTTCTCAGTTATCACTGGTACTTTTGAGATGGTCTCAGATAGGGTTTTATTGCTGTGAGGGGACATCATGACTACAGCAACTCTTATGGTCCATCATTGTCACGGCAGGAAGCGTGGTAGACATGGTGCTAAAGGAGCCAAGAGTTCCACAGGCAGCAAAGAACACCATTTACCACATTGGCTTAATTTGAGCATAGGAGACTTCAAAGCCTGCCCCCACAGTGACATACGTCCTCCAACCAGGCCACACCTCCTAAAGGTGCATTCAAACACCTGTGTCTCTGGGGCCATGCCTATTCAAACCACCGTAGAGGTCATGCTTTGTTTAAACTGTCTTGTCGGGGTAAGAGACCAAAACAAAAGGCAATGATACTAAAGGCATTATAGCTAGATGGTGATCCGTTTGCATTTTGCCTTAAGCCTACTGGTTTTTGGGTCTGCGTCCATCACTTACTAGCTATGTGACTTTGGCAAATTGCTTTCCACTGCTTCAGTCTCTTTATGAAGTTGATTGTAATATCACCTTTGTATGGAGTTCTGAGGGGCACTGAGTGGAAATATGCAAACAGCACATAGTCATCACTATCTGAGGGCTGGGTTACCATTGTTGTTGCAGGGTCACCAATTAGCACCAACATACCACCTGAGGTTTGGGGCAGGAGACTGAGTCTCTGGAAAGCAGAGACTGGCAGATTCCATTGTGTTGGGGTTCACTCACTCCCCACTCTTGCAGCATGTTAAGTTGTTTTTCTTTTTGACTCTAGCACAACCCAACTCTCACTGCGGGGTTGACCCTGTTTCTTGGCTCTGCGACCCAGCTTGGCCAGTTAACATTTGCCATCCTTCTGTTCACGTGTATAGGTTTGGAGATAGGCATCCAATCTCAGCCAGATTGCTAATGCTTAATCTTGGGATTCCTGCTGGTGCTATGGAGAAGCAATGGCTCTCTCTCCTGCTTCACTTGCTAAAGCTGATAAGGCAGAACCCGCCTGAGATTTTTTTTTTTCTTTTTTTTTTTTTTTTTTTTCCTCCTTTTTTATTTTTGATACTTTATATACATTTCCAATGTTTCCCCTTTTCTGAGTCTCCTCGTTGTATA